>OX451739.1:1591760167-1592213876 GCA_948472305.1 Vicia faba | reverse complement strand
TATGCATCATCTTCTCCATTTCAACCTTCATCAACTTGCTTCACTCTCTTAACAAGGCATCATCATCAAGCATAACCACATCTTCTCTTCTTTCTTCATCATCACATTATCTCTTCTCCTCGCATCCTTATCTTTAGAATTTTTGATTCTGCAGAAGAATCTTCAATACACTCTCTTCTTCTTCTCACAATATTCACTGTTCATCACCATCATCATTCTTCACATTGGAAGAATCACCACCAAAAATATCTCAGAGCACCACAATCTTCTCTGCTCTCTCTTCATCGATTCATTTATCAATCTTCTACCATTCGTCAATCTCTTGGAGAATCATAGAAAAATATCTGAAATTTTCTCTATGCGCTTTTTTCATCATCAACACCATACATTTATCTCGACACCTTTATCTTCTAAAAACAGTATCAAGCTTCAATCCTTTCTCGGTAACACTGCATCAATCACCCTCATCAGTGTTCATCATATTCACCAACTAACCTTCAGCATCCTCAACCCACAGTGTCTACATCGCAATCAACAACAACATCACGAATCCGCGATTCACATCAACAACACACGCATGAAAATACAAGAAAGCGGAAGAAGAATGTAGAAGAAGCGTGAGGAAAGAGTGAAAGAATTAGGAACGAAAGAGAACTCACTGGAGATTTCATCTGAACCAGAACCTTTAATCTTTGTTAGATTGTTGATAGCATCCACTCGATAATTGTCTTCCTCATCGATTATGAGGTACGGTCCATACAAAGTTTGTTCCTCGTTCTAGGGTTTCAAAGATTCGATTGGATTTAGGCCGATTGAAAAGAAATTGAGGGAAAAGATTCTTGGATGCATGATAAAGTCAGTGAGATGAAGCTGAACAGATGAGGTTCTTCCATTTTGAACATCAGCTATGATGGCTGCCGTTGGTGCGGCAAAATCTTGAGAAGAAGAAGATGGAATTGTGTTTTTACGAGGGAGTCCAACAGTCACTTGAATGGATTAAAAGTTGATGGTGATGTTGGATTGATTTCTTCCTGGACTGAAATTGCTACCACTAAGCCCATCACCATTAATTTTCGGAAGCGTGAAGAAATTGAACAAAAACTGCATCGATTGAATGGGCCTAGCGCCATTATCTACTGGACTCAACCCTGGGACTTGGATATGATCCACTGAGTTCACCTCATGTTAGGCCTGTTACACGCATTTTTGTGAAGCCTGATGTTTGTTACACAAAAAAAAAGAGTATTTGGACCTTGCATTATGGGCCTAGCGCCATCTTGCTTCTGCACACCCCCAAATCTCGACTGCACCCCCCAAAGCCCATAACAACTGATTTTTTTTGGCAGCCTAATTGCTTGTAACAAAAAAACTGATTGGATCCTGATTTGGCTGTGCCTAGCGCCCATATTGCTCCTACACCCCTGGGTTTTTGGCTTGCACCCCCTGAGTTTATTCTTTTAGTAATTTTTAAAAAAAATAATTTTGTTGTTTAGATTTGTTTGAACTCTTTCTTCACATGATAAAAAATAATAAAATCAATAAAAATTTTAGATTTTTATTTTTATTTTTTAGGAATTAAATCCCGATTATTCGATTATATTTGAGATTGGTAATTCATCTTTGCTTGTTGAGATTTGGGTCTTATGCAGGTTAATTGTGCGGTATGCGGATATGCCTCAGATTTTAATTGTGATTTATTTTCACATTGATGATGCCTCGACACTTATTCTAAGAACTTGATTTCTGACTATTTTCTTTTATTGATGAAGCTTTCACGAAGATCGTCGGGTTTCTTTGATTTGATACGCTCTGCTACAGATTGATATATGTTTGCTCGCATGAAGTATCTCGGATTTTGTTACTTTGGTTGCACTTTTTTGCGGACGTCATTGTTTGTTTGGTATCATACTGCTTCCAAGTTATATTTCCGCATTTATCGCTTTTCTAGATATCATGAGAAGTAGGAAATAAAGAGCGTGCGCTCGAAGTCACTGTTTAAAGACCTGTATCAGGCATTCTGCACTTTATTTATGTTATGTGTTATACTTGTGTTTGCTTCCTTTCTTGTTAATCGATGAGTCACTCAATTTAGCAATTGAGATCACGACTTCGCTCTCAGTGCATGCTCCCTATAGGATTTTATCGCTTTCCTTTATTTCTTGTTGATCGATGAGTCACTCAATTTAGAAATTGAGATCACGACTTCGCTCTCAGTGCATGTTCCCTATAGGATAGTTTTGTTAGACTTTCTTTGGCATGCTAACTTAGATAGGATCCCTCATTGTATGATAACATTAGGTTAGAGATAGGTTAGTCTCCCTTATATGTTTTCTTCCCATTTTTGCATAATTGCGTTTAAAACTAAAACTTCTTTTTCTTGGCAAATATATAAGAAATGCTAATCATACAAAAATTATTTTCATGGTAAAAAATACCAACTGATCCATTTCTTTTCGCCATTCGGCTTTTCTCTTCTAAGAGCATGTTAGCTCCTTTCCACTACAGGTCATAAGTCTCCAAAGGTCGAGCAGCGGTGGAATGATCGAATGCAACATTGTTCATTTAAAAAATATAAACAAACAAAATATATGAGCCAAACTACGGTAGCTTTGATTCCTCAAAAAGGATACGTAGGCATTGGGGCAGGGCCCAAGCGAGTACAAATTTATTTTCCCTACATTCTTTCTCTTTTCTTTGCATGCATTCTCTCTTAGTCTATAACCCTTAAGCATTAGATTGAACACACCCTTTGATTAGAATAACGAGAGTGGATCCCATAGAGTACTATGGACGTGTGGGGTGCTAATACCTTACCCCTCGCGTAATCGACTCCCTTACCCAGTCTCTCGGTCGCAAGACCTTGATTTCCCCTTTAGGTTTTTCTTTGATGATTTTCCTTTCCCTTTCATAATAGGATAAATAAATACTCGGTGGCGACTTTGTTGATTTTACCGCTACAGAAAAATGGCGACTTCACTGTGGAAAAAGATGTCAACCTATTGCTGGTCCATCCCGTGAGTCAATCCTAGCTCCCGTTTTTCCTTTCTTAGGGTGTTTTTCTTTATGCTTTTATGGATTATTCATTTTTATATGTTTGAGCATATGTTTGCATTGCATCTCTATTGTTATTTGTTATATTGTTGTTGTGCTAGTTTCTCTGTTTCTTGATGGGTGGGATGTTACTATGAGGTAAAAGGCCCAATACCCAGGCCAAGTGGAAACCACAGGAACACTAGGAATAGAGTGGAACATGAACGACTAGTTAACTTAGGTTTCACTATTCCGCCATGTCGTCCATGCTCAGACGAGGTACAAATGAGGGGCTATTGTTTTCACGTAGGTGATATGGCAATAGTTTTTCAGGAGTACCCTCGATTCTGAGTTACCATTAACCTTACCATGACCTAGTCTTTACCCGTGAGTGGGGAGGGAATAATATTTACAGGTACAGATGGTGACTATACATGTTCCTTTGGTGACTCTGATTATACTGATGACTTTGATCCTTGGTATTCTGAATTGGTCCGGACTTTTGATCTTATCACATATGACAATGGTTCTATTATCAGTTCAGCAACTATCCAGCATTGCAGAAACTTCGATCTTTTAATTATTGCACTTGCATCATGGAATATTTATTTTATAAAAGAAACACAAAAGAAAAGAGAGCAAAAAATATATAACTGCCTAACCTGCATTCGCATTTCATTTCCAGGATTATTCTGACGTCTGTCATCAGCATCAAAGATGGATAACAACATGAAGACAAGTTCAGAGCCTCTTAGAAACACTGCTGCTTATCAGTTCCCATGCTTTGGTGGTCGATTGCGAGAGGTGGGAGCTCTTGTGAAGGGACCAAATGAAAAAGTTTTCAGAGGACAATATGGAAACCTATTGCCGTTGGTGAATGATGATTTTGAAGAATGGGCCGTGAGAACACTTCTTCAGTTCTATGATCCGCAGCTACGCTGTTTTACTTTCCGGGACTATCAGTTGGCACCAACTCTCGAAGAGTATGCACACATTATGGATGTCAAAGTGACCAACAATATTCCTTTTATTCAAGAACCAGAGACTCCAGATTATATGGCGATCGCCAGAGCTCTTTATTTGACTCATGGTGAAGTTAAAAGTAATTGGATTAACAAAAGCAACACAAGCGGTCTCCCTCTGAATTACTTGATATCAAAGGCTAAAGGTTTTGCAAAGGACATGAATTGGACCGCGTTTAATGCACTGCTGGCAGCAATGATTTATGGTTTGGTCCTCTTTCCAGTATCTGAGAAGTTAGTGCATCTATCCGCATTGTATGTCTTCATGAACGGTAACCCCATACCAACTCTACTCGCCGACACTTATTACACCATCCATTCCTGACATGTAAAGAAAGGGGAAGTCATGTGCTACGCGATCGCGCTTTATAAATGGTTGATGATGTATATGCCCACAAAAGGGCCTTTTGTTCATGCTGCCGATTCATCTTTATGGTCTCAGCGTATCATGGGACTTACTTCGTATGATATTGTTTGGTAAAGTGTGATAGGTTTGAAAGAGATCATTATAGGGTGTGGAGAATTCCCTAATGTCCCGCTTATGGGGACAAAGGGGTGCATTAATTATAATCCTATCCTAGCGCGTCGTTAATTAGGATTCACGATGTTAGATAGACCCAATGAGCGGGAGGTGATGGATACCATTTATTTCGGTAAAGGAGAAGATGAAGTGTTGCTTGAAAAGGTGAAGATACCATGGGGACATATTCGCTGTAAAGGGAAACTTTCTTTCATCCATAATGGAAGTGTAGCCTATGATACTTATACGAGCTGGATTCAGGATCGTGTGAAGGAAGTGCAGTTACCTTATAAAAGGGGCAGGTTGCTATATCCTCAACCTGATTTCGACCCATTAGTGGATGTTTAGGCAGACAATTCTTTATTCCGTATTGATTCATCTCCCGAGCAGCCGGTCCCAGAAGGATTAGAGTTCGTGCCGGTAACGTGTTTTAAGAATGTCAAGGCCGAAAACCTCAAACTCCAGGCTAGGCAGGAATAAATGAATGTGGATATGTCATTTGCCTTGCAAGACAAGAAGAAGCTCATGAAAGAGGTTAAGTTGAAGAACCAATTGCTAGAAAAACATGGTTTTCTTGAGCGGTCGAAAAGACCTAGGGTCGAGGGTTCTGATACTACCAGTCGACAAGTTGAAGAGCTACAGGCCAAGCATCAAGAGATAGAAAACCTTCGATTGGCTAAAAAGGAATTGGAAGCTAAGCATTGTGAGGAGGTCAAGATGTTGAAGAAAAAGTTGAGAGAGAAGGATGTTCGCTTGACTCAAGTTACGAAAGAGTTGACAACAATCAAAGCCCAGGTAGCAAACAAAGACAAGGGTCCAGCAGAAGAGGCCAAAGTGGGAAACATAGATTCTGAGGATTGGGAACTCAAATATCATTGTTGGTTGGAGCTAGTGAAGAAGAGGGGCTTTGTGACCAGAGACCCTTTTTCTGGAAATGATTAGCTGGATAGTTGAGCCTAAGGAGAATTCTTTTTACTGCACTTATCTTTTATGCTTGTTTTGATCGACAAGGTCACCGCCAGTCTTGTTGGACGGGGCCTCTTTAATAATTTACTCTATTTGTACTAAACCCCTACCATATGGATGTTTGTTCGATTATATGATATGAGCAGTTTCTACTCTGATATCTTGCCTTTGTTTTGTTTTATCTTGTTGTTTATCCTATTTCTTATCGATGCTTGATGAAAAAACCAAAGGATTCTCCTGGAAATGATATGACACTTCATGCATAACCATTCATACATGCATACCATATCATGACAGGTGGGTCACGACAGGTTTTCTTATCTTTGATTCGGGTTTCTTTACAGAGATTGCTACCACAAATTTTCATTGTTATAATACTCGAAGCACTTTCAAGAAGCAGATGGAAAATCTCGAACAAGAGAATCGTGAACTGCACGAAGAAGTTACCGCTTTGAGAACCGGAATGGCGAACTTGACTGCTTTGGTAGAGTCGTTGGTGGCTGCTCAGAATTAGCCACCACCACCTCCACCTCCTCAGGCTACACAACCACAACAAGCAACAATTGTCTCTGAAATTACGACAGCCCCCATCTCAGTTGCTCCAAATACTACTGCTGCTCAGCATCGCATGCCTCCTGGATATCCATGGGGAATGCCCAAAGGTTATACGCCAGAAGGATATAACCCTACTCCTCGAATTGCTTAATCTGCTCAACAAGTTATGGCTTCTGCCCCTCCCGTGGTACACATTGCTCCTGCTGTCAGCAATGAGATCCGTCATGTCGTGCCTCCATTAATGAATGTTGTCCCTGTTGTTAATGATGTGGTTCACCATCCTACTCTGCCGCCAAGCGAAGGAATTGGATTCTATGACATAATGGATGACTTCCAATATCAGTTTAATGAGATGCAAAAGGAAATGAAATCCCTCCGGGGAAAAGAACTGTTCGGACAGAATGTGAGCGATCTATGTCTAGTTCCAAATGTAAAAGTACCTGCGAAATTCAAAGTGCCAAAGTTCTAGAAATATAAGGGAAATACTTGCCCCCGTGCTCATCTGATAATGTACGTAAGAAGGATGTCCACTCACACTGACGATCAACGTTTGCTGATCCATTTCTTTCAAGATAGTCTGACGGGTGTTGCACTAAAATGGTACATGAGTTTGGATTGTGCCAATATTCATACCTTCAACGACCTAGAAGAGGCGTTTGTTAAGAAGTACAAGTATAATGTGGACATGGCGCCTGATCGCGATCAACTCAGGGCTATGGTCCAGAAAGATAAGGAGTCGTTTAAGGAATACGCGCAAAGGTGGCGTGAAAGAACTCTCGAGTTTGTATTTCATCTACCCCATCAAATACCTAAACTTACTACCCAGTTGTACTTAACCTTAAGTACTCGTCAATATCATCACATATCGCTCACACAAAGCTCATTTCTAACACAAAGCGAGATATCAACCGTGTTGCTCTGTGTCGACGATCTCTCAACACAACACAAAACAACGCAGAGGCATTAAGAGTCGATACCTAAGTGATTACTAAGCCTAAATCTATCTCTGGAATCTAAGTCCAATAGATATTCATCATAAATCTATATTCAATCCGTCCATCTCTGCAACAACTTAAACCCAGACACTTAGCAAGCTAACAAGGATAAACATCAATAAAGATTTGTAAAGAAAGTTTCATACAACACCATGAGCAATAAATATACATATAATCAAGGTAAAGTTACATACAAAATCCAACAAATAATGGTTACAAAGAGAGGAAGAGGAGAACAAACCATATTTCCCGTGGTGTCAAACACGATCCATCAAGCTCATGACCCCGATCATCCATTTGCAGCCACAAATATTGTTGTATAAGCTCTAATTATCAAAGAATGAAGGTGATGGAGTCGGGGTCAAAAATACCCAAAACCATAACAAAAAAAATGTGTTTTTACCCCTAAATACGTATTTCTGACTGTCCTGCATCGCCCGATGATCAAAAAGCGTCGTGTGGCGACCAAAACTGCATTTTTTCCGCGCTCTAGGTCACCCCAGCGTCGCCCGGTGATGGCTGACAGTAAGTTGAAAAACCAGTACAATTTCAGCCATAAGTTGAGAACCGTAACTCTGATTCGCACACGGCCGGAAGTGTTGGAAAGTTTATTCAATGCTCTATCTAACAATGCCTAAATATCAGTGCTTGAATACCTACAAAAATGAGATAAAATCAATTAAACTCAATGATATTTATACAATAATAAAATAAATTCACTATAACATAAACTATATCGAATATACACTAAAGTTGAGGTTTATTGACAAAAAAACAAACGAGTTAAGCCGATGAGTGCTAATTATTCACACTCAAATTCACAACAATTTAGTACTCATTAGTGGATGATGTTTTCGGTGATTTTTTGCAGTATTTTTCATTTCTAATCTATTATTCCTTTTGTTAGAACATACTGCTTTTTGTTTACTTGTTTACATGATGAACCTATTCTGTAAACAAGTGCTTGTTTACATGGTGTAGTAATAGTGCATACTGAATCACATGATTAACATAATTATTCCACATGATTATTTCTTATTAATGGGAAATATATGCTATTGTAGTTCTATTTGATTAAGTACCTGCATAATTTCTTATATGGACACATAGATATTGATCCATTTTTATATTCATATTATTTTCTTTTCTTGGTTTGGTTGTAGTGAATATTTGATTACTCTATATATCTTGAATTAGTTTTTATTGTACAATACATAATCAATATTCCTTCTATGATACATGAAAACTAGAAGCGATTATTTTTCCTTGCTAAGTAATTGTATCTGTGGGTTCGGAGCTTCGGTTCGTGAAGTGTGGTTACTACTTGATGTTAATTTGTTGTCCTTTCTTGTTTAGGTGTTTTGTTTAGAGAATATGATAGTTTTCTTTGGGATTTGGATTGAAGTACTCTTAGTTGGAATGCATGCATCTACAAATTTGACTATGCAAATACCCTCTTTTTTATGTGCAATAATTGCCCTCTATATATGTTATGATATTTGTAAACAAGTGGATTTGGTTTAAAATGTTATTTGGTATTGATGAATCATAATATGTATGCAATGAGTAACTTAAAGCATTATTTGGTTTTGAATTTAATGTAATTTTTTTATATTTGCACACAAAAAGAATGATTTTGTGTATAGAAAAAAAATTATACTACAATAGCGTTTCGTAGAGAGTGTTATTAATGAAACATCCTAATAGCACTATTAAGAGAAAATTCTATCAAACATGTGTCATATAATAGCACTTTGTTTGGAAGTGCTATCAAACATGTGCCCTATAATAACGCTTTGTTTGAAAGTGCTATCAAAATCCAATAAAAAAACATATAATAAAGCGCAAAATGTCCCACTTCAATAGCACTTTTGGAAAAATGATATTAAAAAATAGTACTATTATAGCGCTTTTAAAGTGCTATTAAACAAAAACATTCACAATAGTGGCGCAGTTAATAGCGCTTTTAAAATGATATTAAACAAAAATATTTACAATAGCGGCGCGATTAATAGCTCTTTTTAAGCACTATCAAAAACAAAACAAAAACGCTATTAAATATCTCTTTTGTGTACTAACTTCTCCGCAAATCTTGATTTGATTCACCAATTTTGTAACACTAGTGAAGAAACCAGTTACGCTTTCATTTTCTTCCATCTGAAGCAAGTCATACGTTCTTTTGTGAGTTTTTAATCTTAACTTTTCACCTTCTCAACACCTCCAAATGATTTTTTCAGAATTTCCCATGCTTCTTTCGCTGATTAAACACCACTCACCTTTTCGAAATTATCTGGACTAACACATTAATAAATTATAAAGAGAGCTTTATAATTCTTATTCTTCAATTCTTTGTGTGCAACTTCTTGTTCATCTGCCGCGTCTTCTTCAAGTAGCGTTACTCATTCTTTCACTAGATCCCAAAGATCTTGATAATAGAAAACACTCATCATCTGCTTACACCAATTCTCATAGTTGTCAACTTTCAGAATCAGAAGACTCCACTACTATAAAATGTGCATATAACAATGCCAAAGTCATCACGATTTTCCCAAAACCCATGGTGACATGTCTAAATTATAGAGGTAACATTATTTTTATATTTTTATATTTTTAATTAAAAATATAAATGGTATAATAACGGTTAATGTTAACATCGTGGTTGATCCAATGAAGCTTTCATGGGTTCAAACATCATCGCCCTCAAATAGTTTATTACTTTGACGTTAATGTGTGTCTTTTCATTTTTATTTATATGTAACTAAAAATTATTAGAGATATCACTACAGTTGTTTTCTAAAACCATTGTTACACACAAGCGCTTCTTTATATATTTTAAACACTATAAGTATCCATTTTCCACTGAAAAAAGAAACAAGGCAAAACAACCCTAACACTAACGCCGTCGTCATCGTTGGGAAGGAAGACAACAACACTGACACAATATTCTCCTTTATATTATGTAAAATATATTTTTGTTGTTTAGTTTCCTTTCAATGTCACGTTTGAAGACAAAGTCATCCAAAGGTGTTTCTATGTCTTCTTCTTCTGTAAAATCTCGATCTGTAAATTTTTATGGTTGTATGGTTTTGTATCAATGCAAGAAGAGACAAAATAAAGGAAGGCTTATTTGGATATGTCCATTTTGGAGGAGTGATAAAACTTGTAATTTGTTCATACGACATAAAGACATGGGAGATAAAGGTGGAAATGAAGATGAGAGCATTATGAAGTCGGGGTTGGAGATGTCCATTTTGAAGGTTATGTATGAAGACTCAAAGAAGAAGAACAAGAATTTGAAGAACAAACTGAAATTAGAGAGATTCTCTTGAAATTTGAAGATGTTATCTTTTCTTGTATCCTTTATGTTTAATGTTTACTTTTTTATGAAATGTAATAGTTGAAGTTTCAATTAGTTATTTGTTTGTTAGTATATTAGTTGAAATGTAATAGTTGAATTCCATTGTTGATGTTAAAGCTGCAGATGCATTGAGCTTGACAGGAATGAAACTAAAAGACGATTTCTTACAAGTAAGTTCATCGCAAACTATTGGATTTTTAATTAGTTATTTGTTTGATAGTATATTAGTTGATAGATTTAAGATGGTAGTTTAAGTTGATAACCTTTCATTACATATAAACTTTCATTACATAAACTTAATCAAATCGAAATCCTTTAGCTTAGAGGAATTTTGACCAATCATAGTTAGCATCCTCATCATCATCAAATGAGAAAAAAATTATATTCCTTATCAACCTTTTTTTTCTTCTTTTTCTTCTTCCCCTCACCCTGAGAGCTCTCAAGTATAGTTTTATTGCACAAGACCGACTTCCTTTCTCATCTTGATTCTGAGGATGATTTTGCACCACAACACCCTCTACAGCAACAACATGTTGATTCTCAGTATTGTTGGTAGCTTAAGAAGGAGAACTCATTTTGATTCCTTTTGATGAAGTTGGTTTTATGTTCTTCCAGTTTTATATTGTTTCTTCTAATTACTCATCTTCTCTTAGAAGTTGGAAAGATTTCACGCATGTTAAACTAGTATGCTCATTATTAGTTCTTTAATTCTATACGTTTTCTCTTGTCTTGGAAGTTGGAAGGATTTCTGCCTACCTCGAGCTATTGAATGATTACTTATCCTTGTCTTTTCAAATTTCATTTTCCATTATTTGTTATTCCTCCTTACGTATATTTTGATGTAATAATGGGTTTGATATTAGTTTATAAATGGTGTATTGTTGATTCTGGTATGATACGTTTAAAATTTATTCATAAACAATATCACAACGAATTTTACTCTTAATCGTCTTTATAGGGCGCACACTATTTAGTTTACTACAACGACCACTGAACCGTGATTGAAAGTAACACATATACAACAACACGCTACATAGCAATGCCTGGACCTGCGTGATTATATACATAATCTAGTCGTTGTTAAAACCCTTTTCATAGTAGTGTTTGCTGGAAAATGCAAGTTTGGATTATTCATCGCGTTATGTTTCCCAAGAATCACATAACTAGTGCTCTAGATACCAGATGTTAGAAGTACACTCAAACCTATGGAGAATTCCTAATAAATCTTGATGAACAAGAATCAATCACACCGATCTATTTTGCCTCTCGTTCTTTACTCTTTACTCGAGTTAATCAATCAGCCTTGGTTACAAGATAATTCTGCGCAACAATGATTATGAGAAAAGAAAGAAGTTGAATTGGGGAAGAAAAGGAATTAGGGTTTGAATGAAATAGGAAGAAGAAGAAAAAATGTTTCTACAGAGTTTCTCTCTGTCTTCAAATTGAAGTTTATTCTCAATTATGCAACTGCATTAGTCTCATACGATGATATGGGTTACTCCTTAGTTATAGATTGATATTGCTTGCTTACTAAGCAAACTCCAACTAACATAATTTAGCTGAAATTATAAAAATAAGGCTAAGTAAAAATTCATGTCGAGGCTAACTCCTTCGACATTTTGACAACATTAAGTGTTTAAATACTAACACTTATTTAACAACTCTTGCTTCTATCGAGTAACATAGTTTGACACAAAGAATTACATTGTCAACAATTGTTTGATATTGTAGTTCTTCTCTCATGTATATGGTGGATTTTATTATTGTAGTTTTTCTTCTTCCAAATTTACATTTTTTCACTATGTTAGAAACTTTCCTAATTTCTGTTTTTATCATGTACATTCTTATTTTCCTTTTAAAAAATACAAATGGCTACTCATTTGTATCATAAAATTGGGGTCTTCTAATGCATCACGCTTCTCAGTATGGGTCCATAAAATTGAACACGCCTGTTAATCATCATACTGCTGGGACTGTGGAATCAGACGGGTAGCAGGCAACATCTGTTAGGGGGAGGTGATAGGTGAGTGGGTTCTTGGGGAGATACTAGGAGCATTGATATATAGTGTTGGACTAGGCACCTTTGTGATATACACACCACTTATCCACCTAAAACCTTTAGGTGATAGGTGAGTGGATTCTCCCACTTATATATGCTTAAGTCTCCATATTCCTATCTAATGTGGGACTATTTCCCCACTTACTCACACTTGCTATATTATTCCAACATCATCAACTTCTCATAGGATATGATATATTAAACCAGCCATGCAAATTGCTGGTTAAATTCAAATCAATCTTGGGTAAATCAAAAGTCAGATTCCCTTGGGCAGTGGGAAATATATTCCTTAGGGACCTAGAAATAGTAAATGTTGTAACTTTAAGTATTCTATCACATGACTCTATATAAATCACATTGTATCTCATTTTAAAAACTAGTTGGACAATATATAAAAGAAATAAATCCATAGTCCACTCTCATTCTCTCTTCATATTTCTTCACAAATTACTCCGTTAGTATATGTTTTTCTTACAGATTACATAAAAATTTTACAGTGTTAAATTATATTAAAATCAGCCATGCAAATTAACAATGTTACATCAACTTGAGTTCTGACGGACCACATAAGAACATGGACACTGGGAGATGGGTGGGGGATTCAATGCTAGAAGAACAGGACCACATCGTGATTCATGACCAGAACATTATATGGTTGTTCGGTATTCATAATGCATACATTATCTACAAAGTATAGATTTTTTATGGGATGCATAAAATACTTATAATTTAAATAATAATTTTATTATTATTATTATTATTATTATTTTTGTAAAGTCCATGACTTTGTATATTGATTTCAAAATCAGAAAAGCTATACAAAAGGTGATCAAACTTGGATCAGGCCCTCAAAAAACTAGAACGACAAACAAAATCATAAGCAGAGGAGATTATATCATCATCCTCTTTGCTAAATGTTTCCTCAACTTAATTCTACTCTAACCTCTATACACAATGTTCTCAATAATAATGTTCTCTATATTTCTAACTTTAACTTCCTTCTTGAAAATTGTTTCATTCCTATGCTTCCACACGGTGTACACCGTTTCAGTGGCTGCCAGCTTTAGCAACATAGATTTCCAACTTCTGCTTTTCCCTTTTATGCACAACCACTTTAGTTCTTCATCCCATTCTGCAGGTTCATGCCTAACTCGAATCCATGCTAGCACTTTTTTCCAGATTAATTTCAAAGTGTCGCATCCAAAGAAGAGATGTTGTATGCTCTCCTCATGAACGCAAAAGCAGCAAGAGCTGTCCACTTCCATCCCGTACTTGCGGAGTCTATCTCGAGTAGCCAGCCTCGAGTGACAAGCCATCCACATCACAAACTGAGCGCGGGGTCTAGCCAGATTACTCACAAAGAGATTCTTCCATCCCACCCCTTGGCCATCATCCGCGAACGATCTATACAACCTCTTCATGCTAAACTTATCCTGGTGTAATAATTGATCCCAAACAGAGTTATTATGTAACTTAGTTCTGACCTGTACGATGCGATCCATCACCCAAGAATAATTCGGTTTACACGCCATACTCACCAGCTCCTCATTTTTTATATAGTAAGCATGTATCCACTTCACCGAAAGGTTCTCTTTCTTCTTATTGATGTTCCAGAGCCTTTTTGCCAGATGCGTTTGCTTCCAAATCTCCAAATCAAAGATGTTAAGACCACCTTGGTTCTTTGGTCTGCAAACCTTCCGCCAAGCTATTGGAGATTTCCTGCTTACCCCACAACTGCCTGTCCAAATGAAGCTTTTGCATCTTGCATCAATGTGTCTAATAATAGAATTTGGCAAAGGCAGACACTGCAACCAGAAATTCAGAGTAGAAAAAATCACACTTTGTACCAGCTGAACTCTACCTGCATAACTCAAGAGTCTAGAACTCCAGTGATTTACTTTAGCCAGGATCTTTTCAAGCAGACAGTCATATTGGTGCACTGTAACTCTTCTTGTGGTTAAGGGAATACCTAAGTATCTGAAAGGGAATCTCCCTTCATTGAAGCTTGTTATCGCCTTGATCTCCGTCTTACTGCTCTCATCAACCGAACCAAAGAAAATGTTGCATTTCTATGGATTTGCTCTCAGCCCAGTAGACGCCGAAAAATGTCTGAAACTCTCCATCATTAACTTAACTAATGTTTTGTCCCCTCTAGCAAAGAGAAGAAGGTCGTCAGCAAACATGAGGCTAGTGATCTTCAATTTTTCGCACTTAGAGTGGTAATTGAAGTTATGATTAAGTTGAAGCTGGTCCAGGGAACGGGTGAGGTATTCCATAACAATCACAAAAAGCATAGGGGACAGGGGATCACCCTGCCTAACCCCCCTCTTCGCTGGAATACTCCTGGTGTACACTCCATTTATATTGAACTTGTAGCTGACAGTATTAACACACATCATCACCCAGTTAACAAATCTGTTTGGAAGCCCAATTTCCTGAAGTATTTTTTCCTAAGCCCTCCAATTTATTGTATCATAGGCTTTTTGCAAATCAATCTGCATCATGCACTTAGGCACTTGCCCTTTTCTCTCATACCCTCTCATCATTTCAAAAGCCAGCATCACATGGTTATGTAGGTTTGCTCCAGGTATAAAAGCAGCCTGGTTATTCTGAACAATGCTACCAATGACATCTCCTAGCCTAGTAGTAAGGATTTTAGAGATTACCTTGTATAAGGTTGAGCAGCAAGATATTGTCCTGTAATCTTTTATCCTTATGGCTTCTGGATTCTTGGGTAAGAGAGTGACCATTATCCTGTTAATAGGCTTGTGGAATCTCTCATGTAGAAAGAAATCCTGGATTGCCAGATTAATATATACTTTCACAGTATCCCACGCAGCTTTGAAGAACAGGGCCCCATAGCCATCCTCTCCAGGAGCTTTCAGATTGCCAATACTAAAAACAACCTCCTTTATTTCGTTCTCAGTAACAGGTCTCTCAAAGTTTGTCCTCTGACTATGAGTTAGCTGAGGTCCCCCCCCCCCCCCCCCCCGCATAGCAATAATATTTATTGCCTCTAGGTTTTCTTCAGCAGTGCCCATTAGGGCCTCATAGAACTGAAGAACTTCCCTTTCAATATCCACCTGCTTCTGCAGCATCTCATCTTTATCATTCCATAATTTTTCCATGCTTTTTTTATTGATTTTCCCTTTCAAGGTGGCATGGAAATAGACATTGTTTCCATCTCCAAGTTTTAGCCACTCTATTTTTGCTTTCTGGTGCAAGTCTTTTTCTTCAACATCATTCCAATGCAGAACTTCTATAGTATGTTTTCTCACGCTTTCAATGAGCTGACAATTCATCCTATCCTTCTGCAAGCAGTCTTGAGCATTACTGAGCCTCTCTCTAGCTTCTTTTAATTTTATGGTGACATCATTTATAGGTTGGCTGAGTTTTTTCAGAGTGTGCTGTAATCTTTGAAGCTTCTTGCAAACTTTGGCCATAGGATTTCCCCCACACTACTGCTGCCAACTACTGTCAACAGTTGCTCTGAAACCTTCCATGCTAGCTACCATGTTGTTGAATTTGAACTGATAGTGCCTCATACGTGTTCTATTCTTGATATGCAGGTACAATATTGAATGATCAGAGATGTGAGAGTTTAGAATGTTTAAGTGATTTTCCATATTATCTTTAAGCCACTCCAAATTCCCTAAAACTCTATCAATTCTAGAGTAAATAGGTGCATCTGCTTGTTTATTAGTCCAAGTAAAAAAATCACCCCTGCTATCTTTCTCATGAAGCCCAATTGAATCCATCATGTTTCTCAAATCTTCATACTCCTTTACAATGACTAGTTTGCCTCCAACTCTATCCTGGGAGCTCAGCACATTGTTAAAATCTCCCATGAGACACCAAGGCCTTGACTGGGTATTGTGAATTTTCCTGATATCTTGCCATAATTTCCTTCTATCCTCTAGTTTGTTTGCTGCATAAATGGAAGTTAGCCGAAACATAAACCTTCCATTACTATCATATACTCCACAGTGCATAAGTTGACTAGTACATATGATGAGTTTAATATCATGCTTTTCCTCCTTCCAGCAGATCCAAAGTCTGCCATTCTCATGCTTCTCATAACTATCAACATATGTACCTTTCAGATTCAGTTTATTTCTAACATCTAAAACTTTACCACTTTTTACCCTGGTTTCAATCAAGATGATAATATCAGGTTTCAGATCATGGAGATGGGAGCTAATCTCCTTAATTTTACCTGACTTATTCAACCCCCGCACATTCCAAGCCAGTATCATGTGACCTCCTTTTGATGCACTAATGACTCATTCAAAAGTCTCAGAACATCAAAACCATTCGCACTGTTTGCAACCCCTGAAGTATCTTCTAACATCCTCTCTTTTCCTTTGTCTTTTCTCTGTTTACCAACAGGAGTCCAGCCATCTTGCTCCCTAATAGGATGGCTAATAGGATGGTCCCCTGGTTCCACTTTTTCCATCTCAACTTTCTTCAGCTGCCATTTTTTGGAAGGCATCTTACCCTGCCTTTGATCACATTTGTGCCCTGCTCTTTGACATCTTTCACAGTACAGCGGTTTCCACTCATATTCAACCTTCTGTTTCAGTTTGTTCCCCTGAGCATCGCGTATGTTGATTTCCTGAGGTAGCTCTTATGTAATGTCTATTTCCATAAGTATTCCCGCATAAGAGATGCGCAATTTGTTTGCTGTGCATCATCAGTGACCACTGGTGTTCCAAGCGCACTTCCTATCTTACTCAAGCTCGTTGTCCCCCAGAGGTGTAGTGGCAATTGAGGAAATTTCACCCATAACGGAAGCGTACGAAGCATGTCTGTCTTCAGATTGAAATCTGGCTTCCAGTCACGTAATAGCATTGGCATATTGTGTATGGTGTAGGGGCCTTTCATAAGAATATCTTCTTTCTCTTTGATAGAATGGAACCGAAGTATGAAGAAGCCTTCTTCGTTGTAGAAAATTTCTGGTAACTTCACATGATTCCATGTTCTGCACATAAACTGTTTGACATTATTCATGCTGAGGTTGCCGCCAAGCACATACATGATAAGCGCTGATTCCCAATATTTGACCTCATCAGCTATTTCAATTTCAATTTCTCCGCCCACCAATTTTGGCGCAATGAATCCAATTGACTTTCCATTCGCCGGGTTCCTGTTTCCACTGATTACATCAGTCCATAGTTTTTGTTCCCCGTTCCTTGTTGCTTCAATCTTCTTTTCTAGGGCTTCACTTGCATTTTTACCACTCGCCTCCTTCACGGGTTCTTGGGTCTTTCCACCCTCATGGTTGTACACCCCTTCATCTTCATGTTCAAACGATCGTTTGGTACTTGTCATAGTATTCTGTTCGATGCTAGTCGCTGCTTTGTTGTAGATTTCGGTGGTCTTCCTCTTCCTTTCTTGCTTGTTTCCATGATTCCCCTCAAAAATTGTATCTAGCTGTGCTCCCTAATCCGAAAACTAGGAATTTAAACTACAGTTCAATACAGTTTCGAAGTGAGGTTCACGAAAAAAATCTAGCGCCGCCGCGCCGGAAAACGCTCAGCATATTTGATAATACTGAAGTTTATTATTATTATTATTATTATTATTATTATTATTATTATTATTATTATTATTATTATTATTATTATTATTATTATTATTATTATTATTATTAAATATTAATATTAATGTCAATATACTATTACTTATGTTATTTATGTTGTTTGTGTGGATTGATATGAGTTTATTAATGAAAGGATGATGGCATTCAGGGTGGATGAAGGAGATGTTGGCACAAGGATTTTGTTGAAGCTAATTTTTTTTTCAATAATAAAATTTAACTTAAAAAAGAAAAAGGAGAAAACTAAATGAAGAGAAAATTAATTTATGGTTGAAATCATATTTTTTAATTTAAAAAAAAAAAGAAAACAAAACAAAAGATATATATATATATATATATATATATATATATATATATATATATATATATATATATATATATATATATATATATATATATATATATATATATATATATATATATATATATATATATATATATATATATATATATATATATATATATATATATATATATATATATATATATATATATATAGATAAAATAATTTTATACTGTTAATCAATCACAATAATATTAAATGTTAAATCATATTAGAAAAAAACTTAGATGCATTTTCTTAGGCGTGATTTATATTTTTTTTTAAAGAAAATATGAAAAATTATATAATTTTTTTTTACATATATGCAATTTCTTTTTATTTTTATTTCTTAAAAAATATATAAATATATTTTTCATATTTTTATTTTAAAAAAATATGAATTACACCTATAAAATTATATTTAAATATTCTCCATCATATTATAATTTTAAAATAAATTTTATAACATAATTAAATGATGAATTTTTATTAGATGATAGATAAAATACTATCGGTGCATACAAAAAATAAAATATTACTTTTTGATAAATAAAATCATATTAAATTTCATGTTGTTAAAATCTTAAATTCTAATTTAGTTTAAAAATTTATATGTAAAGTATATTTGTTAAAATTTGATCGGTTACATGTGATATGAGTAATTTTTCTTGTTTTTTTTTATTGAAACAATCTAAACCTCACTGTTAATAAATGGGCACGTCGTCATTTTGAAGTAGAAAAAGTGAAAGTAAGCGGAATGATATAAATTTGGAGTAATATGACTAACTTTTTGAATGGTTTTAAGTAAATACTTAAAATTATTATTTAAAATTTTATTTTGTCTTTAAACACATATACGAGTATTCAAAAAAACAAACTCACAGTATGTAAATTCAAGACCGTCTTTAAAAAGTGTATAAAACAGATTATTTCACTTCAAAATTTTTTAAATTAAATTATAAATAAATAAGATCTCATAAAATATTTATCAGATTAAATTATAATTAAATAAAAAATTTATTTTTTGCATAGTTAAATTATTATTAATTTATACTATATCTCCAAAAATTTAAAACAACTCTATATAAGATATATAAGAATGGAAATTCACCATAAATATACAGTCATAAGTATTATTGATTGAAATAAATTATAAAAATTTTGTAGATATTTTTTTAGTTAATGTGTATGTTGTTTTTAAAGTTAAAAATAAAAATATAATAATTAAACAATAATAATACAACTTAGGTAGTTGATGTTTTTAAATTATATAAATTCTTTATATAATATCCTTTAGATTAAAATATAATTTTTATAAATGAAATAAATATTCTTTAAATTTTTCTTTATAAAATAATTGATTATTTTGTTTTCGCTGTTAAAAAAGTTTTTCAATTAAATATAGAAGAATTTAAATACTTTCTTATACTCAAGTATATATATATATATATATATATATATATATATATATATATATATATATATATATATATATATATATATAACATCACAAATATCAAAAACAAAACAACCAATTACCTTACAAAAGAAAATCTAAAGAACATAAAAATTACATTTTAATCTAAAGAATATTGTATAAAGAACTTATATAATTTAAAAACACCGACAACCTAAGTTGTATTATTATTGCTTTATTATATTCCTTATACAATATTTTAAACATGGGTCCAAAAAATTGAACACGCCTTTCAATTACCACGTTGCTGGGACTGTGGACCCAGACGGATAGGATATTAATCAAATTAAGTACCTTAAAAATTAAATGATCATACAGTGAAAAGAACAGTCAATTTTTTTAAAATTTATTAATTAATTATTTAAATAAGATACACATGAATGTTAAAGATGATTTATTTTGAAATAATCAGAATTCTATCATCACTGGATAAATCAGGGGTGTTCAAAATCAAACCGGTCTAATAGAAAATCGCAAAACCAAACCAAATCAAACCGAAACAGTAAAAAATTGTATTTAGTTCGGATGTGTTTGAGTCATTTTCTCGCGAAACCGCATGGTTCGGTTTGGTTTGCGGTTTGTATTTTACAAACCGAACCAAACCAAACAAAATCGCATTATGTTATAAAATCTTACTAATCAAAATATATTTCTTTAATTCTTTAGAGAAATCAACATGTATTATGTGTATATTTTATCATACTTTGTATTATATTCATTTTAATTTACAAGTCATAAAAAATAAAATATTATTTATTTATAAATATTATTTTCACAAAATATATTTTATCATATTTTTTGTATAATATTTATTTAAGAATGCAATCTTGTTTATATCATTTTTTAGATTTAGATAAAATTATAATATGCAATTTTATGTATCAAATTATAAACTTATTTTGACAATTATAAATTTTTTTATGATAATGTATGAACAATTAAAAACAAAATTATATTTTCCTCTATATTTGTATGTATGACTTAATAAATTTTTTTTGTAAAAAATCGAACCAACCGAACTAATCCAAACCGTATTAGTTTGGTTTGGTTTGGTTCGAATTTTATTTTTAAAATTCAACCAAACCAAACTGAACCGCATGTTTTTTTCTCTTGCAATTCGGATGATTTTTTTCTTCAAAATCGCCCAAACTGCACCGCAAACATCCCTAATATAAATAAGTTAAAGTATTATTACAAATTAATTATCTCTTCTTCTTATTTAAAGAATATTGAGGCATCACTAGAATCTGTGAGGAAAAATCATATAAATCATTTGTTATTTGTCTATTATGATTTGTGTTTTAAGATTACTACCAACATTAATTATTTTAATAATTGATTTAGATAATTTAAAAATTAATTTATAAGTCATTTAATTTTATACATATGACTATAAATTTTTTCGCAAAATTATATGTTGTTTTTTATAAACATGTATATTTGATTGATTATTGTTGATTTAACTTTAATAATTAGTATCGGAATCCAAGTTAATATTGTCATAAAGAAATTGATATTCAATTGTAATATACATTACATATGATCACTTTTATACAAGTAACATATATTTGCATAAACAATATTTGTTTATAAAGTGAATTGTGTGAATGCATTTTCTTTTGCTCTTATTGGGATATGTTATCATGCCCTAAGAGATTTATGTCTTATTTTTTATTTAAATAGTAATAAATTCGTGTGTACGCATGTGATATATTTTTTAGAAGAGATGTGATTTTGAACACACATTTATTTATAGATTGTAATAAAATAGGAAATCGAAGAAAGAATTTTTTTAATAATAATAATAGTAAATTTAAGTTGAAATAATTATTCAGGTAGAAGATGAAAGGTAAACAATATTAATATTTAAATTAATTATTTCATTTTTTTCCGTTTTATATAATTTTCAAAATATTAAAAACAATTTCTTTTTGATAATTTATTGATTCATTACAAAAAATTTATTGACTAACTACATGTTTGAATTAGTGGTTTCATTTTCCCTATGCAGTTTGACCGGTAAGTAAAGTTGTTCCCGTTTATTAAAATTTTAATGACTCACTATAAAATTTTATTGACTAACTACATATTTGGATTAGTGATTTTATTTTTCCGTAGTAAAATTAGATGAGTAAAGTTGTTCCCGTTTATAACAATAATATTTTTTCCCTTAATCTTTTTACATATTTAAAAAAAAAATATCAATAAATTTCTATTATCTCCAAGTGACAATACTCTTAAACTAAAATAAAAATTATGAACAACTTCAATATCCAGAGTGTTGTGAAAACGATGCCTTGAAACAAAATATAAATTTTTTCTTTATGATCAAGAAACAAACAAGGATAGAATAGAATGAGGAACACGAAGAACAACAAGGATTAATTATAACTGATATTCTTTACTTTATCTGTAAACAAGATTACAAAGTGTTACAATAATAACAAATAACCTCTCTCACTTTGTCATATCCCAAATTTGCCCCATCAAATAATCATATTATGTTACTATTTTTTTAAAAATCTTTAACCATATTGTTTGAATTGTTTATTCTGAATATTATTTTATGGGGATTTAAAAGCATGAGATGGGTGTAATACGGACCATCAAAACCCGATGGCCCATTATGTTTTGGTTCCGATTATAAATTGGGGGTTTGAATATTGATAGGGGATATATGGATTATCAAAATCTGATGACCCATTAATTTTTTTGATTCATTTTAAGATAATAGGAGGGAGGTGCATTTTTTATAGGACTGTGTTGCTGCAAGTGGGCCATCAAAGTCTGATGGTCCATTAAGGGTTTTTATTCAGTTTAATGATAAAAGGAGGGGGTTTATTTTGGTTTCATTCTTAGACTGGCCCATTCCAATTCATGGCCCATTAAAGTGATTACTCTTTTTAATAACATAGAAGAAGAGTGTGTTTTAGAGAGGCTAAAGAATTTGTTGTCATACCCAGAGGCTCATATCGGGCCATATTTTTTATGGCCCATTACGTTTTCTCTTGCTGAGTCTATGCAAGGGGTGCGTTTGTTTCACCTGGCTCATTAAAAAGAATTTACAGGCCCATATTTTATTTTTTGAAGCCCGTCATGTTAGGTTTTGTTGACTGAAGTCAACATTCATTCAAATTATTTTACTTTAATTATTATTATTATGTTCATTGTTATCACTATTAAATATAGTAATTATTTTAAATATAATTGTTATCATCATTTAAATGTTAGTATTATTAAAATTATAGTATTATTTTTATTTTGTTTTATCATTGACCGAAGTCAAAATCGAGGGTTTTTGAAACCCTAATCTTCAAGCCACAAACGGCGCCGCTGCTACCCCTGTTCTTCTTCACCCCAACAATGCCCAAGCCCAGAAAAAAAATACAAAGACCCAGAATGCAAACCAAATCAAATATTTTCAGAATCAAGCAAAATCAAATCTTGTTCATTATTGTAAAAAAACGTTTCTTACAAATCAAAATGAAAATCAACTCTAACCATAATTTACAAACAAATCTCTAATAAGATCTAATACTAATTCCTAATTTCTAATTCTAACAACAATCGACAAAAAATAACAGCAAATCAAATAAAAATTTCTTAATCTATCTCTAACCTAATGCTATATAAACTCTAAGAAGAAGAGACGAAGGAGAGGAGAAAAGATCGCCACTGAGAAGTAAAAGAAGGAGTATAAGAAGAGAGATATGGTTTCAACTTCTGAAACCCTAGATCTTTAGTCTTGTTGCCATTAAGCCGCGCATCCATCATCGTCGCGCCTCCATCATCATTATCATCAGCGTCTTCATCTTTTCATACATGCAAACAAGAGGAGAAGAAGGGGATAGGAATTAGAAGGAGGAAGAACGTGAGTGCAGAAAAGCACATTTTCGGAGGTTTGTCGTCGCCTCTACTTGTCGTCGCCGTTAGGGCTTCGGTTTTTGGTGGTGTCGTTGTTGTTGTGTTAAACGAAAGAAAGAGAGAGTGAGAGAGAAGAGAGGAAAGACGGTGTGAGGAAATGAAGAGAAAGTGAAGAAAAGTTAAAAATATAACTCCCTCGCGATCCTATGCGAAAATGCTTACCATACACCCTCAACCTCAGCCATACGATCTAAATCAAATGGCCAGATCACGCGTCCTCACTGTAATATCGCACGCCTCACCGAGGATAGTCTAAATAGACCTCAAACAAATTGCATTTGGCTTTGGGCCCAAATACCATCTAACACCCCCTGCACGTTTCCTTTTTCTAAACAAAGCTTTGTGCATACCCCCTTTGCGTTTTGAGTCATGTTCAATTTCTGAACTTGGGCCCATGGTATCTGCGCCCCATAATTACTTCCTCAGTTCAAACCCACACCCCCTGCATTCTGGGCCAAATCCAATATCTGCATTTGGGCTTTGTTATTCACACCCCCAGGTTTTGCTACCCAAGTTAAATTTACACCCCCCTGCATTTTTAAAATAAAATAAATTTATTTTTATAATTTTATTTATTTACTTATTTATTTATTCACTTATTATCATTTTTTTATTTATCACATTAACATATGATTTTGCATGATTAGTAAATAATTATAATATTTTTCTATTAAAAATACTTAATATATTTTTAATAGTTACTTATTAATCAAAAATCATTTTTTAAATATTAACTCTTTTTAAATACTTTGTTTGCATTAAATATTTTTCATTCAAAATAGCATCATATATTCGAAAACACCTAACCAATCAAATACTAACCTTTTTTTACTAACATAATTCAAACATATTTATTTTCAAAAAAAGCATTATGGAAACTTCTTTTATCAACTGCGAACTTCGTCTACAATTCCGCTATTCATACATCCAGACTTGGTTCAAGGAGAATTCGAGATATTTCCATAATCTATAAAAAAAACTAACCAAACAACTACGAACTACGAATTGGGACTTTGATTCCTCATAAGAGGATACGTAGGCATACGACTTAAAAATTGTGGCGAGTTCCCCTAATTAAAAGATTAAAACCCTGTTCTCCTAACTACAAAATTAAGATCATATTCCTAAACCTTAAACCTAAACTCTAGTATCCTTTTGAACAAGGTAGATGAAGGGTGCCTAACACCTTCCTTTCGTCTAAAGTGAGTCAAGAACTTAAAATCTCTGTATCATCAATTAAGGTTATTCCGTTATATTCCCGTCCTTAGGATAAAAATTAATGGTGGCGACTCTATTTTTTTGCCGGTTATTACAGTTGGCGACTCCGCTGGAGAGTCAATCCTAGGATTTTGGTTTCTTCTCTCTTTTAGGTTTAGGCTTTTGGCTAGGGTTTTGTTATTTATTTCCATATTTATTTATATATATTTAATTATTTTATTTATTAATTTATTGTTATTTTTATTATGTTATTATATCTGTGGGGGATTTTTAAATTCAAAAGAAAATATTTTCAAAACCTTAGAAAGAAGGTTCGTTTATTTTCCAAGGGGATACATCATTCCTATGAGTTTTTGTGACGACTTCGCTTAGAGGGTGTGGAATTCAAAAAAAGAAATATGTCTCAAGAGATATCCTCTTGAGGGATAGGACTTTGGAACAAAGTCTATGACTTTTTGTATAAACCCTAAACCAAAAACTCATAGTGAGACCTTTTACGATCTTATAGACGAAAGATTCGGTCTACAAAGAGGCTCCGCTTAAGGGAGGCCCTTGTGCCTTTCCCTCTAGTGTTATCCATGACACCCTTAAGGAAACTTCCTGGTGGGAGGGGGGTTGAATATTCGTAGGTCGAAACTAGGAACCTACCAACTAAGGATACCTGTCATAAACCCCGTCACGGTGTTGCATCATCATGCATTTATACATCTCATATATTCATCATTTTCCATTATTTTTGTTTGTCTTATTCACATGATTTAAAAATAATCAAAGGTTTTTGGTGAGTGTCTTGAAAATAGATGCCAAAGGGAACCAACTTGTCTGTGTTAGTGCCGTCAAGCCAGCTATGACGAAGATCAAGATCATCAAAGGGAAATTTTCTGAAAGAGCTTTGAAGATGTTTACTCGCTGTTATAGGGATACTCTTGAGTTGACAAAAGTGGATGTATAATTGGATGATATATCTGTCTTGGTTCAGTTATACGATCCTCCATTAAGGTGTTTCACCTTTCAAAGTTTTCAACTAGTATTGACGATGGAAGAATTTGATAGGTTCTTGAATTTTTCTAAGGAAAGAGGTTATGTGGGAATTGGATAGACTGGTGACGTTAAAGATTTAACAAAGGGTTTAGGGATATCTTATCCTGAGTTTTCGCTTAATTACAAGAAAGAAGGGGATGTACAATGGATTAAAAGACAATACTTGGAGGCTAAAGCCCTTTATTTTGTCAATGAGAAAGAATGGGAGTCTTGTGTTGATTGTTCGGGACTGCTTGTCTTTGGTGTAATTCCATTTCTGCGGACTTTGGACTATATTGACCCTACAACCATTAGTGTGTGTTTGGAGCGTGAAAGCTTTGAATGCGGACCCAACTCCTGCTCTACTCGTTGATGTTTACTATACTCTTCACACTCATTATGAAAAGGGGAAGGGTATGCTAAATTGTTGTATCCCGCTTCTATATTCTTGGTTCACGACTCATCTGTATAAGGAGGACTACATGATTAAAACTTTGACACGATATGAATGGACTCAAAAATTAAGGTCTCTTACTGCCGATTCTGTGTTGTGGTATGTGAGGAAGCTAAACATTGAAGATATCATTTACAGTTGCAGAGATTTTCCAAATGTTCCATTGATTAGGTCATGTGGTTGCATCAATTACAACCCTACTTTGACTTTGCAATAACTTGGGTACTGTGATCGGTGGATCTGGAACTGACTGTTTAACGCTGGTTCGCGAAATGTCGCGGAAGCAAGAGTCGCCACCGTCTTTTATTTTCTCCAAATGGAAAGGACAAAAGCACAGAAAAATTCCTTATAGAGATTGCTCTCGGTTCGGGAGGTAGATTATAGAAAGGGAAGGTGTTAGCACCCTTTCTATCCATGGTTATCCATGGGCTCTTAGATACTTGCTCACTTGGGTTTTCAAAAATGGTTTGTTTACTTTTCAATTGTGGGTTTTAAAAAGTTTCTTTGAAAATTCTAGTTCGACTCTTGTATCGGTCCTCAAGAGTGTTTGAAAAATTGCTTTCGAAAGCTTTTTGAAAAGGTGTCGGTGTGAAAAGTATTTTTGAATTTGTTTTTGAAATTAGAGCAAGTATCTAGAGTCGTCTACCGATCCTAAGGAATTCGTCTGTGTAAATGTCCTTTAAAGCAGTGCCATCCCACCATTGAGAGGTAGGTAGCACCACCGTTGGAGGTGTTCGGGTCAATTCGAAGGTTCGGGACGTGGTGATCACCGGAGCAATGGGAAGACACCTTAGAAGCTACCCTCATGCCAGGTTCCCGGATCATGAGGACTTACTAAGACATCCTCTACTCGACGATCACCTTTCGAGGCAAGGCAACAGTGAGGCGTACCCTAGGGGTGGTGTGTGATTTGTGTGTCGTTTTCATTTATTTTTGTCTTGGTATAGGTGATCTAGCGCTTGTTTTTATTTTTATCCACTCATTCTTGCATGCCTTGATTAACAGTTAAAAGTG
This sequence comes from Vicia faba, assembly GCA_948472305.1. Taxonomy (NCBI): domain Eukaryota; kingdom Viridiplantae; phylum Streptophyta; class Magnoliopsida; order Fabales; family Fabaceae; genus Vicia; species Vicia faba. The sequence goes on along the minus strand of OX451739.1, from coordinate 1,592,186,343 downwards.
CGAGAAGTAAAAGATTCTAAGCTATTACAAAAGGCGCGGGTCCACATCGCCAAAATTTCTTGAACCCGATTTGACAGAAAAGTAAAGAAAGAAATAAAATAAAGTGCGAGTAATTAATTTACAAGGCCTTGGGAGAGATACATAAATAATTAAAAGAAAAAAGAAATAAATACGCGCATTGAATAAGAATTAAACGAGGGCGTTGGACCCTTTTTGCAAAATTAAATTAAACAATTGAATTAATTAAAATTAAAAGGAAACAAATTGTCTTTTTGGTATTTTTGTATTTTATAATTTTTTATGAAAAAAGAATTAATTAGAATAACATGCTAACCCTAATTCTAGTTTTTTTTATTTGTTAAGAAAGTATTAAACTTTAACCTAAAATTAAACCTAATTATTTTACATGCAATTTTATTTTATAAAAGTAAACAATATTAAATATTTAATTATTATGGAATAAAAGAAAAAAGATAGAAATTAATTAAACCCTAATTCTATAAGTTTTGAGTTTTTATTAAAAAAATGTTAAGATTAAAAACCTAAATTAAAAACTAAGTGAATTAATGAATTTATTTACAAAAATACTAGTTAAAAAAAAATATTTCATTTTTTTGTCTTTTTCTGATTTTTATGTTTTTTATGTTTTTATGAAAAAAATTAAATTAAAAGAATTGATTAACAATAATAATTGAATCAAAATAAAAAACAATGAAAAAAAAATAAGAAACTTGCAAACCTTGGGGGGTGTTGTCCCCAGTTGGAGGTTTTTATTAGTATTTTTGGGCCCAATTGATTCATGGCCTGATTGACTTTCGTGGCTAGCCTGTAGCTCTGTTGACTAGTGTGCACTGAGCTCATCAGATCTGGGCCATTGGAGGGATGTTATTGAGCGCGTGGCAGGCTGAGATTTTAGACATATGGTGATCATCAAGTAACGCGCTGCATAGGAAGATATAAGGCAAAATAATATTGAAAGGATAGGGGACCTGGGAATTGAACCCAGGTCCCAAAGCTTACTAACGCCTCTTTCCACCATCTGAGCCATCAACGCATGTTATACATATAATAATGAATAAATAACAAAAACAAAAATTGGTTGGTGGCCTAAAAAATATGAAAAAACGCGCGTTGAATTCAAAAGAACCAATCATTGCTGGCCACCGGGTCTTCTTCTTCCTCGTTCCTGAAATATAAAAACCATGGGCAACGGTTTTGAACCGTTCCCAAACACCATCTTTGGAAAAATAGCGAATAGGCCGTTGTGGAGTATAAATTAGGCGCGACCATGTCAATTGATTCGTCTAAGTGTCTTGGTTTTGATCATGGTATTGAGAAGTCTTAATTTTGCTGTATTCAAAAACCCCCAATTTAAAGCTTCATAAACCCTAAAATATGACAATGGTAGATTCGCATAGAGGTGATAAAAACACAATTAAGCAATTGGGTTAGCTTCAGAATCAGTTAATTAATAAGAATTCATGAACAAAATGCAATGAATGTGCTTAAATTGTAAAATACGATTATGAAAAAAAATGAAAAAAGCTTGACTTCTGTACAATGATTCAAAGGGTTAGGGACTGTGTTCTTGATCCAGACACGTTGCTTGATGCCCCAGGGATGCAATGGAATGAGTTTCTTGGCTTCAATCGACCTGCAAAGGTGTTTTCAGATTTGGAACTTTTAAGCAAAAATTCAAGTTTGGTTCTCCAGATTCTTGCGCAGCTTTTTGGTTCCCTTGCATTAGGTCTTGTTTGTTTGTATATGTATGAATGATTTAGGGTTGTTTCTTGTCCAAGGAATCAAAGAATTGATGTATGGATATTTGATTTTTATGGCAAAATATTTTCAAATCTTTTCATGCACATTTGCTCTCAATCATATCCAATCCTTCCCTAATTGATCATGCACGAATTTTGACTGTCCAATGAGAGTATTTTCTGCACAAAAAGATTTTATTTCATTAGTTTAGCATTTTTTCATATTTTATTTAGTTTAAATGAATTAATTGTAATAAAAAATTCAAATAAATAAATAAAAATAATAAAAAACTTCCCTTTGGGCCAAATGGTCGTGTGCATGTCTTGGATGATGAATTGTGGAAGAAAAAGAGGCCCATTAGCAATTTTAGGTCATTTGAATCAATGTTGACTTTTCAAAATATCCAAAAATTTCCCAACTTCCACAAGGCATAACTTGCTCAATTTTTAAGCTTTGCTCATGTTCTTGGACATTTTGGAAAGGTCTTTGAGTCCTCTAACCAATGTCTTTGGTCCCATTTCATTTGGATTTACCAATCTCAAGTTATGGCCTTTGACTTAAAGTCCCTTTTTGTTGACTTTTGAAAATGACCTATAATGTTGAAATTGATAACTTTTTGTGAGAGCATTTCTTGGACTTGAAGTATGAAGAGGAATTGTAGGAAATGTCTTTCTCTTCAAAATGAGCTTTGGATGGAATTTTTTCTGATAATCCATGTGAAAGTTATGCCCTGGTCAATTTACAGTTGACTTTTTCAGCTGTCCAAATAAGGAAACTTTTGCATCTTGATGATTTTTGAGCCAAGCTTTGAGAATCATGATCAAGCATTGATCAAATGACATTTGTGGCTTCAAAATGAGATGTTGACCAAAAATTTGGACTTTTGACTGTCAAATGACCATTTTGCCCCTACAGTTAACTGTAGTGCAATTAGGGTTTTGAATGTGCAATTTTATGCTGAAAGTCTTGAAACTTGGTATGAGGATGCTTGACCATATTTACAGGCATGTGGGACTTGATTGGACCCTTGGAAACTTCATTTTCTTGATCAGAACCAAAACCCTAATTTTGACTGTTTAGGAGGCCCTTTCACTGTGCAACCCTTGGGGAGATTTTGAAGTTTGACTTGGCAATTTCTTGAAGAATATGGGAGGGCAAATTTTGGGGTACAACAGTTGCCCCTGTTCAATCTTCTTAGACCTGAGGATGCAGATTGGCTGACGTGCCTTTCGTAATCCGAAGGTGGAAGATGATTGAACACTAGAGTGCCCAGAAATTTACGCTCACATAGTAGCAGTGATGTAGTAGTGGAATAGTCTTACAGATGCCATGCTGAGAGATGCTGGGTAGGATGATGGGCTTATAGATGCCATCTGGATGTTGATCGCATAAGAGATTCCTTAGCGAGAACTTGCGTACCTGCAAAAGAAAAATGAGTACCTGACATGTTGCAGGAGCTGGTCTTCAGATGCTTGATATAGATGTGTCCTGACTGGTTACAGGAGCTGAATCTGGAGCTTCAAACGGTGACGAATGAACCAGGGGTGGTTACTACCTCAGCAGGAACGATGAGAGAACCTTGGATGACCTTAACCTCAACAGCAATCGTTGAGAAAATCTTGGGATTACCACCTCCGCAGTATCGGGGAGAGAACCATAGGCGATTACAATCTCAATAACAATCATTGAGAAAAACATGGAATGGAATTATCGTCTCTGCAGGATCGGGGAGAGAACCATAGGCAATTATAATCTCAAAAGCAAACATTGAGAAAAACCTGGAATGGAATTATCGTCTCCGCAGCATTGGGGGGAGAACCATAGGAAATTATAATCTCAAAAGCAAACATTGAGAAAAACCTGGAATAGAATTATCGTCTCCGCAGGATCGGGGAGAGAACCATAGGAAATTATAATCTCAAAAGAAAACATTGAGAAAAACCTGGAATGGAATTATCGTTTCCACAGGATCGGGGAGAGAACCATAGGAAATTATAATCTCAAAAGCAAACATTGAGAAAAACCTGGAATGGAATTATCGTCTCCGCAGGATCGGGGAGAGAACCATAGGCAATTATAATCTCAAAAGCAAACATTGAGAAAAACCTGGGATGGAATTATCGTCTCCGCAGTATCGGGGAGAGAACCATAGGAAATTATAATCTCAAAAGCAATCATTGAGAAAAACCTGTGATTACTTCTACTGAATCTTCATCAGAAAAATCTGTTTGGGGTCGATTTAGCTGGACTAGAGAAGGCCTTGGACTGGATAAGAAATCTTTGGAGTCGATTAACTGAACCGGTCTAGGTCTTGAAATATGATTGAGAATTTAACTGAATCTTTCCTGAAAGATAGAGGTCAGTCATATGCAATGCATGATATGGATCAAGCGATGATGTTCTCAACATAAATGAGATTTGTATGATGCGTCTATGCATGCTATAACGATGTATGGAGGTGCGATGTTTATGAATGTATTTTTCGTCTAGGAAAGTAAATCCTTGACGGGTGCCGGGAAGTCACTCCTGGGCTGATGTTGAAGAGTAGATTTTGCTTCCGCTGGGGATGATAGTTGCAAGAATACCGGCAGGAGAAGATGACTCCGTTGGGGAATAAACTTGGCGAATGGAATAACTCTGCGGGGAGGAGAGTACTCTAACGATCTTGCTGGGAAGCAATACTCGGTGGGGAGAGAGATACTTTGCTGGAATGTTGATAATAACTTGCTGGGGATACCATTGTTGTTGGAAGTGTTGATAGACTTCACTGGGGATAAGAAGACTCCGTCGAGGGCGCTCTTTCCGTGGCTTTTGGCTGAGGATAACCCAGTTATATCCTGGTAGAGAAATAACTCTTTGAATAAAGCCGGACGATGCGTTCGTGCTCTGCGAGGGGATAAGCTTCCAGAATCTACTAGGGATAAGCTTACGGCTTGGGGAGATGGATTCCAACTTTCCTGGGGAAGCAAATTGGACTCTCTTGGGGAAGTTTTGAACTGCGGGGGAAGTGATTCCTTTGAATGTTTGATATACCGCCGGGGAACAATCTTTAGGCCAAGACTGCCGGGGATGCTTGTCAAGAATATGTATATTGCTGCTGGAGAATGTTGAGATCTGCTGGAGGATACTCAACTTCCTTAAGGTTTGATAATATAGCTTGGAGAGAGTGTACTGACTGCTTACTCTCTGGGGAATTAGGATACCTGGTTATGTTTTTTTAGCTGAACCTATCTTGGTACCTTGGAGGACAGAACAATTAGATTGCTCAGACAACTCTTTATTGCCCCTGTTTCTAATGTTACCTGTAATTAATCCTTTCTTTTGTATGCAAATATTCATGAGTTAGCAAATTATTGTCAATGCATATATCACAAATTGAACCTTGGACGTTCTTCGCAAAACAAAACAGAAAAAGAAAAACAATTGGCACGTTTAACTGAAAAATATATTTGTATTGATTTTTGAATGGCCTGAAAATAGGCGTTTTGTGTACAAGAGGCTGATGTCCTAGTAAGAGAACGCCGCCGAGCAAAAGAGTTTATACAAATTTTGTACAAAAGAAAATAAAACAGCTGTGTGAAATGAATGATCCACTGGGTTTCAACTCTGCTATTGCCATTATATCTCCGAGCGTCTCATCACTTGATGACCTAAATGAAGATGAAGCTGACTGATCGATGCCGTCTGAACTTGATGTAGATACCGGATTCTGGATGCAAAGTGATCCAATGAGACATAGTATTACGCTTTTATCCCTAATTTTTGCCTGGACCGCCCTTTTGGGTTTTCAGTCCATCGGGATACCCATTTTTGCCCAAGCCGCCTTTTCAGGTTTTCGACTTGCCGGGTGTACAGATTTTTTCATTTCATCCCTTCATTTTGCCCGAACCCTTTTGGTTCGCCGGGAAGCCCTAATTTTTGCCTAGGCATGTCAGCCTAGCGGGTCTTTTTATGCGTAGTATCTTTTTACTATGTCTGCATTGGCGGGGTGAGGAAGGTCGTCACCATCCATGTTGGTCAATATCATTGCTCCTCTTGAGAACACATGCTTAACCACAAATGGCCCTTCGTACGTAGGGGTCCATTTGCCCCTTGGATCACTCTGAGGAAGGATGATTCGCTTGATTACCAGATCCCCAACTTGATATTCCTGTGGTCTGACCTTTTTGTTAAATGCCCTAATCATTCGTTTCTGGTACGTCTGACCATGGCAGATAACAGCAAGTCTCTTTTCGTCAATGAGGTTGAGCTGATCAAGTCGTGTCTGGATCCAATCATCCTCGTTCAGATTTGCATCCTTCATTATCCGAAGAGAGGGTATTTGCACTTCGATTGGTAAGACTGCCTCCATACCATAAACCAAAGAGAAAGGAGTTGCCCCGGTTGACGTCCTAGATGAGGTACGGTACCCATGTAGAGCGAACGGTAACATCTCGTGCCAATCTTTATAAGTCACTGTCATTTTCTGCACGATCTTCTTGATATTTTTATTTGCTGCTTCTACAGCCCCATTCATCTTCGGTCTGTAAGGAGAAGAATTGTGGTGCTGTACTTTGAACTGCTCGCAGAGCTCAGCGATCATCTTGTTATTCAGATTGGTACCGTTGTCTGTAATGATTCTTTCTGGGACGCCGTACCGACAGATCAGGTTGTGCCGAATGAACCGTGCCACAACAGTCTTGGTTACCGTAGCATAGGACGCTGCTTCGACCCACTTCGTAAAATAATCAATCGCCACTAGGATGAAGCGATGCCCATTGGATGCCGTAGGTTTAATCTCACCGATCATGTCTATGCCCCACATTGCAAACGGCCAAGGCGCAGTCAGAACATTCAGGGGAACTGGGGGAACATGCACTTTATCTGCATAAATCTGGCACTTATGGCATGTCCTAGAATGTTGGTAGCAGTCAGCTTCCATTGTGGACCAATAATACCCTACCCGAAGGATCTTCTTTTCCATTGTATGTCCACTGGAATGTGTACCAAAGGTCCCTTCATGTAGCTCTTCCATGATTCTTTCTGCTTCAGTTTTATCCACACAACGCAGTAAGGTTGAATCATGGTTCCGCTTGTACAAGATGTTGTTGCTAAGGAAGAATTTTGCCGCGAACCTTCTCAGGAACTTCTTATCATTGACAGATGCACCTTCAGGGTATTCCTGAGCTTCCAGATATCTCTTCACTTCATGGTACCAAGGCTTCTCAGTCACCAATTCAGTCTCGAGATCGCAACAGTATGCCGGTTCGTCGCATTTCCAAATGATGATCCGGGGAGCCTCATTATCCCATTTAACCTTAAACATAGAAGACATTGTAGCTAACGCGTCCGCCAGTTGATTCTCTTCTCTCGGAAAGTGTTCAAAGGTTATCTTCGTGAAGTGGGGGATCAAGGTCAACACACATTCTCTGTAAGGGATAAGATTCAGATGTTTCGTATCCCACTCTCCTTTGATCTGATTGATCACAAGAGCGGAATCTCCGAAGACACTCAGAAACTTGATCCTTAGGTCGATCGCAGCTTGAAGACCCATGATGCACGCCTCATACTCCGCCATGTTGTTGGTACAGTTAAAACATAGCCGGGCAGTGAGTGGAGTATGAGTACCTTGAGGTGATATGATTATGGTGCCGATACCGTTTCCCAAAGCGTTGGAGGCTCCGTCAAAGTGCATAGACCATCGGGATCCTTCCTCAGGTCCTTCATCCGGTCCAGGTACTTCACAATCAGTCACTATCATGATGCTTTCGTCCGGAAACTCGAAGTTCATTGACTGATAGTCATCTACGGCCTGATGTGCCAAGTGGTCTGCCAATACACTTCCCTTGATGGCTTTCTGGGTCGTGTACTGAATGTCGTATTCTGTCAAGATCATCTGCCATCTTGCAATTCTCCCAGACAGAGCAGGCTTTTCGAATATGTACTTTATCGGATCCATCTTTGAGATCAACAAGGTAGTGTGAGTCAGCATATACTGTCTCAGCCGGCGAGCAGCCCATACCAAAGCGCAGCAAGTTTTCTCGAGTAGTGAGTATCGGGTCTCACAGTCGGTAAACTTTTTGCTAAGGTAATAAATGGCATGCTCTTTTCGGCCAGACTCGTCATGCTGCCCCATCACACACCCCATTGAGTTATCAAGCACTGTTAGATATAATATCAAAGGTCTCCCTTCAACCGGTGGCATAAGGATGGGTGGTTCTTGGAGATACTCTTTGATTCTGTCAAAAGCAGCCTGACATTCATCGTTCCAACGTACTACCTGATCTTTCTTCAGCAGCTTGAAGATTGGCTCACAGGTAGCAGTTAGGTGCGAGATGAACCGAGCGATGTAATTCAGACGTCCTAAAAAGCCTCTGACCTCTTTCTCTGTCTTAGGAACTGGCATCTCTTGAATAGCTTTGACTTTGGCAGGGTCCACTTGAATACCCTTATCACTTACCACGAAGCCTAGCAATTTCCCAGATCTTACCCCGAAGGTGCACTTGTTCGGGTTCAACCTCAGCTTGTATAGTTTCAACCGGTCAAACAACTTCTGCAGATGATCTAGGTGCTCTTCCTCAGTCTGGGACCTTGCGATCATGTCGTCAACATACACTTCTATCTCATGATGGATCATATCATGAAATAAAGCAACCATGGCACGTTGGTAGGTTGCCCCAACGTTCTTTAGTCCAAAAGGCATGACCTTGTAGCAGAAGGTGCCCCACTGAGTAACAAATGTAGTCTTTTCCATGTCTTCAGGTGCCATCTTGATCTGATTGTAACCTGAAAAGCCATCCATGAAAGAGAATACCTTGTGCTGAGCTGTATTGTCAACAAGGACATCAATGTGAGGTAGGGGGAAGTCATCCTTGGGGCTGGCCCTGTTCAGATCCCTGTAGTCGACACACATTCTGACCTTACCGTCTTTCTTTGGTACCGGCACCACATTAGCAACCCACTGAGGGTAAGCAGTCACTGCAAGGAACCCAGCATCAAACTGTTTCATAACCTCGGCTTTAATCTTCTCAGACATTTCTGGACGCATACGGCGGACCTTTTGCTTAACCGGAGGGCAATCTTCCTTAGTTGGCAAGTGATGGACCACAATATCGGTATCCAACCCGGGCATGTCTTCGTAGGACCATGCAAATATCTCCATATAATCATGCAGCATCTGAGTCAACCGTTGCTTCACGCTGAGCTCTAGGTTGGCACCAATCTTTACCTCTTTCCTGTCTGCCTCAGTACCCAAGTTTATTGTTTCCACTGGCTCTTCATGGGGTTGAATTGCCCTCTCTTCCTGAAGCAACAGTCTTGCAAGCTCGCCAGGCACTTCGCAATCATCTTCACCTTCGTCTTCGGCTAAGTTGATCGGATTTTCGAAGTCATAATTGGCAGTAGCAGAGTTGTTATCAGTGAGATCCAGAGTGGATTGAAACCTGTATGAGTGAGTGTGTGTGTAAATACAGCTGTTTTGAAATATATGTAAAGGAAAGAAAGACAGAAAAGGAGCATAAGATTTGTAATGCGAGAAAACGTCCAAGATTTTCATTCATGATATATGAAATGACAATTTATATGCCCTCACAAATGAAACCACGGTGCCTCGGGCAAGACACCGGGCCATAGAGTCTATTTATTGTTTATTACAGATACCAAAAACATAGGAATTCATTACTTAGTAACAAGAGAAACAGATAGATTGTCCTTTGCACTCCAATTGTTAGGTCCATTGTCGGTTGCCGGGTAAATCCAGCTATCAAACTCAGCTTCATCCACTTCATCCTCGTCCCCAATAGCATTCACTCCATGAGCAGGCAGGGGAGCTGTCACTACATTAGGCTTCTCAGATGCCTCAAACTGTACCTCCTTGGCGTCAATAAGGTCCTGCAGCTTGTTCCTTAATGCCCAACAATCATCAGTGGAATGCCCTGGGCTATCAGAATGGTACGCACAGCGGGCATTCGGGTTGTACTTAGGAGATGTAGTATTTGCAAACTTCGGAGCCTCTCTGACGGTCACTAAGTTGGTTGAGAGCAACTGTGGTAAGATCTGCGACAAAGTCATACTCAAACGGGTGAATTCCCTTCTGGGTCTCTCAGCCCTTGGTTGGTTAGCTTGCCGAGGAGCGGCTGCAGGCTTCGCAATCACCAATGCGTTGACAGATTGGCGGCACTCTGGTTTGTCTTGCCTTCTAGGCCCATACACCACACTGGCCTCTTTCTTGAAGGGCTTCTTCTCTGAACCTGTAGATGCACCCTTTGGAATCTTACCAGACTTCAACCCAGCCTCAATTCTCTCTCCAGTCAGAATAAGATCAGTAAACCCTGCAGACGAGTTACCGATAAGATGGTTAAAAAATGGCCCAGATAGGGTCCCCAAGAACATGTCTACCAACTCCCGATCAGTCAACGGAGGCTGCACTCTGCCAGCCAGATCCCTCCACTTCTGAGCGTACTCTTTAAAACCTTCACTTGAACCTAACGACATACCCTGGAGTTGGGTACGTGTAGGGGCAAGGTCAGCATTATACTGATACTACTTGTAGAAAGCAGTAGCCAACTCCTCCCAGTTACGAACCTTGGTCCCATCCAGCTGATAGAACCATTCGAGATGAGTCCCTGAAAGACTCTCCTGGAAGAAGTGGATCCACAAATTCTTATCCGCTGAGTACGGTTGAATCTTCCGAACATAGGACCTGAGATGTAGCTTGGGACAAGACGCCCCGTCGTACTTAGTGAAAGATGGTGCTTTGAATTTATGAGGGATGACCACACCAGTTGACAAACCCAGATCTCCAAAATCCAGCCCAGGTACCTGTTGTATTTCCATAGCATTCAGCCTGTCTTCCAGCTGCTTGTAACGGTCTTCTGCAGGAGGATACTGCTCTTCATCAAAATCAGTCTCGTTGTCGGAGACTACCGAACTAGGACCTTTTTCTGCTTGAGGAGTACTCTTGCCAATGGAAGAACCGGCCTCTTCATTCTGCAAAGTGTTGCCAAACCTTCGGCCCGAGCTAAAGAGAACAGTTCTTCACTTCTTCTTCTTCTCCTTCTTCAGGAGCAGAGCCTTCAGCTCTTCTTGGCCTTGAGCCAAACCCTTGATTAATTCCTGAAATTGCGCATTCTGCGCCTGAAGAGCTTTGATGGATGTCTCAGTTGAGGATGAGTCAGGATTCATGATGCTGAAATAAACAGCGAAGAACGGTAAGCAACCTGAAAAGAAGAAAACCTGCTATGCACATGATGAATGAGATGTGTTTATGCAATGCATTCAAGGGTTCGAAAGTTAAAATTTGTTGTAGACAAAAAGGAACACACGTTATTATTAAGGAAACAATTGTTTAGTACATCAAAGCCTCATGGGCACAAATTACAAAAGTAAATCAATCCCAAAATACACTGCGCATCCTCTTTGGAGCTATGTAAGTATTGAGATTCCTCTCCTCATGCAATAAGCGGGTGAGCTCCAAGACCTTCTTTTCACTGGCATGTAGACCGGTCTCAAGAGAATTTCGTTCTTCCTTAAGCTGGATCCAGCTCTTCTGCATCTCTTCCCAGGATGTGGGCATATCAGGGTGCTGAATAGTGTAGGACACTTCTCCTTCCAAGACTGGCTCTTTGATCACAGGGAGCATATGAGGATAAGGCATTACTAACTTCTGGGAGCGGGCTCGTACCCACTTGAGATAAGGTTCCAACGAGATGGAGTTCCTGTGCCCCAGTGTCTTGCTGTCTATCCTACTTGGCGTCCTCCAGGCTCTGATAAATCTCTGGCGAAGCCCTTGAGTATCATTGTCGAAGTCAAAAACTATGTCAGGAATTAACATGTCATGAGGACCATCCCTCAGAGCATAACCAAACTGTCTCCAAGCCAGGCATGGGTTGTAAGTAATACCTCCTCTGATTCCAAGTAAAGGAACATTAGGGTACTCCCCGCAACGATCGATGATAGTGACATCCTCTCTGGACCTAGGGCACCAACGTATATCTGCATGTGTAAGAGTCATCAACCGCTGTGACCATCTCAAACCCCGCTCGTTCTTCAAAACTGATTGTGGAAGGTGCGAAATAAACCACCTTCCCAGGAGAGGAGTGCAACACATAAGGACACCTCTTTTTCTCATGGTTCGAGTGTAACATGAGTGAAGGATGTCCCCCAGCAACGTAGGTATAGGATTCCTGGACATAAAGATCTGGACAGCACTGATATCTATAAGCTGATCTGGGTTAGGGAACAACACCAAACCATAGACCAGGAGGGCCACCACTTCTTCAAAAGCTTGCAAATCAAGGGAGTTCCAACATTCATGGGCCTTTTCAAACAGAAACTTGGCTAAGAACCCTTTGATACCACTTCTAACTTCCCAATGTCCCTTGAGGTCAGATGACTGTAGGTGCAAGGCTTTAGAAATCTCTTCAAGCTTAGGTTCCTTTTCCGTACCGTCGTGGGGTAGTTGATCAAGGATATGGATCTTCAAGAGCCGGGAGAACTCCTCCAATGTAGGTACCAGCTGATAGTCCAAGAAGGTGAAACAGTGATGCAGAGGGTCAAAGAATTGGAATAGGACCTTTATCATATCTTCCTCAATGTTGGTATTGACCAAGCTGATGAGACTTCCATGTCTTTCACTGAATGAAGAGCTCTCGGGAATCCTGGATATAAGTTCCTTAAGCTGAGGAGGGATCCTTACAAGACTGACTTGAATTGTCTTTCTACGAACAGTTTCCATGTCCTACAAAACAAGAACAAAGATGAAGATTTGAACCCCTGAAATGGTTAGTCAATGCATATGATGCTGGATGATGTCATGATGCTATGATTAAACACACCACAGATATTTACAAAGATAAACATGTAAGGCACACAAGGCACACAAGACAAGCCCTTAGGGTTCAAGGCCAGCATGGGGTCTGGGTAGTACCCTCTTGAAGTTGGTGGGTTCAACCTGTCCTATTAGAAGTAACCGGGTTCTAAGGGTCCCAATATCACGGGATTGCTTTCATTGTTCATCGTTTCGATTTAGCCACTGAACTGGCGACCGAAATATTCCAGGAAAGCAACCCTCAATTGAGTGTAGTATCGAGTATCAACCAACCTTGGACTGCACCAAAGTCAGTTATCTCACTACCCTAAAGAGGCCAAGATAGTTCAATTAAGGTTCCTAAGGTCTGTTGATGCTTCACGACACCACGCGGAGGCCCCGTACTCTCCTTGACTGAACTCAAGGGTTACCGGTACACACCAAAGTGCCACATCAACGTAGCAGACTGTTTCAACCATGTCGGTATACCCCGCACAGTTCCCTCACAGCCTTGTTGCTACTTTCTAAGAAGGTATCCCCAGATCCGGGTTAGGATCTATAGAACTCCCGAGACAGTCCCACAATTTAAAGCACACAAGGAAAGCAATTGAAAACATAGTTATGAACTAACCCTAAGGTACACCTCACTTTATAAAGTATCCCCAGCAGAGTCGCCAGTTCTGTGATCGGTGGATCTGGAACTGACTGTTTAACGCTGGTTCGCGAAATGTCGCGGAAGCAAGAGTCGCCACCGTCTTTTATTTTCTCCAAATGGAAAGGACAAAAGCACAGAAAAATTCCTTATAGAGATTGCTCTCGGTTCGGGAGGTAGATTATAGAAAAGGAAGGTGTTAGCACCCTTTCTATCCATGGTTATCCATGGGCTCTTAGATACTTGCTCACTTGGGTTTTCAAAAATGGTTTGTTTGCTTTTCAATTGTGGGTTTTAAAAAGTTTCTTTGAAAATTCCAGTTCGACTCTTGTATCGGTCCTCAAGAGTGTTTGAAAAATTGCTTTCGAAAGCTTTTTGAAAAGGTGTCGGTGTGAAAAGTATTTTTGAATTTGTTTTTGAAATTAGAGCAAGTATCTAGAGTCGTCTACCCACCCTAAGGAATTCGTCTGTGTAAATGTCCTTTAAAGTAGTGCCATCCCACCATTGAGAGGTAGGTAGCACCACCGTTGGAGGTGTTCAGGTCAATTCGAAGGTTCGGGACGTGGTGATCACCAGAGCAATGGGAAGACACCTTAGAAGCTACCCTCATGCCAGGTTCCCGGATCATGAGGACTTACTAAGACATCCTCTACTCGACGATCACCTTTCGAGGCAAGGCAACAGTGAGGCGTACCCTAGGGGTGGTGTGTGATTTGTGTGTCGTTTTCATTTATTTTTGTCTTGGTATAGGTGATCTAGCGCTTGTTTTTATTTTTATCCACTCATTCTTGCATGCCTTGATTAACAGTTAAAAGTGCGAGAAGTAAAAGATTCTAAGCTATTACAAAAGGCGCGGGTCCACATCGCCAAAATTTCTTGAACCCGATTTGACAGAAAAGTAAAGAAAGAAATAAAATAAAGTGCGAGTAATTAATTTACAAGGCCTTGGGAGAGATACATAAATAATTAAAAGAAAAAAGAAATAAATGCGCGCATTGAATAAGAATTAAACGAGGGCGTTGGACCCTTTTTGCAAAATTAAATTAAACAATTGAATTAATTAAAATTAAAAGGAAACGAATTGTCTTTTTGGTATTTTTGTATTTTATAATTTTTTATGAAAAAAGAATTAATTAGAATAACATGCTAACCCTAATTCTAGTTTTTTTTATTTGTTAAGAAAGTATTAAACTTTAACCTAAAATTAAACCTAATTATTTTACATGCAATTTTATTTTATAAAAGTAAACAATATTAAATATTTAATTATTATGGAATAAAAGAAAAAAGATAGAAATTAATTAAACCCTAATTCTATAAGTTTTGAGTTTTTATTAAAAAAATGTTAAGATTAAAAACCTAAATTTAAAACTAAGTGAATTAATGAATTTATTTACAAAAATACTAGTTAAAAAAAATATTTTATTTTTTTGTCTTTTTCTGATTTTTATGTTTTTTATGTTTTTATGAAAAAAATTAAATTAAAAGAATTGATTAACAATAATAATTGAATCAAAATAAAAAAAACAATGAAAAAAAAATAAGAAACTTGCAAACCATGGGGGGTGTTGTCCCCAGTTGGAGGTTTTTATTAGTATTTTTGGGCCCAATTGATTCATGGCCTGATTGACTTTCGTGGCTAGCCTGTAGCTCTGTTGACTAGTGTGCACTGAGCTCATCAGATCTGGGCCCTTGGAGGGATGTTATTGAGCGCATGGCAGGCTGAGATTTTAGACATATGGTGATCATCAAGTAACGCGCTGCATAGGAAGATATAAGGCAAAATAATATTGAAAGGATAGGGGACCTGGGAATCGAACCCAGGCCCCAAAGCTTACTAACGCTTCTTTCCACCATCTGAGCCATCAACGCATGTTATACATATAATAATGAATAAATAACAAAAACAAAAATTGGTTGGTGGCCTAAAAAATATGAAAAAACGCGCGTTGAATTCAAAAGAACCAATCATTGTTGGCCACCGGGTCTTCTTCTTCCTCGTTCCTGAAATATAAAAACCATGGGCAACGGTTTTGAACCGTTCCCAAACACCATCTTTGGAAAAATAGCGAATAGGCCGTTGTGGAGTATAAATTAGGCGCGACCATGTCAATTGATTCGTCTAAGTGTCCTGGTTTTGATCATGGTATTGAGAAGTCTTAATTTTGCTGTATTCAAAAACCCCCAATTTAAAGCTTCATAAACCCTAAAATATGACAATGGTAGATTCGCATAGAGGTGATAAAAACACAATTAAGCAATTGGGTTAGCTTCAGAATCAGTTAATTAATAAGAATTCATGAACAAAATGCAATGAATGTGCTTAAATTGTAAAATACGATTATGAAAAAAAAATGAAAAAAGCTTGACTTCTGTACAATGATTCAAAGGGTTAGGGACTGTGTTCTTGATCCAGACACGTTGCTTGATGCCCCAGGGATGCAATGGAATGAGTTTCTTGGCTTCAATCGACCTGCAAAGGTGTTTTCAGATTTGGAACTTTTAAGCAAAAATTCAAGTTTGGTTCTCCAGATTCTTGCGCAGCTTTTTGGTTCCCTTGCATTAGGTCTTGTTTGTTTGTATATGTATGAATGATTTAGGGTTGTTTCTTGTCCAAGGAATCAAAGAATTGATGTATGGATATTTGATTTTTATGGCAAAATATTTTCAAATCTTTTCATGCACATTTGCTCTCAATCATATCCAATCCTTCCCTAATTGATCATGCACAAATTTTGACTGTCCAATGAGAGTATTTTCTGCACAAAAAGATTTTATTTCATTAGTTTAGCATTTTTTCATATTTTATTTAGTTTAAATGAATTAATTGTAATAAAAAATTCAAATAAATAAATAAAAATAATAAAAAAACTTCCCTTTGGGCCAAATGGTCGTGTGCATGTCTTGGATGATGAATTGTGGAAGAAAAAGAGGCCCATTAGCAATTTTAGGTCATTTGAATCAATGTTGACTTTTCAAAATATCCAAAAATTTCCCAACTTCCACAAGGCATAACTTGCTCAATTTTTAAGCTTTGCTCATGTTCTTGGACATTTTGGAAAGGTCTTTGAGTCCTCTAACCAATGTATTTGGTCCCATGTCATTTTGATTTACCAATCTCAAGTTATGGCCTTTGACTTAAAGTCCCTTTTTGTTGACTTTTGAAAATGACCTATAATGTTGAAATTGATAACTTTTTGTGAGAGCATTTCTTGGACTTGAAGTATGAAGAGGAATTGTAGGAAATGTCTTTCTCTTCAAAATGAGCTTTGGATGGAATTTTTTCTGATAATCCATGTGAAAGTTATGCCCTGGTCAATTTACAGTTGACTTTTTCAACTGTCCAAATAAGGAAACTTTTGCATCTTGATGATTTTTGAGCCAAGCTTTGAGAATCATGATCAAGCATTGATCAAATGACATTTGTGGCTTCAAAATGAGATGTTGACCAAAAATTTGGACTTTTGACTGTCAAATGACCATTTTGCCCCTACAGTTGACTGTAGTGCAATTAGGGTTTTGAATGTGCAATTTTGTGCTGAAAGTCTTGAAACTTGGTATGAGGATGCTTGACCATATTTACAGGCATGTGGGACTTGATTGGACCCTTGGAAACTTCATTTTCTTGATCAGAACCAAAACCCTAATTTTGACTGTTTAGGAGGCCCTTGCACTGTGCAACCCTTGGGGAGATTTTGAAGTTTGACTTGGCAATTTCTTGAAGAATATGGGAGGGCAAATTTTGGGGTACAACAGGTACCCTTTGGAGGATAAACCCTCTGATGAACAACTTCAACAACTAATCATTCATGACATGGGCAAAAATGACCGAGAGTTTATGAACAAGAACATCCGAGTTTTGAATAGGGTTAACAAAAGGAAGGCCGAAAGGAAGAATGATGTGGCGAAAGAACCTTACACTTGATGGGTTTTGGATAGGGTGCAAGTTGTTAAACTATCATTTGACATTGATCTTGTGTACAAGCCAGATGTCCCAGATCCTCTGCCCGAGTCTTTAGAAGAGGTAGACAACTTGAAGAAAGCCTTGGATCAAGCTCAACAGGATAGAGAGGAATCCGAGCTTAACCTCCACAACCTTGCTAAGGAGAAAAGACAGATGCAACACGAGTTTTAGTCAAAAGACCAACAGATTCAGAAAGACCGTGAAGCAATTGAAAATGAGGGTCTTAAGAGAAAATGTTCAACCGAAGGATTGTTGAGTGCTACCTTCAACTTGGATTCTCACAACCAATGTTTGGAGGATGCTGCTAATGAAATCGGGAGGCTAAGTAAGTGGTATGAAAAGGCGATGCGAAACAAAAAAGAGATGGAAGAAAATTTTGGGCTCAAATTCAACGTTTGGACCAAGATTCTTTAGATCAAGAAGAGAAAATTCAATATCTTACTACGAGACTCCAAGATGGTCGAGAATTGAATATAGGAGAACGTCTCAAGAGGATGAGGCCAGAAAGACTTCTCGCCCAAAAGACTGATGAATATGAGAAAGTTTGTCATGAGTTAGAAGACCTCCGAGAGAATTTCCTAATACAGAGGAGACTCCATACGGAGAAGAGGGCTAAAAATTATATTGGGAAGAGCAGCATGCAAAAATCGTCAAATCAGGAAAGGATAACTACAAGATAATTTCAGACCTCTACTAGGAATATCGGTTCTATAAAGATAAACATGCAAGACTAGCCTTCTTAGCCAACAATCTCATTGGTGACATCCCTAGAAGTTTGAGAGATGCGGAAAATGTGATGGTCCCGCTTCCGAAAGATGTTGAAGACTACCTCAAGCTTTGTAGGAAGATGGTGGATCGTTTCTAAGCAGATATCCGCAAGCGCACCTAGGAGATTGATGTTTTTCCTTTATCATTTCTTTCAGCAACTAAAATTTGATGTTTTATGTAGAATTTTTTCAATATCTGAATCGTATTCCCTTTTTAAGGACAATTGCTATTTCAATAAAAGTATTTTTTTTCCATATCCTGTTTGTGTATTTATTTTTGAGATTCTCACTAATAAAAAGAAAAACCTAAAAAAGCATATATATATATATATATATATATATATATATATATATATATATATATATATATATATATATATATATATATATATATATATATATATATATATATATATATATATATATATATATATATATATATATATATATCCAAGTGAATAATACATTAAAAAACAAATCTCTTAGCATATTCATACGCATCCATGCATTCACAAACATCGCATTTTGCATCTCATAAAAAAACTCACTATTTTTCAATAAAAAATTCATTTTCCTGTTAAATCATTGGTGAAAAAAAGGCTGCCTCTCCGACCTTCATGTCAAACAAAAGCCTATCAAAAGAAAGTGATGGAACAAATCATAGAGAATCAGGACGCTTTTAGAGAAGATTTGGAGCAAGTAAAAGGTATCATCGACTCAATGAAAGGAGACATAAGTCAAGTTCTGTTAGCCTTGAAGAACATCATTGAAAGGCATGATCAGATTCCTAGGGCAACCTTAAAAGAAGTAGCCCAGGCTATTGGTGCATCGAGCGGTCATCAACCAAGAAGAGAACCAGAGTCAGGACCTCTAAAGTCAACTTTGGCTCATCAAGAGGTCAAGCAAGCTGATACTAAAGGATTTGTCCCACCTCCACCGAAGTTAGGGGCATCACATACCTTGCCGATTCCAATCAACAATCCACACAACATGGATAATTACATTGACTTGCAGTATGGAGACCATGACTTAGAAGACGTTAACCAAGTACCTCAAAGGAAAACCTATACCCATGTCACTGAAATTCCCTTGGCGCTCAATCAATATAAAGCTCTTGAAGAAAGATTGAAAGCTATGGAGGTCTACGATGCTTTTGACATTGATGCTCTCAAAATGGGCCTGGTTCCAGATGTGGTGATCCCTCCAAAATTCAAAGTACCTGACTTTGGAAAATATAAAGAACCCACATGCCCAAGGAACCATTTACGCATGTATTGCAGAAAAATGCATGCTTATGCTAAAAATCAGAAGTTGATGATCCATTATTTCCAAGATAGTTCGAGTGAGGCATCTCTAGATTGGTACATGCAATTGGAGCGAATTCATATCCGAACATGGGAAAATCTTGCCAATGCTTTATTAAGATAATATAAGTACAACTTGGACATGGATCTTAACCGTATGAAACTCCACAATTTATATCAAATGAAAGATGAGTCCTTTAGAGAGTATGCTCAATGATGGAGAGAAATGCCAGCTCGTGTGCAACCACCGCTCATGGAGAAAGAATTGGTCGACATGTTCATGATCACTCTACAAGGGTTATACTATGATAAGATGGTAGGAAGCGTCTCTTCTGAATTTTATGATTTGGTAACAATTGGTGAAAGGATTGAGGCGGGCATAAAAAGTGGTAAGATACAAGGGGCATCACCCAGTCCTCCTTACAGTTCCAAGAAGAATGTTTCTATCTTTTCAAAAAAGGAAGAAGGAGAAATTAATGATGCCGCATCATATCCGAAAGCACGGCAACCATTGGTAATTACACTAGAACAACAACAAGATAATAGGTTTGAAAGGCCTCAGAGAATATTTTATCCTCTCCCCATGCCATACAGTCAATTACTGCATCACTTACTCAAAGCATCTTTGGTGGAACTGAAGCCACTAGCTCCTCCAACTAGGGAACTCCTGCCAAAGTATGATGCAAATTCCAGGTGTGAATATCATGCCAATTCTTCGGGGCATACCATATAAAAATGTTGGGCCTTCAGACATAAAGTTCAAGACTTGTTGGATTCCCAAGACATCACTTTTGACAATCCAAATATCAAGATGAACCCAATGCCTCCGCATGGTGGTACGACTGTGAATGCAATTGAAGTAGTTACTAACCATGGAGAGATCAAAGAGCAGTTTCCTCCTATTCGGGAAACCTTCACCAACAAAGAAGTAGAGCATGGTGGACAAGTGGTAATGATATATAACAAGAGAAACATCAAGAGATCATCATATTTCATCCATGAGTGTGCTCTAGGTGAAGAAATCAAGAATTGGACAACCGTGGAATTCCAGAGATGATTTTCTTTCCAAAGTAATTTTTATTGTTTTTAAGAAATCTACGTCACACTCGAGGCATATGGGTAGCTTGTAAGGGTCCTCCAATTTGTTTCAAATAGTATTTTCAATAATAAGACTTATGTTTTGCATTCAATTAATATCCTTGTCTTTCTCTTGCATTTATCTCTTATATTTAAAAATGACAATACTTTTCTTCATATGCAATTTCCAAATTCACATGCTAAGCTACACTAAAACATGATAAATGTGCAGATCCATACCAAAACCCACTGATAATGTTACTATTGCTATTCGATATAATTTTGATGCACCAATTAACCAAGCTGAAGAGGAAGATGATGAAGATCTTGAACTCTCTGAAGAATTGGCGAGGGTATTAGAACAAAAAAGCTGACGATATACAACCATACCAAAAATCTATTGAGACCATCAACCTTAGCACAGAGAAAGATCCGAAAAAGATCAAGCTAGGGGAAACCTTGGAGGAAAGAATCAAAGAAAGGCTGATCAAATTTTTGCATGAGTACGTCGATATATTTTCCTGGTCTTACAGAGATATGCCAAGATTGGATATAGATATTGTGGTGCATATGCTACCTCTCAGGGAAGGTTGTTCTTTAGTTAGACAAAAGCTCAAAAGAAATCGTCCAAACATGTCTAACAAAATTCGAGTAGAGGTCCTTAAGAAATTTAATGCAGGGTTCCTAGATGTGGTAGATTATCCACTTTGGATAGCTAACATCGTGCCAATGCCCAAGAAGGATGGTAAAAGTGCACATGTATGTGGATTATCGGGATTTAAATAAAGAAAGTCCCCAAGATGATTTCCCGTTACCTCATATAGATTTTTTGGTGGATAATACAAATCAAGCTTTGGTATTCTCTTTCATGGATGGTTTCCTAGGTTACAATCAGATCAAAATGGCACCCGAGGATATGGAAAAGACTACTTTCATGACTCCTTGGGGCATATTCTGTTACAAAGTAATACCTTTCGGTCTGAAGAATGCAGGGGAAACCTATAAACGAGTTATGATTACATTATTTCATGACATGATCCACAAAGAAGTCGAGGTCTATGTAGATGATATGAATACCAAATCTCACACAGAGGAAGATCACATCATACACTTGCAGAATTTATTTGAACATCTACGAAAGTTCAAACTAAGGTTGAATCCAAAAAAATGTACATTTGGTGTCAGGTCAGGAAAACTATTGGGTATTATTAGGTTTCATTGATCATCTCAACCATGGGGAAAAGAAACACTTAACGGCTCTGGGCCATGGTCACTTATACCAAAAGCGGATGAAGAAGGCATTTGACAAGAAGGTTCGTCCTCGAGTGTTCAAAGAAGGAGATTTGATGCTCAAGAAGATTCTACTACCTCGCCTTGATTCACATTGTAAATGGACACCCAACTACGAAGGTCCGTGTGTGGTAAAAACATCATTCTTGAGTGGTGGTCTTATTCTCACAACAATGAATGAGGAAGAACTGCCACATCCGACAAACTCCAACACAGTAAAAAAATACTATGTATAAAAAGCTCGCTAAGTTCAAATCCTAAATGGGAGACTTAGGAAAAAAGGAGCGTTCTAGTGGATTGGAAACCCTAAAGGGCGATCCATGCAAAAATTAGGGACACAGACAAATAAATTTTTTATCCCGGTGGATTAAAAACCCGAAAGGGCGGTCCAGGAAAAAGTTAGGGATCTCACTCAGAAATAAAGAACAAAAAGATTGTGATCTAAGAACCACGACCAAGACTATGAAGGAGAGAGACTAATCCAGATTATTTGACTCAGAAGCTAAGGAAATTGGAGCTATCAAAAGAACATTGGAGAAACTGCAGCATTAATTATCATTTTCATTGTCATTTTCAGTTTTTGTTAAAATTTTATGTGATTACCTCTTTCTAGGAATTGCAACTTGTACTCTCGCCCACTCAAAGGCATGTTTATCAATAAAACATTTACTTTTCAATCTTTTCAATTTGTGTTTTTCTTTTTTTGGACTTGGTTGCAAAATACCACGATTATTTCTTGTGAATACTGCATTGAAATTATTTTAGGGATTTGACAAACAAATAGAAGCATTTGATAAAATGTCAAAGAGCATTTTGGTTAGAAAAACATAAAAAGAAAATATGCGCCTACGTCCATGTCTACGTCCACGCCTATGCCAACGCCTGTGACACAATCATCAAAATCTTGCAGACACTTATTCATCTTATTCAAATCAACTCAAAGATACCACAACAACACAATATACAATGTTGGGTAGTCAGTGACAAAAAGAAAAAACCAATGGTTTAAAATGGGAGAATATTAAAACATTTACAAAAAACATTTGGTACATATACAAACATTTGGTGCATATACAGAAAACATTCAGTGAATATACATTTTGGGTTCCATATCAATTTAGGGAATTATGCATATACATCATGCCCGACATTTTTCAAATCCATTTTAGTTAAACTACGAGCTTTTTTTGGGACCCATTGTTGAATTATCTTAACAAACAAACACCTTGGTTGAGAATTGACACAACTGTAAACTCTGATCTTATCTTTGGTTTATTTATCTAAGATTCGATTATCGAAACACTTTTTAAATATCTATCCTCTAGGTCATGATAGGTACGTGGATTATCAGGATTATGTTGTTCATCCTGTAGGTCGTGATGAATACATAAGCATATACTCATGTCGTTTATCCTCTAGGTTGTGATATGTGCACAAGTTTTTCCTCGTATTATCTATCCTCTAGGTTGTGGTAGGTGTACTACGTTGGGAGAACTGACTTGGATTTGTGTTTTATTGCAAATGTTGCGGATAGCTAGTCACCACAGACTTTTCTTTTATCCAATAAGGAAAGGGTGAAAAGAACAGGAAAGACCTTCGAGATTTTCTGATTTTGGGGGGTAGGTTATAAAAAGGGAAGGTGTTAGCACCCTTTTCATCCGTAGTTATCTACGGGATCTTAATCGCTTAGCTCACTTTGTTTGAAATGATTTTTTGTGTCATGTGTTTGAAAATATTTTTAAAAATGCCTAAGTGCGGCAATTTTGTAATGACTCTCGTATCAGTTGAGAATGCGTACAAAATGTTTGTTTTTGAAAATATTTCACAAAATAAGTGTTTTGTGTGAAAATATGTTTTTTGGTGAGCAAGCGATTACGATCTATCTACCTACTCAAAAGTCTTTATGTTATTTTCCTCCTCCTTAGATAGTGCTACCCTACCATTTGTTAGTAGGAAGCCCTATTGTTGGATGTGAAGGGACAGACGAGGGTCATCGTACAGTCATAAAGGAAACTTGTAGGGCGCTTTAGAAATTTTTCGTAAGGGATTAAATCATTTACCGAAGGCGACATCAAAAGGGTCATCGAGGGACTACGATCTTTGTTTTCGAGAGACTGTGCTAAAGCGTCCCCATGTTCGAGGGACATGACTATTTTCTGAGGCAACGAGTGAGGTTACCCTAGAGGTGCAAGTGTGAAGAGTGTATTGATTCAGTTATTTTATCTTGAGATTAGGGTTTTCTAGATTGTTTTTAGATCTTTCCATACATGCCCTAATTACTAGCAGTTATAAGGAAAGCAGTAAAAGCAGAAAATAAAGGTCCCACGCTATTACAAAGCTTCGGGGAAAGGGGGTACAAAACCACAAAATCGGGAGAAAAGGAAAGAAAATAAAACCCTAATTAAAACTATTACAACCCTTTAGCAGTTACATAATCAAGAAAAATACTAAATGCAAAAATAATAAAGGTGCGTGTAATACGGTGGGAGAGCTGACTTGGTTTTGCGTTTTATCGCAAATGTTGCGGATAGCAAGAGTCGCCGCCAACTTTTCTTTTATCCAATAAGGAAAGGGTTAAAAGAATAGGAAAGACCTTGAGATTATTGAGTTCGGGGGGTAGGTTATGAAAATGGAAGGTGTTAGCACCCTTTTCATCTGTAGTTATCTACGGGCTCTTAATCGCTAGCTCACTTTGTTTGAAACGCTTTTGTGTGTATGTTTGAAAATATTTTGAAAATGCCTAAGTGCGGAAACTTTGTAATGATTCTCGTATCAGTTAAGAATGCCTACAAAGTATTTGTTTTTGAAAATATTTCAGAGAAAGTGTTTGTGAAAAAGATGTTTTTGTGAGCAAGCGATTACGAACTATCTACCTACTCAAAAGTCTTTCGTGTTATTTTCCTCCTCCTTAGATAGTGCTATCCTACCATTAGTTAGTAGGAATCTCTATCATTGGATGTGTGAGGGACAAGCACGGGTCATCGTACATTCATAGAAGGTAACTTGTAGGGACGCTTTAGCAATTATCATTTAAGAGACTAGATCATTTACTGAAGGCAACATCGAAAGGGTCATCAAGGGACTATGATCTTTTGTATCAGAGGGACTTTGCTAAAGCATCCCCACGTTCGAGGGACATGACTGTTTTCATTCAAAGACAACAAGCGGGATTACCCTAGAGGTGAGCGTGTGAATAGTGTATTGAATTCAGTTATTTAATCTTGATTAGGGTTATCTAACAGTTGATTTTAGATCTTGCCATACATGCCCTAGTTACTAACAGTAATAAGGAAAGCGGTAAATTACGGAAAGTAAATGTCCTACGCTATTACAAAGCTTCGGGGAAGGGGGTACAAACCACAAAAATTGGAGGGAATAGAAAGCAAATAAAACCCTAGTTAAACTATTATATTCTGTAGCAATTACATAATAGGAAAAACTAATGCGAAAATAATAAAGCGCGCGAAACAGTAAAAAGGAAAAGAAACGGAGAAATTGTTTGATGAAAAATGATTAATGATTTAACCTGAACCTAATTGATTTTAATTGAAAAAACTGATTAAGTGATTAAATTAAACAAACCCTAAAGTCTAAGTTGATTTTAATTAATCTAAAAAGTTAAGTAATTAAATTAATCGAAACTAATTATCCTAATTAATCTAATAAATAAAAAATTAAAATTGATTAATGAGAAAGAGACTAAACCTAATTTGTTTTAATGTTGCTTAAAAAATAATTAGGGTTTATTAACAAATTAGGGTTAAGAAAAAGAAAATAACGTTAGTAGAGAAAAAGGATGCTGGAGATGAGTGTTGAACTCATGCCCCCCAAGGCCTCTAGGAAGCATGCATACCACCAGGCCAAGCCTGTGCTTGTGCTAGGATACACATCCAACATGTTTTATAATCAACCTGCAAAAATATGAGAAATATGAAAAAAAATAGGGGATCGAACCCGTGACCAGAGGGAGGAATGACTTAGCACAGGCGTTTTAACCACTGGGGTGGTAATACATCCATTAATACAACTGAAACAATATATATATATATATATATATATATATATATATATATATATATATATATATATATATATATATATATATATATATATATATATATATATATATATACTGGTCGAAGAAGTGTCAGAGCTCTAGTTCTAATCGTCTTCTCCGACAACTTGTTTTTTTAAAACCTGCAAAAAACACAACTTTAATGATCCAACAATGTCCTACACCCCTAAAATAGAGGCTGTGAATTCAATGGGAACATTTTTGAGGGCTAATTCATCCTCGTTTATGAGGTATGGTAAATATAACATGAATCAGTTCGATCATGGCCGTTCATAGTTCAGATAGCACATGACTCATGCGATGATTCAAACCTGCACATTAGCATCTCAGGAGCATGTTAGTGGCATTAGTGCATGTTAAAACATAATGAAAATAGAAATACAAAAAATCATGAAATAATGGAAAATGATGATGCATGTATGCTGGTTCAGGCCCTTTGGATCATGGTAACTGATCCAAACTTACCCTTCAATATTCCTGGAAGTGAATGGAATGGAGGTTTGGTGGTGAGGAGGCTCGAGAATAGGTTTTTCAAAACTTAGGGTTCTTGGAAAATTTTGATGTTTTTTTGACAATTTTGTGGTGAAAGGATTTGTGTCCTTTGTTCTTGTCTTGATATCTGAATATATAGAGAAATTTTAGGGCAAAAACAAATGGGCTTGGACCCTTGTGTAATAAAATATTACTTATATCTTATTTATTTTGTATTATTAATGAATTAAATCAAAAATAATAAAAATATTTAAAATAAAAAGGTCAAAGGTAGTTGCTTATGCGTCAAGGCAGTTAAGGACTCATGAAAAGAACTATCCTATGCATGATTTAGAGCTTGCTGCAGTTGTTTTTATGCTGAAGATTTGGAGACACTACCTCTATGGTTCTAGATTTGAAGTATTTAGTGACCATAAGAGTCTAAAATATCTATTTTATCGTAAAGAATTGAACATGAGACAATGAAGAGGGTTGAAGTTGTTAAAGGATTACAATTTCTGTTTGAATTATCATCCAGGAAAAGCGAATGAGGTGGCCGATGCGTTAAGTCGAAAGACTTTACATATGCTGGCAATGATGGTTAAAGAGTTGGAATTAATTGAACAGTTCATAGATATGATCTTAGTGTGCAAAGTGACATTGCAGAGTGTTATATTCGGAATGTTGAAAATTAACAATGAATTTATGGACAATATCAAAGAAGCTCAGAAGTTAGATATGAAATTGGTAGACTCGATGGTTGGGATCGACCCGTACGAGAATAAATATTTTAAGTTAGATGTGCAAGGTGTGTTGAGATTCCGTAATCGAATTTGTATTCCTGATGATGCAGAGATGAAGAAAGTGATTCTCGAGGAAAGTCATAGAAGCAAGTTGAGCATTCATCTGAGAGCTACAAAAATGTATCAAGATTTGAAGAATTTTTTTTGGTGGCATGGAATGAAGAGTGATGTGACTCGTTTTGTGTATGCATGTTTAACTTATCAGAAGTCGAAAGTTGAACATCAGAAGCCTGCAGGGTTGATGCAACCATTAGAAGTTCCAGAATGGAAATGGGATAACACTTCGATGGATTTTATGATGGGGTTACCTAATACTTCAAGATGTCATGATACAATTTGGGTCATTGTTGATAGGATTATGAAGTTGGATCATTTTATTCCTATTAACATTAGTTTTCCAGTATCAAAGTTGGCAGAGATTTACACTAGTGTAATTGTGAAACTGTATGGTATTCCTTTATGTATTGTTTCGGATAGAGATCCAAGATTTAATTCAGATTTTTAGAAGAGTTTGCAAGAGGCGTTGGGTTCTAAGTTGAGGTTGAGTTCGGTGTATTACCCTCAGATGGATGGCCAGACGGAGATGACTATTCAGTCATTGGAAGATCTATTCAGAGCATGTGTTCTTGAGCAGGGAGGTTCATGGGATACTTATCTTCCGTTAATAGAGTTCACTTATAATAACAGTTACCATTCTAGTATTGGAATGGCACCTTTTGAAGCGTTGTATGGTCGAAGATGGAGAACTCTTTTATATTGGCATGAATCTGGTGAAAGCGTAGTACTTGGACCTGAACTTGTTCGAGAAACTACCGAGAAGGTGAAGTTAATTCGAGAAAAGATGAAAGCTTCCCAAAGTAGACAGAAGAGTTATCATGACAAGCGAATGAACGATTTAGAATTTCAAGCAGGTGACCATGTGTTTCTGAGAGTTACACCTGTGACTGGTGTTGGGCGTTCATTGAAGTCTAAGAAGCTTACTCCTCGTTTTATTGGTTCGTATCAGATTTCAGATAGAGTTGGCAAGGTTGCATATAGAGTGACTTTACCGCCTAATATTTCGAATTTGCACGATATGTTCCATGTGTCACAACTCTGAAAGTATATTTCAGATGCATCTCATCAGATTCCTAAGGATGATGTGCAAGTACAAGATAATCTTACTATGGAGACGATGCATGTACGAATCACAAATCGTGAAATGAAGACTCTAAGAGGCAAGGAGATTTCTTTGGTGAAAGTAGTCTGGTTAGGAGCTGCTGGAGAAAGCAGGCGTGGGAGTTGGAAAGCAAGATGCGGGACTCCTATCCTGAGTTGTTCGAACAATATAAATTTTCGAGGACAAAAATATTCTAAGTGAGAGAGAGTTGTAACGCCTAATATTTAGTTAATTATTTAATTATATTTTTGAATATTTTTTCGATTAAATTTTCAAAGTTGTGAAATATTAATTTAAGTTGTGTCGTTCTTAGTTGAATTAATTAGTTGATTAAGTTGTAGGATTAATATTGAATAATACAAGTATTATTTATATGGGTCTATTTTAATGTTAGAAGTAGTAGAAAGGGAGATGTATAAATTTAAGCCCAACAAGGAAAAATAAGAATAATAGTATATTAGTTATATTATAATAGATGTTTAGAAATAATAGAAGTATCAGTAGAAAGAAGAATAGGTTTTGGCAGAAGAAGAAAATAAGGGTTTTGGAAGAGATATGTAGAAGTGCAAAGAAGAGGCAAAGTTAGGTGTAATCAGAGAGTTAAAGAAACCTTCAATCCAAGGTAAGAGTGAGGTTCTGACTCTATAATAGGGTATGTAATGAATGGTATGTGAGATTGAGTTGTAAAATTGTTTCTATTTGTGTTTGAAATTGATATATTATTGAAATTGAGAGATGATTTAAAATCCAATTTAATATATAAACACGGGAGTACACTTAGTAAATAAATTGAGAATTTCATGATGATATATTATAGCTTACTTTAGTATGCGGTAGACTTACTAATTAAATGGGAAATAGCACACTGGTAGGCACTCTGTAGCAGCATTTGAGAATATACATGATTTCAATTTAGAATAACAAGTTATTGTACCATTTTTCATTCTCACGTTTGGATAGAATAATAATTAGTAACCCTGTAGAGTTTAATGAATTACTAATATGGAGAATAACAAATTTGATAAACCAGTTTCAAGATTTTTATGTTTATTAATATTATATTTCTTCATTAGTATATTAATAATAATAATAATAATAAAAATAATAATTTAGTATTATTATGTATAATTAATTTTTTAGAGTTTTGAGTTAGATATAATTATTTGAGTTAAATGATTAATTTAAGTTAATTTCTATTCTAATAGAGTCGTTAGAACTATCAATAGAGTTGTCAATAAGGTTGTTAGAATTGTCAATAGTGTTGTTAAAGTTATCAATAGAGTTGTTTCGTATCATTAAAAGTTACTTTTATTTATTTTGCATAATTATGACATGTTTAGAGTTGTTAGTAGGGTAAATTGGAGTTTCCAAATAATAATACATCTTTTCTAAATTATGATTTATTATAAGTATGGAAATTTGATAAATCAATTGTAGCAGTATGCCACTAGAATAAATTAAGATAAGTAGCAGGAATTGTTGGTAGACTTATTAATAAAGTGATAGTGTGGTATATCGTTATAAGTTACAGAAAGTGGAAATAGTATTAAGTAGCAATAATAGAAGAAATATTTAGCAGGCTAAATCAATAGTAGGCTTAGAAGTTAATAAAATAGCAGAACCATATTATTGACAATACAAGCTCTAATAACAGTGTAGTATTAATTTAACGAGACATAATGAAAACTTTAGAACAAAGTAGAAATAATAGAACTTTTAGCCGATAATTAATTAACCGGAAATAGTCGTAATAGTCCAAATAATTACGCGATTTATTTGTGTTGCAACTGGTTTTAAATACAATGTCGTCACCCTTAATTTTTATGCTAAGGAATGGAGTATAAAGGAATAACCCTAAAAAAAGTTCAGAGATTTTTGGTCTGACTCGGTTCTAGACGAGGGGAAGGTGTTAGGCACCCCTTGTCTACCTTGTTCACAAGGATACTAGGTTTAGAAGCGCGTTTTAGGAAATAGGGTTTTAAGTTTTATTAGGGGAACACGCCACAATTTTAAATCTTATGCCTACGTATCCTCTTAGGAAGAATCAGAGTTTCATTTCGTAGTTCGCGGTTGGTTTATGTTTTTTATGGACTGTGAAGATATTCACATTTTCCGCGCGTTTAGTCCGAACGTTATGAATAGCGGAGATTATTAGACTAAATACGCAGTCGGTTTGAATAAATTCACAATTCTTTTTTATTATTGAATTGATTTGATTAAAATAAAAAAGTTTGTAGTAGGTTGGATGTCTCTTTAATATGTTAATTATTATAAAAAGAGTTTTATTTAAATGCATGAATATAAAAATAGGTTTTAATACATAAAATAATATTTGTGTGAATTTAGGAAATTAGAAAAACATGTGATAATTAATAAAAATAAGTATAATATTTTAATAAGTTTAATATATATAAAAATATTCATGAAACATATAATATAAAAGTATATATATAATAAATTTTATAATAAAAATTAAAAAAAAATAAGGAATTTAAAAGTTAAAAAATAAATAAAAAACGTATGGGGTGTGAAATGTATTGGGCTAGTAAAAGGTGGGGGTTCTAATAGGAAGGGCCTAAACTCAGATTTTGAATGCAGGCCCAAAAGGTTGGGGGTGTGTTTTTTAAACTAAGTAGTAAAAGGGGGGTTTGAGTAGTAAGAGGTCTAGATCCAGATCTTGGACTGGGCCCGTATGGCCTGGGGGTGCTAATTATAACACAATAGTAAAAAAAAATTATGGGGTGTGTGGCTAATAAATGGGCTCGGCCCAAATGACAAACCCTTGATCCGCTGGGATCAAGTGTGGTGGTGGTGGTGTGTGGGGGGGGGGGGGGGGGGGGGGGGGGGAACACAACATGATGTCATGCACGTGTATGCAGGAGCCGTTTGATGGCAATTAGGTGATGATGGTTGATGGAACACAGTAAGGGTTGTGGATCTGCGTGCGTAGGATCATAATGTTTATTATATTTTTTCTTTTTTACAAAACAAAAACATCATTTGATTTATCTTTTCTCTTTCCCTCAACCGTCTCTCTCTCTCTCTCTCTCTCTCTCTCTCTCTCTCTCTCTCTCTCTCTCTCTCTCTCTCTCTCTCTCTCTCTCTCTCTCTCTCTCTCTCTCTCTCTCTCTCTCTCTCTCTCCTCTCTCTCTCTCTCTCTCTCTCTCTTTGCGATATCTTCCCCCTTTCCCTCTAGACACCAAATTGAAAACCTAGATCTTCACTACCGGCAACGGCGCCGCGTCTCTCTCTTCCTCTCCGATACCTCCATAAAATTAGTACAACCCATAGTAACCCCAAAACCCCAAATACAAAATAGTTATCAAAAACAAGAAAAAAAAGCACAAGATAGGTTTTTACCTTTAATCATTGTTGTTCTTGGAGCTTTATTTCCTGTCTGAGGTCTTTGGCTAATATTCCGTTTTTATTTGGCAAGTGAGGGTGATAGTGAGAATGGTGCGATGGCGATGAAGATGGAGGTGATCGTGGGGCAATTGAAGGGCAGCAGCAGTGATGGAGCAGCTAGGGTTTCAGATATTGAAACCCTAGGCTAACTTTGTGATTGACGTGAACTGGTGAAGAAGACAACGCCTCTTAAGATTTTTTCTCTTCAGTTTTGTAACAAAATTTCTCCTTTGTGTAGTTTTTGGTATCAATTCTTCTTCATCCCTTTCTGTAGATTTATGTTAGGTTTTTATAGTGTTTTTTAGAAATTATATTTTTAGGAAAGAAAAGAATCTCACTAGAAATTAATTCTTAGAATTGAATTAGGGTTTTATAATTAGGACGTGTTTTGAAATATTGTTTGTAAATTAAGAACATTGTAAATTATTACCATTCTGTAAATTACCGTATTGATCTGTATTGATGTTTCAATTTTGTTTCTATTTTTTGTGTTGGCAATGGTTCTGGAAAAGGAATTAGGATATCGTGTTTGAAACCCTAAAGCGAACGTTTCTTTTTTTTTTAAATCTGTACAGTGTATGTTTTTCAGCTTTGGGCCACACGCATTGATTTGGGCCACGCGTTTTCCGTTACTGGGCCATGCGAAAATCTGTAATATTTTCTTTTAATACCAACCAACAACTATTTCCATTTTGAGGGTTTAAAATATAAATTTTAAAAGAAGTTTATTAATGATGTTTAATAAAAAAAAAGAAAAAAGAAATGAGCCAAAAGGTTTAGTTGTTGGGCCTGTTAAAACAAATAAAAAAGACGTTTTCAAAATAAATAAATAAAATAAAATGGGCATTAATGTTAACTTATTGGGCCCCTTTTCCTTAAAACATTTTCCAATTAAGTGAAGCAATTTAATTAAAAAGTGATAATTTCAATAAGGTAATATTTGAAACAAATCTCCAAACAAAAATAAAAAATACTGGACATGCCTATTGGGCTCTGAACAGCTTGTCTTATTTCAAAAACCTATATGGGCCTTGGGGTTTAATTGTATTGATTTTCAAATGAAAGTAAATTGTTTTAAACACCAATTAATCTAAATGGGCCATTCTGATTCAAAAATGGCCCAATGTTTCTTTAATAGCATGCACCTCGTATTTAATTTAAAATGGAACTTAAAAAAAACCTAAGGGACCATCAGATATTGATGGTCCACTTTGTGTCAATACACCCCTCTTTGATTTTAAACACACTTCCTATAAAAACTATATAGTATGATCTATTTGAAAAGATTTTTAAACATAACGTAAGGGTAGGGAAATTTTGGGGTATGACAATTGTCCGTATTTAATTATCTTTCGATTGAGTAGTGCGAGAATATGCAGGTCTCGCACATTCTGATCGGAAGTTAATTAAATATTGGAAGACCCCAGAATTTGTCTGAAAGATTATAAGGATACGCTATACATCGTTCCTGCGGGTATGAAGAGCAAGCATAAATGGTGATGTATCATCTAATCTAGATTTGAACCCAAGTTGATTTGACTTAGACATGATGACGCGGAGTCCCACTAGTATCTAAGAAGAGAACGTTTGCATATTTACTGTTACCTAGGAGGTAAATGATGCAGGTTTGAACAGTTAACTTTACTAATGCTTGGAGACTAATATAGAAAGTTTTGGTTTGTTTTGATTTTGTTTATTCATTGTGACCTAGAGAACGGGTAAAATAAAATTTGACAATATATTGTCGCATGGAGACTGACACAATATAGCTAAATCATAAGAAAACTGATAACACCATTGTTGCATAGCAACTAATGCAATGGATTTTTTTGCGGAAAAGTTTTGCAAATAACATTGCTGCATGGAGACTGACGCAATTAAAAAGGCTTGATAATTTCATTGTTGCATAGAGACTGATGCGATAAGTTAGATCACGAAGAAAGAACATATTGCTGCATGAAGACTAACATAACATGTTCGAGTATGATAACAACATTGCTGCATGAAGACTGACACAACGAGTTAAATGTAGAAAATTTACACATTAGAATGTAGAGACTGACACAGCGGGTGGAATCGCCGACTTTGCAACATTGGTGTATTTGGTATGATACAACGGGCTAAGATCGCAAAGAAAGAAACATATTACTGCTTGGAGACAAACACAATAAGTTAAATATGGAAAATTTCACACATTGTTGCATAGAGACTGATACAATGGGTGGAATTGCTAATTTCACAACATTATTGCCTGGCATCTGACACAACGAGCGACGATCGCGAAGGAAGAACATATTGCTGCATGGAGACTGGCGCAAAGAGCTATATTGCAGGAAAACCGATAACAACATTGTTGCATAGAGACTGATGCAACGCGTTAGATCGAGGAAGAGACTTTGATGATAACATTGTTGCCTGGAGACTGATGCAATGGGCTGAATTGCAGATTTCATACATTGACGCATGAAGTCTGACACAATGAGCTAGATCGCGAAGAAAGAACTTATTGTTGCATGGAGACTGACACAATAAGTTAAATATGGAAATTTCACATATTGTTGCATAGAGACTGAAAGAATGGGTGGAATAGATAGGAATTTGTTTTGGAGGATCCAAATCTGAGACGACTAAATCAAAGATGGAAATGGATTCTATTGGTCATTTGCTTTCTAACCGAGGTAAGGACTGATGAAGGGCCCTAAGATATTGGCTCTGCCCAAAGCATGTTTTTTTATAGAAATGTCATGTGTGATGTATGTGCATGATGCATGTGTATGGAAGTGTGAACTTTGGAATGCATATGCAACGAATGTGTGTATGCCTCAATGTACATTGGTAAAAACTATGTATACATCTCCTAAACGTTGTGGGAAATGCTTTCATATTCTCCTTTTTAAACCATTGGCTTTGAGTTACCAACCCCCTGACATTGTGGCTTGCAACATCGTGGTATTTTTGAATTAATTTGAACATAGATCTTGATGTGTGCATCGTAGGAGTAGGCATAGCATAGACACGGGCGTAATCGTGGAGATAAGCATGGACATCCAGACATGGATCTTCTTTTGATATTTTCTAACCAAAATGTTTTTCAATATTTTTTCAAGTGTTTTTACTCGTCAAATCCTTGAAATGATTTCAACACATACTCAAAAGAAACAAATGTAGTATTTTGCAAACAAGTTTGAAAAAGAAAAAACAAGATTCACGAGATATGAAGAGAAATACAAATTTTATTAATATGCCTTTGAATAGGCGTGAGTACAAGATGTAATTCCTGAAAGGAGGTAATTACAGAAAATTTTAAAACTGTAAATGGCAATGAAAATGATAATCGCTACTGCTATTTTCCCAATATCTTTTTGATAACTTCCAGTCTTCTTTGCTTCTGAGTTGGATGATTTGGATTTAACTCTTTCTTCATGGTTTGTGGTTGCGGTTCTTATCGCAGTCTTTTTGTTCTTTATTTCTTTTGGATAAGATCCCTAATTTTTTCCTGGATCTCCCTTTTGGGTTTTAAATCCACCAGGATAAGTTTTTATTGTATATGTCTCTAATTTTTACCTGGATCTCCCTTTCGGGTTTTCAATCCGCCGGAACGCTCTTTTTTGCCTAATTCACCCGTTCAAGGTTTGATCTTAGTGAGCTTTCTTATACATAGTATTTTTTACTGCGTCTGTATTTTCCGGATGCGATAGTTCTTCCCCATCCATTGTTGTGAGGATAACACCACCACCACCAGAGAATGTTGTTTTCACCATAAATGGACCTTTGTAGTTGAGTGTCCATTTCCCACGTGAATCAAGACGAGGTAGCAAGATCTTTTTAAGCACTAGATCCCCCTCTTTGAATATGAGAGGATAGACTTTCTTGTCGAAGGCTTTTTTCACCCGTTTCTGATATAAATGACCATGGCACACAACGGTCAAACGTTTCTCTTTAATGAGGTTGAGCTGATCAAGTCATGTTTGAACCCACTCGGCTTCTTCGAGCTTTGTTTCCATTAGAACTCGAAGTGATGGAATTTCTATCTCAACTGGGAGTACAACCTCCATGCCGTATACCAGAGAAAAAATAGTTGCACCCATTGATGTGCATAGAGAGGTACGATAACCATGTAGAGAAAAGGGAAGCATTTCGTGCCAATCTTTGTATGTCTTCACCATTTTCTGAATGGTTTTCTTGATGTTTATGTTTGTAGCTTCGACAGCCCCATTCGTCTTGGGTCGATATGGTGAAGAATTATTATTCTGGACTGGGCCGGGCTGGCCCAATAGCAACAATAAAGGCCCAATCCGAACGGACTTGCTAGGGGTCACGCCGACCTAAGGACCATAGCTACGCCCGACACACGTCACTGGGCGACACCCCCGTCCTCGTACTGTCCAGCTCGACCTCAGCTCGAGCGCTCCTTCGCCAGCGGACACGGTCCACTGCACTCTCAACGGGACTCCGAAAAGACCGCGTCCCTGTCCGCCCGCACTTCACGCAGAACATCCAGGAAGGGGACCACGTGCGGGTCCCCACTACGCATGTAGAACCTGGCAGTTCCTCCATTGGGCCAAACCTGCCCGGCCCAATGAAGGAACCTTGGCCCAGCGTTGGGGGATATAAATACCCTCTGTTTCCAGAGGGTCAGGTATTCATTCTATCACATATACTCACACTTTTGCCTGCTCGTACTCTTACTTACTTCAGCATCGGAGTGCCTTGCAGGTACCCCCCACCTCGTTCAAAACTTCAGCTCGGAGCCAGCCGTGACGGTCCAAGTCTGATCAGGTTAGTTCAGTGGCGCCGTCTATGGAAAACTAGCTTCCCCGTCTTGCAAACTCAAAGACCAAAGCTCAAATTTAACTACCGCTATCATGGCTGATCAAGCTCGCGATGAGCAGAACATCCGCGTCGCCGACACCAACAACGGCACCGCGGACAAAAACGGACATCTTGATAACGCCGGCAACCCCGACCATAACACCGTGCCTGCGACGACTGCTCCTGGGAGTCCCACCTTTCGGGACGGAGCCACTGCATCATCTTCCTCGCTCCCACCACCACTCGAAGACGACCCGGTGGCCCTCGCGCACTACAGAGCCGCCCGGTTCCAGGAAGTCCCCGTCCCCTCCGGGGCGGATGCCACAACACAAGCGATGTTCGCAGCGATTAATCAAACGAACTATCTCATCTTCGCCCAAGGAGAGAGACTAAGGGCGCTTGAAGACGAGCGAAGACCCCCGAGGAGGCATCGGAGACCCCATACTCCCCCTCCTCGAGTGACTGAAGCTCGACACCCATCTCCCCCGCGGAGACATTACAGGGAGACCTCTCGAAGCCAATCTCCCCGGCCAAAACAGAAATGGCCTTATCTGGAGAGGTAACCCCTCATTCAAGCCGAAGAACCTTCTCGTGACCCGGCGAGACAAGAAACAAGGCGCTCCGGAGACGGGCGTGTAAAGTTCAACCACCGAGCATCCCGCTCAAGAGAGACACAGCACGACCTGGACCGTCGTGCCAGGCAGTATTACAGGTCCCCATCTTTATCTCCAGAGAGAAGCGACGAGGACGACCCCCGCGGTCCCCTGTCGCAGGCTATTATGGAAGCACCCATCCCCCCGGGCATGGAGAAGCCCCCTCACCTGAAGGAGTACGATGGAGTCGCGGACCCGGTCGACCACATAGACGGGTTCGAGGCTATGCTTCATTATCACAATGTCGGGGGTCCCATCAAGTGTCGTCTATTCCCCACGATTCTCAGGAAGGAGGCAATGGACTGGTACAAAGGACTCGCCCCGGGCTCAATCACCTCGTGGCAGAACCTGAAGAACCAGTTCATCAGTTCCTTCACAGCTTCTCGGCGGCATCCGAAGACCGAGGCGGCTGTCGAGGCCATCATCCAAAGACAGGATGAAACCTTGAGGGAATTCATCAACCGCTTCAACCGGGAAGCAATACAGGTCCCCTGTGCGGACCATATGAAGAGATATTTGCTGGAGAGAGGGCTCCTCCCCGGCAAAGAATTCAGAAAGGCTGTGGGTATCGAGCCACCTCAGACATTCGATGCCCTCCTCGAAAAAGCCCGAGCATACATGGACTACGAGGAGAGGGAAGCGGCCAACAGAGCCCGAGATTCCAGAACTCGTGGTCCCAACAGCAGCTCGCACCAAGAAGCTCCTCCTCGACGAACCAGGGAGAAAAGGAAGGAAGACAGACCCCGGGAAGTCCGGGAACAAAGAGGACCCTCGGGGCATTTCATCGAGTACACTCCGCTCACAGCTTCCCGCGAGCGCATTCTGGCGGAGTGTGCCAGCACTGATTTCAAGGACGGCGGTGTCAAACGTCCCCGACCTGCTCCTGCCAAGCCCGGAGCAGACAAAAACAAATATTTTCAGTACCATAGGAGCCATGGTCACCTGACTGAAGATTGCGTCCACCTCAAGGACGTCATTGAAACCCTCATCAAGGGAGGGAGGCTCGCACAGTAGCGACGAAGCGACGCTCCCCATCGTGACGCCCAAGAAACCAGGGAGCCAGAAGAAGACGCCCGACCATCTAACGAGTCGGTGCCCATCCAAACTTCCTTCTCCGTAACCAGGCCCGAGGACTTCGACTTCCCAGAGCACCTGCAGGAGCCACTTACAATGCACAGCAGGTGGGAATACTTCCCCTCCGCCCTGGTCATCAATGACGGCGGGTTCAACGACTTGACCATCAATTCAGCCAAGAGGAAGCTGGACGAGCTGGTCGACGCGGCTCCCCCGCAAACAGTGACATTCGAAAGGGTGAAGGGCAGGTCAGAGCCCATCACCTTCTACCTGGAAGAACTCCCCGGCGGAGCCCCGAACACGGTCATCCCCCTACTGATAAAGGCAAGAATGGCCAATTTCGATGTACACCGCATCCTAGTCAACGAAGGGAGTTCCGTCGACGTCATGTACAACCAACTGTTCCGAACCCTACAGCTGGACGACTCACATCTCTCGCCATATGTGGGTTCGGACTTACAAGGTTTCAACGGATCAACCTCTAAGCCTTGGGGGTATGTCGAGCTTCTGGTTACGTTTGGCGAAGGGACGGCTACAAGACAAGTCAAAGTACGCTTCCTCGTCATCGACTGCCCGTCTCTGTACAACTGCATCTTGGGGAGACCAACACTGGCAGAGCTGACAGCGGTACCCTCGACCGTCCACCTGAAGATGAAGTTCTACACCAAGAGGGCACGAGTAGCTACTATCCAAGGAGACCTAGATGCTGCCTGAAGGTGCTTCAACGCCGCTTCTAAGGGACGCGACACTGTCGACATAGGGACCAGGCCCGCCAAAAGGACGCGACAGGAGCCCGACAAGCAAGAGTCCCCAAAGGAAGAAGTCCAGAGAGCTCCACCAAAGGTCGACTCAATAGCACTGGACACTCGTTTCGACCAGGACGAACCTCCCAGCGGCGAGCAAGCCCCACTCCGCCCAATACCGGATGGGGATTTCGAGCTCGTCCACCTCGGCACCGACCCGACCAAGGGAGTAAAGATTGGCAAAGATCTCCCCGACCTGGAAAGGAAGCAAATCAAGGCCTGCTTGCGCGAGAATGCTGATCTGTTCGCCTGGAGCGCCGCAGAGATGCCCGGGCTCGACCCTGAGGTCGCCTGTCACCACCTCGCCATTGATCCAGCCGCTAGGGCCGTAGTACAACGTAGGCGTAGGCAGTCTCCAGAAAAGCGGAGGCTGCTAAGAAAGCTGTAAAAGACCTCCTAGAGGCAAATTTTATTTCTGAAGCCCGGTATTCCACCTGGCTGTCAAATGTTGTACTCGTTAAAAAGAATAATGGAAAATGGAGGATGTGCATTGATTATACCGATCTCAACCTGGCTTGCCCGAAAGATGCTTTTCCCTTGCCTAACATAGACATGCTGGTCGACAACTCGGCCGGCTACAAAATGTTGTCGTTCTTGGACGCCTACTCGGGATATAACCAAATCCCGATGGCCCTGGGCGACAAACACTGCACGACATTCATGACCAGCTCGGGAAACTATTACTACAACGTAATGGCCTTCGGACTGAAAAATGCCGGGGCAACTTACCAACGCATGATGAACAAGGTTTTTCACAAACAGATAGGCGACATGCTCGAGGTGTATATGGACGACATGATCGTCAAGTCCCGAGCAGACACCGACCACGCAGCACACCTCAAGACAGTCTTTGCCCAAGCAAGACAATGTAAAATGAGGTTCAACCCCGAGAAATGTATGTTCAGGGTTAAGGCAGGAAAATTCCTTGGATTCTATCTAACAGAACAGGGAATTGAAGCTAACCCCGATAAATGTCGGGCATTCTCCGACCTCCCAACACCAACGTCGAAGAAGTCGATACAAATCATGAACGACATGCTCACGTCGCTATCCCTCTTCGTCGCGAGATCCGCTCAGCACGCCCTCCCCTTCTTCAAACTCCTTCGAAAGGAAGCAGCCTTCGAATGGAATGAGGAGTGCGAGCAGGCACTACGCCACCTAAAGCAAAGCCTATCTCAGCCGCCCGTGCTATCTCGACCAACCGACGGGGAGCCACTGTACTTGTACTTGGCCGTCTCGAACGAAGCCATCAGCGCGGCTCTCGTCCGCGAGACCACTGACGGACAAAAACCCGTCTACTTCACGAGCAAAGCCCTGCAAGGACCCGAAAGCAGATACCAACAGATAGAAAAGGTGGCCCTGGCCCTTGTCAACGTGGCGAGGAGGCTCAAACACTATTTTCTGTCCCACACGATCATCGTGCGAACTGACCAGCCGGTGAGGCAACTCCTGGGTCGGCCTGATATGGCGGGCAGGATGTTGAAATGGTCCCTGGAGCTCTCCGAATTCGACATTCAGTACGAGAGTAGGAAAGCCTTGAAAGCGCAGGCCCTGGCCGACTTCGTCGCGGAAATGACCACTCATGACCCACCCCCAGGGAAGGAACACAAGTGGACCATCTTCGTCGACGGAGCATCCAGCTCGTCCGGAAGTGGCGCGAGAATCCTTTTGGAAAATGAAGAGGGTGTAGTAATTGAGCACTCCCTAGCTCTTTCCTTCCCGACGTCAAACAACCAAGCATAATATGAGGCCCTGCTCGCAGGATTGAGATTAGCCGAGGACCTGGGAGCCCGCGAGGTACAGATCTACACCGACTCCCAACTCGTCGCCTCCCAAGTCCAGGGGAGTTACCAAGCCAAAAATGACAACCTCGTCGAGTACTTGAACTTGGTCAAAAAACACATGACAAAGTTCGTACGAGCGAAAATCTCACATGTTCCCCGCGAGCAAAACACGAGGGCAGACATACTGTCTAAACTCGCGAGCACGAGAAAGAAAGGCGGGAACAAATACGTCATCCAAGAATCTCTAGCACGCCCGAGTATCGAAAGATCCTCGACACCAGTCGAGGTCCACGCCATTGGGGACGCCTCGTCCTGGATGACCCCGGTTTACAATTTCTTGACAAAGGGCGAACTTCCATCAAACCAGTCCGAGGCGACCGTCACAAAACGGAGAGCATGCTCCTACGTGGTGCTCGAGCACAAACTGTACCGCAGGGGATTCTCCATCCCCCTCCTAAAATGCATAGACGAATCCTCCGCCCCCGAGGTACTGCGGGAGATACACGAAGGGATCAATGCCCAGCACATGGGCGGTAAGTCCTTGGCGAGGAAAGCCCTTCGAGCAGGATATTACTGGCCGACAAGGCAGCAGGACGCCAAGGAGCACGTTAAGAAATGCGACAAGTACCAGAAGCACGGCGACATGCACCTCGCCCCGCCTCACGAGCTGAGCATACTATCATCCCCATGGCCATTCGCTTGGTGGGGTATGGATATCCTCGGACCCTTCGTGCAAGGGACTTATCAAAATAAATTCCTAATCGTGGCCGTTGATTACTTCACGAAGTGGATCGAGGCTGAGGCCCTCGCAAAGATCACCTCGCATAACATCCTCCGCTTCTACAAAAGAAACATCCTCGCCAGATTCAGGATTCCGAGGGCACTGGTGACCAACAACGGCACCCAATTCACCGACCACGGGTTCCAAGACTTCGTCACCAGACTAGGGAAAAAACAACACTTCACTTCGGTCGAGCACCCTCAAACCAACGGGCAGGCCGAAGCCGCAAACAGAGTCATCCTCCGGGGACTCAAACGCTGACTCGGCGAAGCGAAGAGGGGATGGGTCGAAGAGCTCCACAACGTCTTGTGGGCTTACCGCACCACGCCCCACTCAACGACGGGCGAGACCCCCTTTTGACTAACATACGGGACCGAGGCCGTCATCCCGGTAGAAATCATGGAGCCATCCAAACGGACAGAAACCCCCCTCGACGAAGAGATGAACGACGAGGCGCTAAGGGACGAGCTCGACTTAGTCGAGGAAATCCGATCTGGTGCAGCCCTGCGCGAAGCCACCCTGAAACAGCGAGTAGCTCTGCGCCACAACGACAAGGTCATTAAGCGCGAGTTCGAAATCGGCAGCCTGGTGTTACGAAGGAACCAGAAAGATTCCCGCGAAGGGAAGCTATCCGCGAACTGGGAAGGGCCTTATCGCGTCCACGGCACCACCGGTACTGGGGCGTACTACCTCGAGCAACTAGACAGAGAGCCATTACCACAACCCTAGAACGCTGCTAAACTAAAGCAGTACTATAGTTGAAAACCACCAACGTTGAGGACCCCCGGCTGTCGGCTCCCGCGCCCAGTCAACGAGGAGAAGCGTCCAACCCCGTAGAGAGGCCAAGGTACAGGCCCGACCTACACCCAAATCGCACAACATCGTTTGAAAATGAACAAATGATAGCGCCCGACGTGGACACCTCTACCGAGCTCCACCGTCGAAGTACCGGTAGGGCAGAACACCCAGCTCGCAATGGGCAGTTCACGCCGCGGGCAAAGAGTCCCGACCAGATCGCGTACCCGACCAAGCGGTCTCGCTCTGCCAGCCCGGCGAATCTCCAAGAATGTCGGGCCATCTGAAAAGGGTCACAAAGGAGTCTCTCCCCTCGATTTCACCACTTGGGCGACTCAGGCCATCGAAAAGAGCCCGAGCGCATACACAAACAAAAGACTTGCCAAAGTTGCCAGCAAAGTCACAACCACTTACGGGCGCTCCTCGGGCCCATAACTTAGGCCAATTTTTGCGCAAAAACATAAAACGCAAGCACGTGCAAATAATCAAAATTGAAACAAAGCATTCATTCAAAAATGCCCGTAGGCAACAAAGCAAATAAAATGTAAACCGACCAAAAAGGCCAGCAATATTCAGGAATACAAAGAACGGGCGTGCAGGCCCAAAAGAATGTGAACGGGCACGCAGGCCCTAAACAAACATCAACGAGGCACGCAGACCCCACCACTATCTCACACTTCGGCTTCCCCCGAGCTACCATCACCAACAACAGGAGAGTCGGGCGGAGGCACGACCTGACCGTCGATAATCTGCGACATATGGATCGCCCCCTCAGTGTTCAAGCCGGGATTTAACAAGGAAAGTTGGCTGACCGCGGCTTCGAAGCCGTCTGCCATAGCCCCGACACAGTCCCCCTCGAGAAGTTGAATACGATCGACCAGTTCCGATCGACTCCTCAGAAGGGTTGTATCCTCCGATTCATTCTCGGCAGGAAGCATAGCAACTTTTAGATCCTCGACCTCCTTGGCAAGGCGTCCATTGTCGAGTTCCAGTCGTTCACGATACGCACGAAGAAGGTCCCTCTCCTCGGCCAGTTTCCCTGAGCTCTCTCTCTCCAGAGTCAGCGCCTCCGTCTCCGCCATCAGCAGCTCAGCTTGCTCGCGGAACA
Organism: Vicia faba; assembly: GCA_948472305.1. NCBI lineage: Eukaryota > Viridiplantae > Streptophyta > Magnoliopsida > Fabales > Fabaceae > Vicia > Vicia faba. Next base: position 1,592,143,019 of record OX451739.1, on the reverse strand, counting down.
TCTCCTCGAAACGCTCCAGGGAAGCTTTCAGCTTTCTCGAAGTCGAGGTGAGGGCATCTTTCTCCTGCTCCAACTCCTTGACGCGGTCAGCATCCTCCCCTTCCTCGGCCAACACAACGGCCATTTCGACCATCTTCACCAGCCCGGCCATGTTGGCGGCCAGGTGTCTTCTTCGGCTTTCCTTGTTCATCCGGCGGATGGTTTCAGCTTCGTAGGGATTCACAGATAAAGGAAACCCCTCGAAGAAACCCTCCTCCTTAAAGCAAGGGGGCAACCCGAAGGACCTCACAGCACTGGAGTCTTCGCTGACTTTCGACTGACTTTCCACCCGATGCCTTTTTCTCTGTATCAGGTCGGTGTGTGGCTCGACCTCCTGAACATCCGGAGTCCCTCCTGAAGCAGCCCCCGAGCTAGGCGGCGAGTCCACCCTCGTCGCTTGAGATATGCTCGGGCTGTCTGGCGGGCCCATCCTCGTCGCCTGAGGAGGTTTCACCACCCTTTTATTCACCTTCCTGTCGCAAGACAGCTTCAAAAGCCTCTCCCTTCGTCCAGCCATCGAACCTGCACAAAAAAACCCGGGTTAGTGCTGAGCAAATAAGCAAATAAATGACAAGACATTCAAACAATAAACGAACTAGCAAACGCGCAGCCTGCCCAAAGGACTGGCACTCCACGAGTGCCTTCGTGTCAATTGGTCGAGCCTCGAAGGTCGGATAACCTTCATCATCCAGAATATCCTCCCCCTCCCTCGTGGCCCATCTGGCAGGGTGGAAGCTATCAACATACCGACAAAGAGTGTCGTAAGCCTTCTCGTCCTCGGAGCTCATATCGCCCGCGGACGTATGGTAATACCCGGTACCGTGCTCATAATGCCTCGAGATCTAATGCACGGGAAATCTGGCCGTGCGCCCTAACACCGGACGTCCTTCGCCGTCCAAAAGGGCCTCCCCGTCGTCGTCGGTTATGACCACTTCCTCCTCGTACACGGACTCTAAACCTGCCGTGGTAACTGGCCTCACAACATACCATTTGTCTTTAAAACCCCGCACGGAGTCCATGTACATCCTGAAAAGTCTCTTCGACTGTTTCAGGGAAACCCAGCTATGCTTTCCACCCCGAGACTGGCGCTGTAGGTGGAAGACCCTGAAGAAGAGGGGTATGGTCGCCCCGATCCTCAGAAAACGGCAAGTTAACTCAAACGCCCGGATAAACGCGAGCGAGTTCGGATGAAGCTGCGACGGGGCCAGCCCCAGATGGCTAAAGACCCCGACCTGGAAATCGTTGAAAGGCAGTTGTAACCCAAGGTCTTTAAAAGCAATTTCATACATAGGGAAACTGTACTCGGGGAACACCGAGCAAATTCGAGCAGTAAAAGATGGCCGAGTGACCACGGAATTCTTCTGGAAGTCGGGCTGGTCGTGGCCCGCCTCGAGGATAGTGTAGGCCCTTCGGCTGCGCCGACTATAAACCGAAGCTATCCCTCTAGGTTCGGCACCCACCCATTCCAGCAAGGGGTCATCTATGGTGTCGACCAAACTGACATTCTCGTCATCACTTTGTTCTTCCACCTCGAGTCTTCCGGAAGAGCAAGGTTCGTCCGCCATGGTTACCTACAAAGCACGGGAAACCAATCAATTGGTCGCGAAACCATATGCTCGCCATAACGGACGAGATGAAGGGCACGACAAACCACGTCGCTCCGCGCGCGACTGCATAGTTGGTGTTGTGGAACAAAAAACAGCAGCCATCTCCCCGACTCCCAGATACCTCGACAGGTCCTCCTACGAGTCGACTAAATGAACCCACAACTCGGTCACTCATGAACACATCGACCTGGGATATGAACATGGCGAGCAAAATCATAAAGCCTAGCGCTAGAATTATGCATTTACCGGGCACGATCATGAATTTGGCGCCCAGGATCATGAAGACCCCGGTTAGCACTGCAGATTAAACCCTAAACTATGCATTTACCGGGCACGAGCATGCGCTTGTCGGACATACGCGTGGATTTATCAAGCTAATCATGAATCTACCGGGCTAATCCTAGGCTTACGGTCTCTAAACGTCTAAAAACGAAGAAAATCATGCATCACAACAGAAAAACAGAGAAGACAAGTCACTTACTTGGAATCAAGAAGTAGATTTGACGACGGAGGAAAGGAATCGGTGACGGAAATCGCGGCGGCGCTATGAGAATCTGGGAAGAACAACAGCAGCAGAAACGGAGCGAAGAGGAGAAGCGCGAAGAGTAGAAAACACATTCTGGGGCCCAAGGATCCTATTTATAGTGATGACATGGAATACCAAATGTCACCCCGAGCAACCGTGTATTCCCCTCCTCGACGCACAGCTCCCCTAGGAAATGATAACCCTATCCTCATAGGGTGGCGGCACAATTCCCAAAAGAGACCTCGCGTGCTCGACAGACGCAGGCTGTTGAGGAATCCCCGAGCATTCCTCGCAGGGAACCTGTCCCCGAGTGCAATACGGGGAAACCCCCGAATACCCCCACGAGGAGCCGCATCTCTTGCTCGGGTGCGGGGCCCCGAAACGGAAGCAACCTAAGATCAAGTCATGGCTCCTAACTCAAGGAACCACGACTTGGGGGGCTCCTGTTCTGGACTGGGCCAGGATGGCCCAATAGCAACAATAAAGGCCCAATCCGAACGGACTTGCTAGGGGTCACGCCGACCTAAGACCATAGGTACGCCCGACATACGTCAATGGGCGACACCCCGTCCTCGTACTTTCCAGCTCGACCTCAGCTCGAGCGCTCCTTCGCCAGCGGACACGGTCCACTGCACTCTCAACGGGACTCCGAAAAGACCGCGTCCCTGTCCGCCCGCACTTCACGCAGAACATCCAGGAAGGGGATCACGTGCGGGTACCCACTACACATGTAGAATCTGGAAGTTCCTCCATTGGGCCAAACCTGCCCGGCCCAATGAAGGAACCTTGGCCCAGCGCTGGGGGCTATAAATACCCTCTGTTTCCAGAGGGTCAGGTATTCATTCTATCACATATACTCACACTTTTGCCTGCTCGTACTCTTACTTACTTCAGCATCGGAGTGCCTTGCAGGTACCCCCCCCACCTCGTTCAAAACTTCAGCTCGGAGCCAGCCGTGACGGTCCAAGTCTGATCAGGTTAGTTCAATTATGATGCTCGATCTTGAAACCGTCGCATAATTCTTTCATCATTTTGTTGTTCAGATTAGACTCATTATCAGTTATGGTCCTATTTGGAACCCCGTATCTATATATGAGCTTTTGCTTGATGAATCGAGTGACCACTTGGCTTGTCACATTTGCATATGATGCTGCTTCTACCCATTTGGTGAAGTAATCGATGGCGACTAGTATAAATCGGTGTCCGTTAGATGTCGTTGGTTTGATCATACGTATCATATCAATTCCCCACATTAAGAATGGCCAAGGAGAGCTCATGACATTTAGAGGAGTAAGTGGTATATTCATTTTGTCAACGTATATTTGGCATTTGTGACAGGTTTTGGTGTAATGATAACAATCTTCTTCCATTGTTGACCAGTAATACCCTGCCCGTAAAATCTGTCTTGCCATAGCATGCCCATTTGTATGGGTTCCAAAAGTGCCTTCGTAGATTTCCCTCATGAGCGTATTTTCTTCTTGTTTCTCCACACACTTGAGTAGCACCTTATCATAATTTCTTTTGTATAATACATTACCACTCAGAAAGAATTTTGAGGCTAGCCTTTGCAGAGTTCGTTTGTCAATGATAGAGGCATTTTCTGGATATTCTTGCTTTTCAAGATACCTCTTGATGTCATAGAACCAAGGCTTGTCATCTGGTCCTTCTTCAACAATGAGGCAGTGTGCAGGCTCTTCAAAATGTTGATAATAATGTGCGGCTCATGGTTAGGCCAGGTTGCTTTAAACATGGCTGACAAGGTTGCTAGAGCATCTGCCATTTGATTTTCTTCTCGCGGGGGATGTGGTTGAAAGTAATTTCGGTGAATTCCGCAGCTAGCTTTAAGACATGATCCCTATATGGAATCAAGTTTGGGTGTTTGGTGTCCCATTCACCTTTGACTTGGTATATGACCAACACAGTTTCTCCGAATACTTCAAGATATTTGATTATTTGATCGATGGTAGCTTCAAGACCTAGTATGCAATATTCATATCCGCTGATATTGTTGGTACAATTGAAACATAACCTTGCAGTATAAGGTTTGTGATAGTTCTTTGGGGAAGTCAAGACTGCCCTGATACCATGCCCCAACGTATTTGAAGCTCCACTAAACATGAGTGTCCAACGTGCCCCTGGTTCAGGTCCTTCATCGGGTCCTGGTATTTCGTTGTCATCTATAGTCATAACATCTTCGTCTGGAAATTCGAACTTCATGGGTTGATACTCTGGAAACGGTTGATGGGCTAAATGATCAACTAGTATACTACCTTTGATGGCCTTTTGAGTAACATATAGTATGTCGTACTCTGATAATAACATCTGCCATCGAGCAATCCTCACTGTAAGAGCTGGTTTTTCGAACACATGTTTTAAGGGATCCATCCTTGCTATTAGCCACGTGGTGTGTGTTAACATGTATTGCCTCAATATTTTAGTAGCCCAAGCCAATGCACAACAAGTCTTCTCAAGGAGTGGGTACCTGGTTTCACAGTCAGTGAATTTCTTGCTGAGGTAGTAGATTGCATGCTCTTTCCTACCTGTTTCGTCTTGTTGGCCCAATACACATCCCATCGATCCTTCAAGTACTGTTAGGTACATAATGAGTGGTCTCCCAAGAACTGGTGGCATCAAGATTGGTGGCTCTTGTAAATATTTCTTTATTGTCTCAAAATCTTTCTGGAAATCATCATTCCATGTTACTGTTTGATCTTTTCGCAGTAATTTGAATATAGGCTCGCATGTAGCAGTTAGGTGTGATATGAACCTTGAAATGTAGTTCAATCTCCCTAAGAAACCACAAACCTCTTTCTCCGTCTTTGGCGCTGGCATTTCTTGTATAGCTTTTACATTGGCGAGGTCTACTTCGATACTACACTGACTTATAATAAATCCCAGTAACTTACCTAACATGACACATAAGGTACATTAATTTGGATTCAATCTTAATTTAAACCTTCGCAGTCGATCAAATAAATTTTGTAGATGTACGATGTGGTCCTCCTCTGTATGAGATTTGACAATCATATTATCTAAGTACACCTTAACCTCTTTGTGAATTATATCATGGAACAGTGTCACCATTGCCCGTTGATAGGTTGCCTATGCATTCTTTAGGCCAAACGACATTACTTTGTAGCAAAAGGTGCCCCAGGGTGTCATGAAAGTAGTCTTTTGCATATCTTCGGGTTCCATTTTGATTTGATTATAGCCTGAGAAGCCGTCCATGAATGAGAATACTAAAGCTTGAGTCGTGTTATCTACAAGAACATCTATGTGAGGTAGCGAGAACTCGTCTTTAGGAATTGCTTTGTTTAGATCCTGATAATCTATAAACATATGTACTTTGCCATCTTTCTTATGTACTGGCACAATGTTAGCTATCCAAGGTGGATAGTCTACCACTGCCAAGAACCCCGCGTCGAATTTTTTAAGAACCTCTTCCCGAATTTTGTTGTACATATCTGGACGAGTTCTCCTGAGCTTTTGCCTAACCGAGGGACATCCTTCTTTGAGAGGTAGTCTGTGTACTACAATGTCTGTGTCCAACCCTAGCATGTCTTTGTAGGACCAGGCAAATATATTCACATACTCATGTAACAACTTGATCCACCTTTCTTTGACGCTTTCTTCTAATGCTTCTCCCAGCTTGATATCTTTTGGATACTCTTTTGTGCCGAGGTTAATGGTCTCAATAGGCTCTTTATATGGTTGTATACTGTCATCTCTTTGCTCTATACTTCTTGCCAATTCTTCATAAAGTTCAAGATCCTCATCATCTTCCTCTTCAGCTTGATTGACGGGAGCATCAAAATCATATCGGATAGCAGCAGTAACATTATCGATGATTTTGGGCATGCATCTGCATATTTATCATGTTTTGGTGCAGTTTTTGTTTAGTACGTGAATTTGGAAAATACATATGAGAGGAAGTACCGCCCTTTTAAAATATGTAGTATAAATGCAAAAATAAAAACAAGGATCTTAATTGAATACAAAACATATTTTTATTAATTATGAATATTGATTGAAACACACAGGGGACCCTTACAAACAACCCTTATGCCTCGGGCTTGACATAGGTTCTTTCAAAAAACAAAGAAAATTACTTTGGAAAGAAAATCTCAGGAATCTCCATAATTGTCCAGTTCTTGAGCTCCTCGCCTGGGGCGCATTCACGGATGTAATCTGATGCCCCTTTGATATTGTCTTTGTGGGACATCATCACCACTTATTCACCATGCTCTACCCCTTTGCTGATGAAGGTTTCATGGATTGGTGGAAACCGTGCCTTCCTATTTAAAGTATCCTTTGATGATTCATAACCCAAACCAAAACGGTTCTTCTTCTCAGATATTTCGGGGAGCTTTCCCTAGCCTTTCGAGTCATTGTTCTCCATTTCTATTTGTAAGTATCTCCACGAAGTCATAGTAGGCTTCTTGACCTTTTCTACCAGTAAGGTTATCATTGAGGCAACCTCCAATACTTGAAACGATGTAGCTATGTAATCTTCGTCAGCACTGATATACCTGTAGGACTCAATGTGACTTATGAAGATGTATTATTCTCCACCAATTATGACCAATCTTCCTTCAACAAAGAACTTCAATTTTTAATATAAGGTTGAAGTGACTGGCCCTGTCGCATGAATCCAAGGTCGTCTGAGTAAACATGTATACACTGGCTCTATACCCATGACTTGAAAGGTGATATAGAACATGTGTGGGACAATCTAGACGGGAAGGTCTACTTCTCCAAATACCGTACTTTGAGAACCATCAAAAGCTTTGACTATCATGGAACTCGATCTTATCACAACATCGTCTAATGTTAACTTCATCAGGCTAGATTTGGGTAACACATTACAGGCAGAACCAGTATCGTTGAGTACCCTGGATAGACTTGTAGTACCTATATGTATTGAAATGTGTAGTGCTTGGTTGTGAGATCGGCCTTGCGGAGGTAACTCATTGTCGTTAAAACCTAGATATGACCCGGATGTCAGATTTGCTACCATATTTTCAAATTGGTTTACAATAGTTTCTTCTGCAACATGTGAATAACTTAAGACTTTCATCAGAGAATCCCGATGCGCTTCTGAATTGATATGCAATGAGAGTATGGAAAACTTGGCTGGAGTTTGGTGAAGTTGGTCCACCACCCTATAATCACTTCTCTTAATTATCTTTAAAAATTCGTCGGCCTCTTGGTCATTGAAGCTTTTGTTTGGAGGCTCCTGATTCACCTTCTCTACCGTCTTTCTTTTTTCTTTTGTCAACATGTCATTTTTATTTTTCGACACATCGTCATTCTTTTCCAATGGTTTAGACCCGAACACCCGGCCACTACGGGTTATGCCCCTTGTCCCTGCTATATTTGAAATTGCAGGTTCTTGACTTGATGACGACTCACATTCTTGTTTCGAGCCATTGGTATATACAGTGGGATCATAATTCCATGGTACCGCTTTGTCAGTTTTGTAAGGGGTGGGAGATGGCCCTTTAATTACCATCGTAGTCTTTGGTGCTACTGGTATTCTCAGAGTTTGCTTTACTATAGGAGTTTATATCGAGTCTCCCCACGGGATCATGAGATTCTTCTTATCATGGTTTAGCCTTTGATAAGGAATTACCAATGGCTTCTTCACACTTCCTTCAATTGCTCCTATATACTCAACTTCATGGTATGGTCTGAATTGGACTATCCCCTGATCCACAAATTATTGTAAGGTCTTTTAGAAAGCTTCGTTATGTTCCAGAAGGAATCCATATTCTAACATATATTCTTTCAACATATGTATTAGAGACTTTTCTTGTTTGCCTTCCCCATAGTTGGTGACTACTTCGATTGCATTTATTGTCAGACCACCATGTGGAGGCATGGGGTTTAATTTGATGTTTGGTTTTTCAAAAGTAATGTCTTGGGAGTCTACTAGATTCTATACTTTATGCTTGAAAGCCCAGCATTGATCTATGGTATGCTCCAGAGAATTGGCATGGTATTCTCATTTGGCATTGGCGTTGTACTTGGGGCAATGGTCCAACTGGGGGAGCTAAAGGTTTCAACTCTATCAAACACTCCTTAATCAAATGTTGCAATAATTAGCTAGGTGGCATAGGGAGTGGATCCAATTTTCTTGAGGGCCTCTCAAAATTTTTTTGTTGCTGTCCCTGCGGGACGATTAATGGTTGTTGTGCTCTTGGTTGTGAAGCCACAACATTAACTTCACCCTCCTTCCTCTTTGTAAAGTTAGAAACTGGTCTTTTGCATTAAAAGGGGCATTTAATGACCCCGCTTGAATATTTCCAATCTATATTCCCGTCTCAATCCTCTCTTCGATAGTTACTAGGTAAGAAAATCACGAAGAGATGCTTCCTACCATCTTTTCATAGTATACCCCTTGCATATTTCCCATGAACATGTCGACTAGCTCTTTCTCCAGAAGTGGTGGTTGCACACGAGATGCCATCTCTCTCCACCTTTGTGCATACTCTTTGAAGGATTCTTCTTTCTTCTGGGATAAGTTCTGGAGTTGTGTGTGGGTAGGCTCCATATCCAGGTTATATTTATACTGCTTCAGGAACGCATTGGCAAGATCTTCCCATGTTTTCTTGTGCATCCTTTCCAACTACATATACCAATCTAGAGATGCCCACTCAAAGTGTCTTGAAAGAAATGAATCATTAACTTCTATTTCTGAGCGTAAGCATGTATTTTCCTATAATGCATGCGTAGGTGGTTTCTCAGACAAGTGAGTCCTTTGTATCTTTTAAAGTCAGGTACTTTGAATTTAGGCGGGATTATTACATCCCGAACGAGACCCATTTCGAGGGCATCAACATCAAAAGCATCATATCCTTCCATAACTTTTAACCTTTGTTCTAAAGCTTTGTATTGATTCAGCGCCAACGGGTTTTTAGTAAGAAGGGTATTAGTCACCTTCGGAGGTGCCTGATTGACATCCTCTAAATCATGATCTCCATATTGCAAGTCCAGGTAATTATCAAAATTACTAACCAGAATCTATAGGGTATGAGATGCCCCTGCCTTTGGTGGAGGCAGGATAAACCCTTCAATTTCTTGTCTTGTCTCGTGTTGAGCCATGACAGATTTTTGTGGCCTTGTCTCCAGTCCTTTTTTTCCAATTGGTGACCGCTTGATGCACCAATAGCTTGGGTTATTTCTTCGAAGGCTACCTTGGGAATTTGTTCTTGTGTATCAATGATGTTCTTCAAAGCTAGAAGAACCTGACTCATATCTCCTCTCATTGAGTCGATGTTGCTCTTAACTTGCTCCAGATCCACTTTGAAAGCTGCTTGATTCTCTTCGATTTGTTCCATGGCTCTTAGTTTCTGAGCTCTTGTTTGACACGACAGCCAGAGAGGTGGTGGTTTCCTTCTACCAAGGGTTCAACTGGAAAAGATTTTTGAAAAATGAGTTTTGAGTTTTACAACATTGTGATATGTAATGTTTTTATGGATGCATGATTATGTATGAACAATGTTAAGAATTATGCTTTGAATGTCTTATTCACTTGAGTATATATATATATATATATATATATATATATATATATATATATATATATATATATATATATATATATATATATATATATATATATATATATATATATATATATATATATATATATATATAGGTTTTGCTTTTTTTTATTATTGGTGAGTATCCGGAAAATAAAATGCAAACAAGATAGGGAAACACAATGCCTTTATTGAAACACCAATTGTCTTTAAAAGATAACACATTTCAGATACTGAAAAATATTAAAATTGTAAAACAATAAATTTGCTGGATAGGAAACAAACAAAAGGAAAACAATCTTCTAAGCCCGTTTGTGAATGTCTTCTCTGAAACGATCGACCATTGTCCTATATAGCTTGAGAAAATTCTCAACATCCTTCGGGAGAGTGACCATTGCACTTTATGCATCCTTTAAGCTTATGGGAATGACTTCAATGAGGTTGTTGGCCAAGAAAGTGAGCTTCTCATGCTTATCCTTGTAGTATCAGTATTCTCGGTAGAGGTTGGGAATCATCTTGTGGTTATCCTTTCTTGCTTGGGAAATCTTTGTGTACTATTCCTCCCAATACGCCTTTTCAGCCCTCATCTCCGTATAAAGTCTTTGTTGTATCAGGAAGTCTTTTCGGAGGCCTTCCAGCTCAAGGCATACTTGCTCGTAATCTTCAATTTTCTGGGCTAGATGCCTTTCTTCCCTCATTTTTGCAAGGCACTCCATTACTTCTGATTCTTGGCTATCCTGAAGATACTTGGGCCAAGCTTTGGATTTGAGCCCTTAACTCTTCCTCCAATGCTTTATTTTCTTGCATGGCTTTTTCATACCATCTATTTAACTTTCAGATTTCATTGGCAGCATCTTCCAGCCTTTGATTATGGGAATCTAGATTAAAAGTAGCACTTAATAACCCTTCGATCGAACACTTCCTTTTCAGACTTTCCTTTTCAAATGCTTTGCGTTCTTTTTGAATCTGTTGGTCTTTTGATTAGAGTATGTGCTGTATTTGTCTTTTTTATTTGGTCAAGTTGATGAGATTGAGCTCTAGCTCTTCCTTCTCCCTCTGAGTCTGCTTCAGTGCTTTTTTCAGATCATCTACCTCTTCTAAAGACACAGGAGGTGCGACTGGGACCTCTTGCTTGTATTCATGATCTATATCAAAAGGATGCTTTATAATTTGTACCCTGTCTAGAACCCATTGAGTGTAAGGTTCTTTTGCTACCGCATTCTTCCTTTTGTTTTTCTTTTGTTAACCCTACTCCAATCCCGAATAATTTTGTTGAGTAGCTCTCGGTCATTTCTACCCATGTCATGAACGATCAATTACTGGACTTGTTCATCTGAAGGCTTGTCTTCCAAAGGATACCCTAGTTGTCGTAGGGCTAAGGTAGGATCGTAGTTGATGCAACCTTGTGACCCGATTAATGGAACATTATGAAAATCCCCATAAATGTAGACAATATCACCAATATTTAACTTTCTGGCATACCATAATATAGAGCTAGTAGTGACAGACCTTGACTTCTGTGGCCATTCATACCTTGTCAAATTCGGAATCAAGTAATCTTCCTTGTAAAGATGAGTCATGAACAAGGAATACAACAACATAATACAACAATTTAGGGTACCTCTTTTCTTTTCGTATCGTGTATGAATGGTGTAATAGATATCAGCGAGGAGATCTGTAGTTGGATTTGTATTATAAGTCTTCATACCCTGTGATCGGTGGAAATAGAACTGATTGTTTTGGAATGCTGGTTCGCGTTTGCGTTTTGCAAAATGTCGCGGTAAGCAAGAGTCGCCACCGTCTTTTATTTAATCCAACAAGGAAAGGACAAAAGCACAACAAAATTCCTTTTCGAGATGTTTCTCGGGTTCGGGAGGTAGATTATAGAAAGGGAAGGTGTTAGCACCCTTTCTATCCATGGTTATCCACGGGCTCTTAGGTACTTGCTCACTATGTTTTCAAAAAGTTTTGCTTTTCTTGTGTTCGTGGGTTTTGAAAAGGAGTTTTGTTTGAAAACTTCGATTTAACTCTTGTTTCTGTCCTCAAGAGTGTATGAAGTGTTTGTTGAAAACTTTTGTTTGAAAAGTGTAAGTGCAAAAAATTTGTTTTGTTTTGAAAGAGCAAGTACCTGAGAACCTCTACCTACTCAAAAGGAATTAAGCTGTGTAAATGTCCTTTAGACAGTGCCATCCCACTATTGAGGAGTAGGTAGCACCGTCGTTGGAGTTTTCGGGTCAATTCGATTAAGGGACAAGTGGTCACTAAAGCAATGTTAGGACGCCTTAGCGGTAATCCTAATGTCTTAGATCATTTTTTATCCGAGGCAACCGTTTCGAGGCAACTTTGATCTTTAGACAGGAGGACGACCTCTAAAACACCCTATACTCAATGACCACGTCGAGGCAACCAAGTGAGGCGTACCCTAGGAGTGGCATGTGCAAATGTGTCAATTTTCAGTTATGTTATCTTTGTACATGTTATGGTGAGCTACGGGTTGATTTTAATTTCAGAGATAAGTCTTGTCATGCATAGCCTAATTAACATACATCTAGCAGTTTAATAGTTGCGGAAAATAAAGCTAAGCTATTACAAGGCGTCGGGTATTTACATCGCCAAAAACAAACCCTTGAAAAAGTAAATTGCGGGAAATAAATGAAAGTGATAAAAAGTCCTAATTAAAGCTATTACATCCTCGGAGCAATTACATAATTGGAATAAAAATAAGAGGCGCGAGAACAAAATTGAATCAGAGAAGTTCTTAGGGTTTTGACCCCTTTTGAGAAAGAAAGAAGTTTTTGTTGTTTTGCATTTAATTAAATTAAACCTAAAACTAATTAATTAATTAAAGGAAATATTTTTGAGTTTTTTATGTTCAAGAAAATAAATAAAAAATAGTCAAAAGTTAATAAAAACCCTAATTCTATGTTGATTTTAAATTATTGTAAAAATATTAAAATTAACCTAATTAACTAAATTGATTACATTAGTATTTATTTACAAAATAACTAATTAAATTTAATAAATAAAATATATTATCTTTTTTATGTTTTTCTGAATTTATTATGAAAATAATTAATTATTTTTGTTAGTGAAAATAATAATAATTAATAATAGTGAAAACAATTAAATATGAAATATAAAAGAAGAAAAAAAAAGAAATAAAACCCAGGGGGTGTTGGGCCCAAGAGGAGGTGTGCTTAGAAATCTCAAGGCCCAAAGGCGTTTCAGCCTTGTTGACTTTTCAGATATCCTGCGTGTGCTCTGACTGTGGAGTATGGTGATCATCATCTTATGCCCATTAGATTTGTGCCTGTAGACATCTGGCGCTTGGAGAGATGAAGTGCATGGTGGAACACCTTTTGAAACCTGCATGTGATTATATGAAGAAAAATAGGATAAACATTTTGGGGGACCTGGGATTCGAACCCAGGTCCCAGCGCTCACATGTCAATGCCTTAACCACTCCACCATCATGCTTCATTCATTATTAGAATAACAAGTAATTATTATATTAAGAAATTAATCCATATGCTGTAAAAACAAAAAACACGCGCGCTTATTCAAATGGTCCAACCATATGTGAACACCTCATCATCTTCTTCGCTGTACCTGCAAAAAACAATATTAGATAGCGGGGGTTTTTAACCCCCACTAAACATCTTGACGAAAAATAGTGATTAGCACTACAGGGCATATAAATATTTCACGAGGGGTCCTTCTTATTCGTCTTGGCCTAACGGTTCCAACCATGGGTCTTATGAGTGCTAATTTTTCTGGGTTTAGAAAGCCCCAATTTCAAAGCTTAAGAACTCTAGAAATCGTCCATGGTATCTTTGGATTCATGGCATTATAATCCAATTCAGTTATACCATTAGCTTCGTATGGTCCCTATCAACACAAACCAATCACAAAAATATGTTAAATATGCATGAATTAAGATATATAATTATGGATCAAAAAGCCAAACCGTGAAACTGTCTAGGACGATTCTTTGAGCTTTAAGGCTTGAATTTGATTGCCAAACACTCCTGGGGACTCTTGCAAGGTGTTAGAATCAGCAAATTGCCTTGAATTGGTCTGGAATACAAGAATAGGTTTTCAAGTTTCTTGGAATTTTTTCAATATGCCAGGGCTTTTTTCTGCAGCTTTTTCACCTCCATGAGATTAGGATTTGCTTGCATATATATAGAGAGGAAACTAATTAGGTCAAAAACTTGAGCAAGAATCCATTGCAATGATGATTAGATCTTTGATTGAAAATCAAATATTTTTGATTTTTCATGATTGGAAAATATTGCCAAATTTAGATATTTTGTATCTTTGACTTTGTGCACGAAATTGCCAGCATATCTTGACCATATTTGCTTCACAAATTGATTGAAAAATCAAATCTTGCATTTTCCTACAATTTAAATTAATTAAATGAATTAATATTAATTAAAAATCCAATTAATCAATAAAAATAAGAAAATAAATTCCATTAAGCTTGATGGGTCGTGCATAGGCCATGGATGAAGTTTCAAGAAGAGATTTGAGGCCCATTAGCAAAAATGAGGTGTTTTGAGCAAAGTTGACTTTTGGAAATTCATGAAAATTTCCCAACTTCTCCAATGCATATTTTGCTCAATTTTGATCATATGAACATTTTCTTGGACATTTTGGAAAGGTCTTGAAGTCCTCTAACCAATGCCTTTGGTCCCATGTCATTTGGATTTACCAATCTCAAGTTACGGCCTTTGACTCAAAGTGCATTTTTGTTGACTTTTGAATTTGACCTATAATGTAGAAATTGATAACTTTTTGTGAGAGCATTTCTTGAACTTGGAGTGTGAAGATGGGTTGTAGGAAATTGCATCCCCTTAAAAATGAGCATTGGATGGAATTTTTCTGACAAACCATGAAAAAGTTATGTCCTGGTCAAGATACAATTGACTTTTCTACTGTCCAAAAATAGTAACTTTTTGCATCTTTGATGATTTTTGAGCTATCCTTGTGGAATCATGATCAAGATTTGATCAAATGATGATTGTGGACTCAAAATAAGATGTTGACCAAAAATTCTGACTTTTGACTACAAAATGACCATTTTGCCCCTGCAGTAGACTGTGGATCAAATGAGGCTTTTGACTGTGCAAATTGGTACTGTGAGTCTTGAAACTTGGCATGTAGGTGCTTGAGAATGAATATATGCCTATGAGACTTGATTGAGCCATTGAAAACCTCCAATTCCTTGAAAGAAACAAAACCCTAATTTCAGCTGACTTAGGAGGTGGTTTGACTGTGCAACCCTTGAGCCATCTTGAACAATTTGAGGATTATTCTTGTCAAATCTTGAGGAATATGGGAGGGCAAATTTTGGGGTACAATAGTTGCCCCTGTTCAATCTTCTTAAACCTGAGGATGTAGATTGGCTTGCGTGCCTTTCGTGATCCGAAGGTGGAAGATGATTGAACACTAAAGTGCCCAGAAATTTGCACTCACATGGTGTAATATCAGCAATGTGATGTCGGGAATGGGCTTATAGATGCCATTTGGAGAGATGATGGATAGGAGGATGGGCTTATAGATGCCATCGGGAGATTGTTGGTAGAGGGATGGGCTTATAGATGCCATCTGGAAGTGATTGCTGGACTGTATCCATAAGCTGGAGCTGGATGATTGTCAGAATTGTGTCTGCCTCTGGAGCGCATCTGAAACATGAGTGACAGAATGACATCCGAATTTGGATCATATCTGAACTGTGTTTGAATGAGTGGCAGAATGACATCCGAATCTGGATCGTATCTGGACTATATTTGAGAGAGTGACAGAATGATATCCGAATCTGGATCGTATCTAAACTGTATTTGAAATTGAGATCTGTATGAGTAGCAGAATGACTTCCGTGTCTGGAATGTATCAGAACTTGAAGTTGATAGTTGAATCTAAATGAGAAATAGAATGGCTTCCGTGTCTGGAGCATATCTAGCCTGTATCTAATTGCTGACGTCTGAATGAGTAGTAGAATGACCGCCGTGTCTGGGGTATATCTGTGATACGGTGGGAGAACTGACTAGTGTTTTGCATTCGTATTCGCACTTGTGCGGTTAGCAAGAGTCGCCACCGACTTTTTATTTTATCCTAAAGGAAAGGTTAAAAAAGCACAGCAAAAACCCTTTTGAGATATTTCGTGGGTTCGGGGGGTAGATTATGAAAAGGGAAGGTATTAGCACCCTTTTCATCCATGGTTATCCATGGGCTCTTAGTTACTTGGCTTTTTAGATCACTTGCCTTGTTTTTCGATTGCTTTGAAAATAGTGCGTGTGTGGGTTGTTTTGAAAATGTTTTGGAAAAAGATGCCTTGTCTTAGGCCAACCTTGTAATAATTCTTTACTCGAATGTTTTACAAAGGTGCATATCTTTTCGAAAAGATGTTTCAAAAGTTTGAAAAGTTTGATTTTTGAAAGTGTTGTGGATTGTGGTTTTTGAAAAGAAGGCAAGTGCTTTTTGCAAGTTTGATCTCAAGTAACTAAGAGTTATGTCTACCCTATTGTACTCAAAGGTTTTTTGTCATGTTTTAACCCCTTTTAACAATTTTGTTCCACCATTGAAATTGGTGGGCAATCTTGCGTTTAGGAAGTTTATTCGGGACGGGCGCGGGTCATTGTATGGACCATGAATGCAATGATGCCAAGTGTCTTTGGCAATTTGTTTTGAAGGGACTTGATCATTTTTGATAGGCGACTTTCGAAAGCGTCATCGAGGGACTTATGATCATTTGATTTTGTTTTGCCAAAGACATTCGACGTGCAAGCATGGCCCATTTGGAAGGCAACATGTGGGATTACCCTAGGGGGTGCAAGTGTGATTGTGTATTGATTTCATGTATTTGTCTTGTATTAGGTTAGCTAGCGTTTGATTTTATGTACATACAAACCCTAGGTCTAACCATGGTATAATTGAAAAGCTGTAAATTGCGGAATGTAAATCTACGCTATTACAAAATAATGTCCGGGAGTGGGGGTATAAATGTACAAGGGGATGGCGGCTTATAGTACCCAATAATTTACAACCAAATCGAATGTCGCAATCAAAATGAATATCAAATATAAATGTAAGATAAACATGTGTATAGGGTAATGTGAATGTATTTGTATAAGTGTACAAATGTATATGTATGTGTAAGTGTAAGTGTAAGTGTGAATATGTACAAATGCGAAATGCGAGATTGAGTCGTATTAGGGTTTTGTCTTAGATATACGTTTTTAAATGAACTTTGATTTTTTTGTATGTTTATGTACAAATGAAAAGAAGGGTTTTGATTAAGTGTTTAAGTTTTAATTACAAGAGTATTTTAGTCAAAATGTTTATGAATTTCAATATTAGAGAAAAAAATGAATGTATTGAATTATTATGTACAAAAAGGATGTTAATTAAAAGAGGTTTAATTTTAATTATGTATGAAAATGGATAATATGTACAAGTATGTTTTAATTAAATTAGGAATGTCTCTTTATTTGTTTATATACAACAAAGTATTTAAATTAAAAGAATTGAATTTTGTATTAGAAAAGTGTATTTAAATTATTATGTACAAAAACTATAAATGTATAAAATATCTATCTAAAAATTGTCTTGATTTTGTGATAAAGAGTATTTTTAATTAAGATAAAGAAAGAATAAACATTGTTTTGTAAAATAATGAAGATTAGTGTTTTATATATAAAAGAAGAATAAGTATTGTTTAAAACAAAGTTAGTTTTATGAAAATGTTTTTGTAAGAAAATGAAATGATTTGCGTTGGGCCTGGAGGAATTAGGAACGGGTTAAGCCCAAGCTGATCCAAAAACGAAATTTAGGGTTTGGCATTGGTTCAGAGGGGAGACGAAGGTTTGTGAGGTTACGACGGCGCCGTGTTCGTCTTCTTCGATTAGCAGTTCCCTGAGCGTCTTCTCCGGCCACCAACATCACCCTCCACATCTTTCTTCCCTCCAAGGCACGGTTTTGGCGTTCTTGACCTTAAGGTTTGGTTACAATGCCTCATATTCTTATCTTTTGTCTTTTTACAAGTTTGCATGTTTGATCTGAGTTTTTAAGCATTTTCTTTTCATTCTTTGAGGTGAAGAAGTAAAGATAGGGGGCGAGGATTATACTACCTGCTATTTGGAGGTGGAGGAGAGAAAAAAGGGGCGATGCTTCAGGAGGCCGGAACGGCGTGAGGAAGCTTGCTTGGACGCCTTCTTGGTAACTTCGTTCCTTGTTTTATGATTAAGGTTTTGATGATGATGCTCGATTTTGCCTGAAAAAACCTTTCTTGAAATTCACTTCTTGTCTTCTTCTTCTTCAATGCGTTGCCTTGGATTGTTGCCTGTGTATTTTTAGAACATTGCTGCCTTGCCTATGATTTGCCTTCTTCTTCTCTTGTTGCTTATGATTTTGCCTCTTTGAAAACTGTTGAGGTTGATAGTTTTCCTTTTTGCCTTGAGATGAATGCGCTTCTGAACTTTACCCTATGATGAGCTTCTGAGGGTTTTTATGGCCCTAAATATGTTATGGTTGAAGCAATTTTATTGTTTTGACTAGCTTTTTCTGAATGGCCTAGGGTTTAGTTGCCCTTGTTTCTTTGTTGGAACTTCCTTTATCTCAGTTGCCTGGAACTTTCGTATGTTCTTCCTTTGAAACACTTGATTATGAAGCTTTGAGATTGTTGAGCCCTTTTGAAGATATGGTGCCTTTGATGTTTGGGTTTGGTGTTTTTTGTATGATTATACTGGTACAGGTTTGGGTATGTGAGGATTATTGGTTAGATAATGGTTTGGGGCTTGAGTTTGGATATCAGTTTTTGTGTGGCATACAGGTTGAGTTATTGAGTTGGGATATCAGGTTTCTCGTGTTTGGCATAAAGGTTTGGTCATGGTGTTTTTGACAGGGTTGGTTTTGGATGATGGTTTGATTTTAGTTTGGATATCAGGATGTTGGTATGGTGAGGTTATGACTTTTGATGACAGTAATGGTGTTTATGATTCTGGTTAGGCAGCATGTAGAGTTTTTGTGTATCAGTTTTGTAAATATATCTTCTTCTGAACTGTGCCTTTTCTATATGCAGAGTTTGCTTTTGTTATGACAGTCGTGTTTTTTTTTCTTCTTAACCTCCCCCCCAACTGAGTTCTTGTATCTCTCTTCTATATCTTTTTTGAACTCACCTGCTATGCTGCTATATTTCTATTCTGAATTGCCTGCTGTGAACTGCTTGTGGACTTGTAGATCTTCTCTTTCCCTACTGTCTCCTTCTACTGTCTGCTGTATATTCTGAACTATGCCTAACCCTGCCTGCTGCTTTAATCTCTTTTCTCTCTCTCAAAGTACAACTTAGGATTTTAATATGATTTTACTGTACTGTTCTGAAGGGGCCTTTGTGGGAAATGATGAAAAAGATAGTTTGCATCATACACTACTGCATCTCCTTTTTACAGTTTGGATAGATTTTGCATTTTGATATCTTTTCCTCAAATCTTCTTTGACAGCTTTATGCTTTTATTGATTTTCTTTGAGTGGACTTTGTTTTGGATTTGAAAGTTTGGATTGAACCTTTTCAGTTTGGATTGGATTTTTGAATCTTGAATTTCTATGCAGCTTGAATTTCATAACTTATGCATTTTTGACATTTGCATTTCATGAGATAAAATAATCTTCCCTCTCTGTGAACCGGGAGAAATCCCGTGATTTGCAGAGAGGGTAACTGATCCCAGTCAGCGGCCCCTAATGATGAGCATTTTTTATCTGTCTCTGCCAATTAACTGCTTTTGACTTTTCTATTTCTTTTTGCAGATGAAAGATGGAATGCCGGAGCGGAGTGAAGAATGAAGAGTATTTAGAAAATAGGATATTTTTTCATTCTATTGTAATATTTAAATTAAATGTAAATTATTGTTTGTAATAAACAACAATTTATAAATACTTTAAGTATCAATAAAAATTCAAATTATCCGATTAATTCTAATTTCTTTATTGTTTATTTATTTATTTAAAATTCTTAGAATTAACAATTGAAAAATAAATTCAATCATTTATTTTCAGAATAATAAATAACTTAAATAAAACAACATTGACCAATTAAGTCTGTCTAATCCAAAATCCAAAGCAAAGCAGAAATTAACCCAGATAGACTGATCAAACACATGAATACTGTGAATTCCAAAACTGCATCTTGCATCTGACTGGCCCAATCAGAATGTACTGAATTCAAACCACTGTCTCTTTTGTTGATTAAACCAAGATAACGCGACTTTTAATCCGAATCTTGAAATAAACCGCAAAGTGTTGTGGAATTCAAATTCTTCTGAGAATATGCCCATGAAACCCTAATTCCTGATTAAATGCCAAATCACGCTCGCTTGATCAAAATTGAACCCAAAACCAACCAAACCCTAAGCCCACTGTATGAAACAATTCAGAGCTCTGAAAATCAGTAAAACCCTAATTTTGCTTGACCGTCAAGAAAAGTCCGTTTGTCCGATTCTTGAGTCAGTTTGAGAAGTCAGGAAATGTTTGAAGCTGAGATTTCTTTGTGGAAAAGTGCGAGGGCAAATTTTGGGGTACAACAGTTGCCCCTGTTCAGTCTTCTTTGACCTGAAGAGTTAGATTGGCAAGTTTGCCTTTCGCGACTTGAAGGTAAAAGGAGATTGGACACTAATGTGCCCAGAAAATTTGCACTCGTTGGTGGAGGTGAATGGGCTTAAAGGTGCCATTTGGTGATGGGCTTAAAGATGCCACCTGGTGCGAAAGAATTTGTCGGGGGATGGGCTTAGAGATGCCATCTGAGAATGGGCTTGCAGATGCCATTCGGCGACTGTTGGTAGGAGGATGGGCTTATAGATGCCATATGGTGATGTTGAACTGTACGTCAATGGTGAGTGGACGAGTATCAGAAGGGCATCCCTGTTTTGGAATATCTCTGAATTGGGGTCTGACTAAGTAACAGATTGATGTCCGTGTCTGGAGAATCTGTAAACTATTTGAGATTGAATAAGCAATGGAGCAGCATCCGTTGTTGGGAAGCGTCCGTTACCTATTGAGAAGAGTCTGAATCAGTCGGTAGATTGACCTCCGTTGTAGGGAAGAATCTGTAAACTGTTTTCAAAAGATTGAGAAGAGTCTGAACAAATCGGTAGATTGACATCCGTTGTAGGGAAGAATCCGTAAACTTGTTTCAGAGGTTGAGAAGTTGAAGAGGAACCAGTGTAAGGTTTCTGCTGATGCGTCTAAATGAATCTGGAATAAGTACCAAGATGTTGCCGTGTCCGGGTCACATCTGAACTATTTTTTGATGAATCTCAGGAGATGATCTGTGTTTGTCGGCTGATCTTACCTGAAAAGGTAAAGGGTTAGTTGCATGTAATGTTATGGTGCATGATGCAATGCATGTGACATTTAATGTTTATGATATGAATGTAATGAATGCGCATGTAGGCTGATGAGCTAATCTTGCCAAGGATACATGATTCCGAGATGGCCGGAGACAAAAGCGTCATGACTGCCGCCGGGGAAAATAAATCCTTGGCCGTCACTGGGGAAGAGAATTCCTGATGACCTCTACTGGGGAACTCCAACTAGTAGACTCATGCCGGGGAGACCAGATTGAGAGTCTTTGGCTTGATGGGAGGTAACCCTGGAGACTTCACTGGGGAACTCAAGATATGCCTCCTCAAAACTCTGTGGGGAGAAAGTTTGAAAGTCTGACTTCGCCGGGGATTGAAGGAACCTCGCTGGGGATAGGGAGAATCTTGGCGAGTGCGATCTTCCGTGGTGGTTATCTTTGAGAAGAATCTGAACAAGCGGCAGGTTAACATCCGTTTACTTGGAGAACCCGTGAACTGTTTTCAGAAATCTTGAAGTTGAATCAGCAATAGAACAACATCCGTTGTTGGGAAGCGTCCGTAAACTGTCTTCGAAAGTTGCATCTGAACAAGTTGATAGATTAACATCCGTTGTTGGGATGAATCCATGAACTGTTTTCAGAAGTCTTGATAAGAATCTGAACAAGTCGGTAGATTGGCGTCCGTTGTTGGGAAGAATCCGTAAACTGTTTCAGAAGTCTTGGAGAGGAATCAGCAATAGAACAACATCCGTTGTTGGGAGGCGTCCGTAAACTGAATTCAAAGGTTGCATCTGAACAAGTTGATAGATTAACATCCGTTGTTGGGATGAATCCATGAACTGTTTTCAGAAGTCTTGATAAGAATCTGAACAAGTCGGTAGATTGGCGTCCGTTGTTGGGAAGAATCCGTAAACTGTTTCAGAAGTCTTGAGGTTGAATTAGCAATAGAGCAGCATCCGTTTACTTGGAAGCTTCTGAATTCTAAATTCAAAGGTTGCATCTGAACAAGTTGATAGATTAACATCCGTTACTTGGGAAGAATCCATGAACTGTTTTCAGAAGTCTTGAGAAGAATCTGAACAAGTGATAGGTTAACATCCGTTTACTTGGAGAACCCGTGAACTGTTTTCAGAAGTCTTGAGGTTGAATTAGCAATAGAGCAGCATCCGTTGTTGGGAAGCGTCCGGAAACTAAATTCAAAGGTTGCATCTGAACAAGTTGATAGATTAACATCCGTTACTTGGGAAGAATCCATGAACTGTTTTCAGAAGTCTTGAGAAGAATCTGAACAAGTGATAGGTTAACATCCGTTTACTTGGAGAACCCGTGAACTGTTTTCAGAAATCTTGAGGTTGAATTAGCAATAGAGCAGCATCCGTTTACTTGGAAGCTTCTGAATTCTAAATTCAAAGGTTGCATCTGAACAAGTTGATAGATTAACATCCGTTACTTGGGAAGAATCCATGAACTGTTTTCAGAAGTCTTGAGAAGAATCTGAACAAGTGATAGGTTAACATCCGTTTACTTGGAGAACCCGTGAACTGTTTTCAGAAGTCTTGCAGGGGAACCGGTGTAGGGTTTCCTGATGATGAGCTTGTGTAAAACTGCATCGGGTTTTGAACACTTTCGACATTCGAATGCCCCAAGTGGTGATGTAGATAAAATCCTGGTTGTTGTAGGTGTTGATCTGGAATTCTTCAGACATGCCCTGGCTGGATACAGGAGTCGAATCTGGAAAGGTGATAGTTGATAGATATGCCCTGGCAGGATACAAGAATCGAATCTTCGAACTCTTCAGACATGCCCTGGCTAGATACAGGAGTCGAGTCTGGAAATGTAGTCAACAGATATGCCCTGGCTGGATACAGGAGTCGAATCTGGAAATGTTGTAGTTGATTTGTTGAACACTTTTGACATTCGAATGCCCCAAGTGGTTGTGAAGGAGTCTTGAATCAGATTACTCTGCATATTGAGAGATTTCTTGAAATCTTGACTGGACTGCCCCAGGTTAACTGTAATTTTGAAAGATCTGTTGGACCTTGACTGGCCTGCCCCAGGTTAATTGAATTGCGACATGTCATGCCCCTTGTTGATAGGAGATTTGATGGAAGTGTTATCCTCTTGATGTGATTTAGACTTACTGAGAGAGTTTTCGTTCCTCCGAACATTTGCTGTGTGAACTTCTTCGCTGTCAAATAAAAGGGTCAAATGCAGACAGTGATATTTGAATAATGCAAAGTTCATGCTTGTCTTTGAAATTTTGAAAAATGCGTTTTTAGCAGAAAACGTTTCATAAGACAAGTTAACACAAGATTTAGAGCAAAGCCCTACAGGAGTCAGGATACCTTTTGTAACAGTATGCTTTCGAACTAACCCATGCTTCAATTAGGACTTTTGAAGGGTTGTAACGTGGTCAGGTTCACGGTTTAAGAAACAAAGGGTAAAGGCTCAAAGTATATTTGTACCCACCCGCTCTTCGTGATGTCCTTCAACCTAAGCTCAGTTAATTATGCGTCATACTCTGTCTTGAGTTTGGAACGACTTTTGGGTGATGGTTCACCAGTTTGAATTTGGGAGACAGTCATCATCTCCTCTTCTTTTCCAACATTTTTCATGTTGTTGAGGATTTTGTAGTGACCTCACTATTTTGATTTTGATTCGTTATCCCTAACTTTTGCCTGACTGTTACCGTTTTCGGGATTACGGTCAGCGGGATGCCCCTGCTTTCTTAAGCCTCCCTTATAGGTTTTGGCTCGGTGGGCTTTTCTCTTTTGAGAGATTCACTGTCTATGTGATAGGGAACCACCCTTATCTTTTATTTCCAAAGGAATGCTTTCTTTTTCGACGTCGTTCGTTGGATTACGAATTTGAGAGTTTGCGACTTCAATGCGCATTTTCTCTTGAATTAACTGAAATACTACCCTGCCCCAGGTTTATATCAAGGGTTTTGATCGTTTCAGAACAGGAAACTCCTACTTCTTTGGCTCGAAGGGGTTGACTAGGGATTAACTTCCTTATAACTCCAGTGTTTGGGAATTGAAAGAAATGCCTGTACATCATCAGCAAGGTCTGTTCAAAAGCATACTGTATAGGATCATGGTATTGTTTCGTCATCCTCCCTCTAAAGACTTGCAGCTCTTTATCAAGAGTCAAATATCATAAAGAAAAGCATAAGAATAGTGAAACGAATGGATGAATTCAAGACAAACATACGCAATGCATTAATGAAAACAGAGTTTAACATCAACAAATAATTGTTTTGACAGCAAAAGAAATTACAACTTTGAAAAATTCAAAAAGAAGCAAAAGTCTTTCAATTCGAGCTTCGTCACTTCAAGCGGAGAACCCCTTTAACGGAATATCTTCATCTCGCCGTTTGGCATGAACCTCAGCACCCCAATG
Organism: Vicia faba; assembly: GCA_948472305.1. Taxonomy (NCBI): domain Eukaryota; kingdom Viridiplantae; phylum Streptophyta; class Magnoliopsida; order Fabales; family Fabaceae; genus Vicia; species Vicia faba. Next base: position 1,592,118,545 of record OX451739.1, on the reverse strand, counting down.
TCAATCAGATCTTGAATTTTGTTCTTCAAGGCCCAACAGCTATCGGTGTCATGTCCTGGGCTATAGGAATGGTAAACACAAAATGCATCGGGATGATAGTCAGGAGCGGAGGTATTAGGGTTCCGGATAGGATCCCTCAAAGCAGTCAGATTAACCTCCAACAAGCGCTCCAGAATTAGAGATGACGGTATGTCAGTCTCTGTGAACTGCCTTCCCGACGTTTCTTGTCTACGCCGATTGCCCCGCTGACGCCGGCGAGGTTGTTGATGGGTTTGTGACCCTGAAGCTAGCAGAGGAGCTTTCCCCTTGTCCTCTTGAGTGGGTGGGGGCTGAGTGGTGACTTGCTCTTCGACCTCAGATGTTTGCCCCAGTTGGTTGTTTTGAAGCAGTTGGCGGACCAGAACTCCGAGTTCCTCTTGTCTTTGAGATAGGTCTTGGATGAGAGCCATCTGGCCCACCAAATATCCCATCATTTGGGTCCTCAGTGTTGTCAAATCAAACTGCAGCTCCGCAATCTGATCATTCCTGGCATTGTTGGAATTCCCCAAGCCGTTGGTGAGGAGAGCTTTCATCTCTTCTTGCCCCAGAGACAAGTTCATGAACATCTCCTGCAGTTGAGCAGTCTGGTCTTGGATGTCTTTGACAGACCGTTCTAGAGCCATCTCTTGCTGAAATAAACAGCAGGAGAGTAAGGAAACCTGAAAAAGGAAAGGTCGTCAAAATGCAATGCATGATATGTGGATGCATGTTTTCAAGGATCTCTTGGGGTAAACACAAGAAAAATGTTAGAGGTTGAACTCTGTTCTTGGATTGGAGATCTCTGCACCGGTGGACGTCCTTCCACGAGAATCAAGCTCACCATGTCGAGTGGGTCATAGCCACTGATTCAAGTTGTTGCACTTGAACTTTTGACTGGATTGGTAAGAGGAGAGACCTCTTGTCCCTTGATAGATGTCTGGTTCAACGTAACCCTGCATCAACAGAACCCTCGAGATCCTTGAAATGGTTATTTGAAAATGCTAGAATGCTATTGTGATGTTATGATGTTATGTACATGTATGCCCAGGCAGGTGGGTGTATATATAGGCAAACAATATTCACAAAAAGCACACAAGGCCTTAGGTTTAGGCTTGCATGAGGTTCGGGTACTACCCTCTTTCAGTTTGTTGGTTAAAACCTGTCCTACCAAAAGTAACCGGGTTCTAAGGATCCCAATATCACTGGATTGCTTTCATTGTTCATCGTTTCGATTTAGCCACTGAACTGGCGACCGAAGTATCCCAGGAAAGCAACCCTCAATTGAGTGTAGTATCGAGTATCAACCGACTTCGGAGTACACCAAAGTAGTCATCTCACTACCCTAAAGAGGCCAAGATGGTCAATTAAGGTTCTAAGGTCAGTTGATGCTTCGCGACACCACGCGGCGGCCCCGTACTCTCCTTGACTGAACTCAAGGGTTACCGGTACACACCAAAGTGCCACATCAACGTAGCAGACTGCTTCAACCATGTCGGTATACCCCGCACAGTTCCCTCACAGCCTTGTTGCTACCTAAAAGGGTTTCCCCAGATCCGGGTTAGGGTCTATAGAACTCCGATACAAAGCCCATAAATGTAAAGCAAACAAAGCAATCAATTGAAAGTAAAGGTGATCTAAACCCTAAGGTAACCCCACTTTTTAAAAAAAAATGTCCCCAGCAGAGTCGCCAGTTCTGTGATACGGTGGGAGAACTGACTAGTGTTTTGCATTCGTATTCGCACTTGTGCGGTTAGCAAGAGTCGCCACCGACTTTTTATTTTATCCTAAAGGAAAGGTTAAAAAAGCACAGCAAAAACCCTTTTGAGATATTTCGTGGGTTCGGGGGGTAGATTATGAAAAGGGAAGGTATTAGCACCCTTTTCATCCATGGTTATCCATGGGCTCTTAGTTACTTGGCTTTTTAGATCACTTGCCTTGTTTTTCGATTGCTTTGAAAATAGTGCGTGTGTGGGTTGTTTTGAAAATGTTTTGGAAAAAGATGCCTTGTCTTAGGCCAACCTTGTAATAATTCTTTACTCGAATGTTTTACAAAGGTGCATATCTTTTCGAAAAGATGTTTCAAAAGTTTGAAAAGTTTGATTTTTGAAAGTGTTGTGGATTGTGGTTTTTGAAAAGAAGGCAAGTGCTTTTTGCAAGTTTGATCTCAAGTAACTAAGAGTTATGTCTACCCTATTGTACTCAAAGGTTTTTTGTCATGTTTTAACCCCTTTTAACAATTTTGTTCCACCATTGAAATTGGTGGGCAATCTTGCGTTTAGGAAGTTTATTCGGGACGGGCGCGGGTCATTGTATGGACCATGAATGCAATGATGCCAAGTGTCTTTGGCAATTTGTTTTGAAGGGACTTGATCATTTTTGATAGGCGACTTTCGAAAGCGTCATCGAGGGACTTATGATCATTTGATTTTGTTTTGCCAAAGACATTCGACGTGCAAGCATGGCCCATTTGGAAGGCAACATGTGGGATTACCCTAGGGGGTGCAAGTGTGATTGTGTATTGATTTCATGTATTTGTCTTGTATTAGGTTAGCTAGCGTTTGATTTTATGTACATACAAACCCTAGGTCTAACCATGGTATAATTGAAAAGCTGTAAATTGCGGAATGTAAATCTACGCTATTACAAAATAATGTCCGGGAGTGGGGGTATAAATGTACAAGGGGATGGCGGCTTATAGTACCCAATAATTTACAACCAAATCGAATGTCGCAATCAAAATGAATATCAAATATAAATGTAAGATAAACATGTGTATAGGGTAATGTGAATGTATTTGTATAAGTGTACAAATGTATATGTATGTGTAAGTGTAAGTGTAAGTGTGAATATGTACAAATGCGAAATGCGAGATTGAGTCGTATTAGGGTTTTGTCTTAGATATACGTTTTTAAATGAACTTTGATTTTTTTGTATGTTTATGTACAAATGAAAAGAAGGGTTTTGATTAAGTGTTTAAGTTTTAATTACAAGAGTATTTTAGTCAAAATGTTTATGAATTTCAATATTAGAGAAAAAAATGAATGTATTGAATTATTATGTACAAAAAGGATGTTAATTAAAAGAGGTTTAATTTTAATTATGTATGAAAATGGATAATATGTACAAGTATGTTTTAATTAAATTAGGAATGTCTCTTTATTTGTTTATATACAACAAAGTATTTAAATTAAAAGAATTGAATTTTGTATTAGAAAAGTGTATTTAAATTATTATGTACAAAAACTATAAATGTATAAAATATCTATCTAAAAATTGTCTTGATTTTGTGATAAAGAGTATTTTTAATTAAGATAAAGAAAGAATAAACATTGTTTTGTAAAATAATGAAGATTAGTGTTTTATATATAAAAGAAGAATAAGTATTGTTTAAAACAAAGTTAGTTTTATGAAAATGTTTTTGTAAGAAAATGAAATGATTTGCGTTGGGCCTGGAGGAATTAGGAACGGGTTAAGCCCAAGCTGATCCAAAAACGAAATTTAGGGTTTGGCATTGGTTCAGAGGGGAGACGAAGGTTTGTGAGGTTACGACGGCGCCGTGTTCGTCTTCTTCGATTAGCAGTTCCCTGAGCGTCTTCTCCGGCCACCAACATCACCCTCCACATCTTTCTTCCCTCCAAGGCACGGTTTTGGCGTTCTTGACCTTAAGGTTTGGTTACAATGCCTCATATTCTTATCTTTTGTCTTTTTACAAGTTTGCATGTTTGATCTGAGTTTTTAAGCATTTTCTTTTCATTCTTTGAGGTGAAGAAGTAAAGATAGGGGGCGAGGATTATACTACCTGCTATTTGGAGGTGGAGGAGAGAAAAAAGGGGCGATGCTTCAGGAGGCCGGAACGGCGTGAGGAAGCTTGCTTGGACGCCTTCTTGGTAACTTCGTTCCTTGTTTTATGATTAAGGTTTTGATGATGATGCTCGATTTTGCCTGAAAAAACCTTTCTTGAAATTCACTTCTTGTCTTCTTCTTCTTCAATGCGTTGCCTTGGATTGTTGCCTGTGTATTTTTAGAACATTGCTGCCTTGCCTATGATTTGCCTTCTTCTTCTCTTGTTGCTTATGATTTTGCCTCTTTGAAAACTGTTGAGGTTGATAGTTTTCCTTTTTGCCTTGAGATGAATGCGCTTCTGAACTTTACCCTATGATGAGCTTCTGAGGGTTTTTATGGCCCTAAATATGTTATGGTTGAAGCAATTTTATTGTTTTGACTAGCTTTTTCTGAATGGCCTAGGGTTTAGTTGCCCTTGTTTCTTTGTTGGAACTTCCTTTATCTCAGTTGCCTGGAACTTTCGTATGTTCTTCCTTTGAAACACTTGATTATGAAGCTTTGAGATTGTTGAGCCCTTTTGAAGATATGGTGCCTTTGATGTTTGGGTTTGGTGTTTTTTGTATGATTATACTGGTACAGGTTTGGGTATGTGAGGATTATTGGTTAGATAATGGTTTGGGGCTTGAGTTTGGATATCAGTTTTTGTGTGGCATACAGGTTGAGTTATTGAGTTGGGATATCAGGTTTCTCGTGTTTGGCATAAAGGTTTGGTCATGGTGTTTTTGACAGGGTTGGTTTTGGATGATGGTTTGATTTTAGTTTGGATATCAGGATGTTGGTATGGTGAGGTTATGACTTTTGATGACAGTAATGGTGTTTATGATTCTGGTTAGGCAGCATGTAGAGTTTTTGTGTATCAGTTTTGTAAATATATCTTCTTCTGAACTGTGCCTTTTCTATATGCAGAGTTTGCTTTTGTTATGACAGTCGTGTTTTTTTTTCTTCTTAACCTCCCCCCCAACTGAGTTCTTGTATCTCTCTTCTATATCTTTTTTGAACTCACCTGCTATGCTGCTATATTTCTATTCTGAATTGCCTGCTGTGAACTGCTTGTGGACTTGTAGATCTTCTCTTTCCCTACTGTCTCCTTCTACTGTCTGCTGTATATTCTGAACTATGCCTAACCCTGCCTGCTGCTTTAATCTCTTTTCTCTCTCTCAAAGTACAGCTTAGGATTTTAATATGATTTTACTGTACTGTTCTGAAGGGGCCTTTGTGGGAAATGATGAAAAAGATAGTTTGCATCATACACTACTGCATCTCCTTTTTACAGTTTGGATAGATTTTGCATTTTGATATCTTTTCCTCAAATCTTCTTTGACAGCTTTATGCTTTTATTGATTTTCTTTGAGTGGACTTTGTTTTGGATTTGAAAGTTTGGATTGAACCTTTTCAGTTTGGATTGGATTTTTGAATCTTGAATTTCTATGCAGCTTGAATTTCATAACTTATGCATTTTTGACATTTGCATTTCATGAGATAAAATAATCTTCCCTCTCTGTGAACCGGGAGAAATCCCGTGATTTGCAGAGAGGGTAACTGATCCCAGTCAGCGGCCCCTAATGATGAGCATTTTTTATCTGTCTCTGCCAATTAACTGCTTTTGACTTTTCTATTTCTTTTTGCAGATGAAAGATGGAATGCCGGAGCGGAGTGAAGAATGAAGAGTATTTAGAAAATAGGATATTTTTTCATTCTATTGTAATATTTAAATTAAATGTAAATTATTGTTTGTAATAAACAACAATTTATAAATACTTTAAGTATCAATAAAAATTCAAATTATCCGATTAATTCTAATTTCTTTATTGTTTATTTATTTATTTAAAATTCTTAGAATTAACAATTGAAAAATAAATTCAATCATTTATTTTCAGAATAATAAATAACTTAAATAAAACAACATTGACCAATTAAGTCTGTCTAATCCAAAATCCAAAGCAAAGCAGAAATTAACCCAGATAGACTGATCAAACACATGAATACTGTGAATTCCAAAACTGCATCTTGCATCTGACTGGCCCAATCAGAATGTACTGAATTCAAACCACTGTCTCTTTTGTTGATTAAACCAAGATAACGCGACTTTTAATCTGAATCTTGAAATAAACCGCAAAGTGTTGTGGAATTCAAATTCTTCTGAGAATATGCCCATGAAACCCTAATTCCTGATTAAATGCCAAATCACGCTCGCTTGATCAAAATTGAACCCAAAACCAACCAAACCCTAAGCCCACTGTATGAAACAATTCAGAGCTCTGAAAATCAGTAAAACCCTAATTTTGCTTGACCGTCAAGAAAAGTCCGTTTGTCCGATTCTTGAGTCAGTTTGAGAAGTCAGGAAATGTTTGAAGCTGAGATTTCTTTGTGGAAAAGTGCGAGGGCAAATTTTGGGGTACAACAATATCCATACTATATTTGAATGAGTGACAAAATGACATCCGAATTTGGATCGTATCTGGACTGTCTCCTAAATGAATCTGGAATAAGTATCAGAATGTCACCGTATCTGGGTCGCATCTGAACTGTCTCTGGAAGGAATCTGGAATAAGCAATAGAATAGCATCCGTGTCTGGAGCATCTCTAAGTTGTCTTTAGAAGTTTGAATCTGAATAAGAAATAGAATAGCATCCGGGTCTGGAGCATCTCTAAGCTGTCTCTGAAAGGAAATCTGAATAAGTAATAGAATAGCATCCGGGTCTGGAGCATCTCTAAGCTGTCTCTGAAAGGAAATCTGAATAAGCAATAGAATAGCATCCGTGTCTGGAGCATCTCTAAGCTGTCTCTGAAAGGAAATCTGGAATAAGTATCAGAATGTCGCCATGTCTGGGTCGCATCTGAACCATCTCTAGAAGGAAATCTGGAATAAGTATCAGAATGTCGCCATGCTTGGGTCACATCTGAACCATCTCTAGAAGGAATCCGGAATAAGCATCGGAATGTCGCCAAATCTGGGTCACATCTGAACTATCTCTAGCAGGAAATCTGGAATAAGTATCAGAATGTCGCCATGTCTGGGTCACATCTGAACCATCTCTAGAAGGAATCTGGAATAAGTATCAGAATGTCGCCATGTCTGGGTCACATCTGAACCATCTCTAGAAGGAATCTGGAATAAGTATCAGAATGTCGCCATGTCTGGGTCACATCTGAACCATCTCTAGAAGGAATCTGGAATAAGTATCAGAATGTCGCCACGCCTAGGTCACATATGAACTATCTCTAGAAGGGAATCTGGAATAAGTATCGGAATGTCGCCAAATATGGGTCACATCTGAACTATCTCTAGAAGGAGTCTGGAATAAGTATCAGAATGTCACCACGCCTGGGTCACATCTGAACTATCTCTAGAAGGAGTCTGGAATAAGTATCAGAATGTCGCCACGCCTGGGTCACATCTGAACTATCTCTGGAAGGGATGATGATCTTTGTCTGTCGATTGATCTTTCCTGAAAAGGTAAAGAGTTAGTTGTATGCAATGTCATGATGCATGAAATGCATGATGTCATGATGTTCTCAAAAATAACTCAGATTGTGTCGTATGCACTTTGTCATGCATGAAATGTGAAATGTTTATGAATGTATTTTCGTCTGGAAAATAAATCCTTGACAAATGCCATGGAGTTTGTTAAATCCTGGGCTGATATTGAAGAGTAGAGTTCTTCGTCTCCGCTGGGGATGATGAACGAAGATGATTGTAAGAATAAATCGGTAGGAGAAGATGGCTCCGTTGGGGAATGAACCTGGTGAAGAGATTACTCTGCAGGGAAATACTCTGTGGGGAAGAGATGTTCTGCTGAGATTTTAACGATAACTCTGCTGGGGATTCCGTTGATAAGCTCTATTGGGGATTTTGATGAACTCCGCTGGGGAATAGAAAGAACTTCGTTGGGGATGATCTTTCTGTTGCAACTTGCTGAGGATAACCCAGTTAGACTCTGGTGGGGGTAACCTCTGAATATGGCTGGGGAGAGATATTTGTACTCTGCAGGGGACAAGCTTCCAGAATCTACTGGGGAAGATGATTCAACTCTGGCGAGGAAGCTTTTTTAGACTGCACTGGGAAATGGCTCCACTGGGGGTATCTTGTATTCCGCTGGGGAACAATCTTATATTTCGTTGAGGAATATTAAGACTTCCGGGGGATGCTCTTATGCTGCTGAGGAATATCTGTATACTCCGCTAGGGAATATTAAGATCTTCTGGGGATACCCAACTTTTTCAGAACTGATGGTAGACCAACTCTGCTTGGGGGAGAGTATTGCTAACTTGCTCTGCAGGGAGTGAAGGTATCTTGGTCATACTCTTCAACTGAATCTACCTTGTACCTGGAGGACAGAGCAGCTTGTACAGTTTGGACAATTCTTATTGCCCTAATTTTTGCGGGAGAAGAAGGCCTATGAGGTGCTTGATAACCGCCGATTGACAAATCTTCTTCTGGTAGACAAGTGACGAGATGACGGGACATAGTCGTACGCTTTTATCCCTAATTTTTTCCTGGACCGCCCTTTCGGGTTTTCAGTCCATCGGGATACCCTTTTTGCCCAAGCCGCCTTTTCAGGTTTTCGACTTGTCGGGTGTACAAATTTTTTCATTTTCATCCCTTATTTTTTCCCGAACCCTTTTGGTTCGCCGGGAAGCCCTTATTTTTGCCTAGGCCAGTCGACCTAGCGGGTCTTTGATTATGCGTAGTATTTTTTTTGACTATGTCCATGCTCTCAGAGTGTAGGGAGTTGTCACTGTCAGTAGTGTTGTGTCGCCATACTACCAGAAGATGTCTGATCATGCAAGATTCGTTGCTGGAATTCATGTCCAATGCCCCAAGTGACTCAGGCAGAGATTTGCCCCTGGCTATTTGGCATTTTGAGAGATTCCTTGAATCTTGACTTGACTGCCCCAGATTATGGACAATGATCATGCCGTGCCCCTTGATTGGAAGTGTTTTTTCCACTTGAGGTGACCTTTTTATTGAGAAGGTTTTTGTTTACTAGATATTCTTCGTGCGAATTTCTCTGCTGTTTGAACAAATAGTCATATGCAAACAATGTTTTTTTAAAAATGCAAAGCTTATGTCTGTTTTGAAGTTTTTGAAAATGCAGTTTTCAATAAAACAAGTGAATTTTTATAAAATGTGATGTCAACTCAGGATTTTACAGCAAGCCCTACAGGAGTCAGGATACCTTTTGTAATAGTATGCTTTCGAACTAACCCATGCTTCAGCTAGGACTTTTAAGGGTTATAACGCGGCCTAGTTCACGGTTTAAGAAACAAATGATAAAGGCTCAAAATTTATTTGTACCCACCCGCTCTTCGTGATGTTCTTCGATCCTAAACTCAGCTAACCGTGCATTTAGATCCTGTTTAAGTCTTTGCTCTGATATTCCGGTGATGGTTCGGATACTGACAATTTATTTTGAACAGGCAATCAATTCTTTTTTTTTGTTGAGGGTTTGTAGGACCTCTTTCTTTTCGATTTTATTATCCCTGTCTTTTTGCCTGAACTGTTTCTTTTGTGATTATAGTCAGCGGGATGCCCCAGTTTTGTAAGTCTCCTTCATAGGTTTTGACTTATTGGGCTTTTGTTTTTGAAAGATAATGACTGCCTGTCTTGACAATTATAGGGAACCATCACCGTCTTTTGTCTCGGAAGGACTTCTTTGATGCCATTCATTGTGCACCTGGATCAACTGAGAAAACTACCCTGCCCCAGGTTATAATTAAGGGTTTTAATTTTTTTGTGAAAAGAAAAACTCCTACTTCTTTGGCTCGAAGGGGTAGACGAGGGATTATCTTCCCTATAACTCCACTGTTTAGGATTTGAAACAATGGCTGTACCTCATCAGCAGGGTCTGTTCAAAAGCATACTGTAAAGATCGTGGTATCGTTTTCGTCATCCTCCCTCAAAAGGTTTAGAATTTTTTAATCGGGAGTTGGTCATCACAAAAAATGAAAGCAATTTGAATATAGTGAATACGAATGGATTGATTCAAAACAGACATATGCAATGCATTAATGAAATAAAAAGTTTGCCATGACAATAATTGTTTGAATAAGCAAAGAAAAATACAACTTGAAAATTCAAATAAACAAAAGCCTTCAATGATTCGGCATAGGAGCAGTGATTATGTTGGGAGTCTCTGGAGGGTCAAACTGGATTTCTTTAGCATCAATCATGTCTTGAACCTTATTCTTCAGGGTCCAACAATTGTTTGTATCATGTCCCGGACTGTCAGAGTGGTATGCACACCTTTCATTGGGATGATAGGTAGGAGCAGAAGTGTTTGGATTTCGTAGAGGAGCCCTTAATGTAATCAGCCTTGCCTTCAACATTTACTGTAGCGCTTGAGTCAGTGACATGTTGATCTTAGTGAATTGTCTTTTAGGTGCGACCTCCTTACGTTGATTCCCCTGTCTTTGTTGAGCAGGTGTAGGATTAGAGATCAAGATTTCTCCCACGCGTTGGTCATGACGACTCTTTTGACCATACACAGCATTGGACTCTTTCTTCCCATTGTAGGGCTTTTTCTGAGCATCAGAAAGTGTAGCTTCTTGAATCTTCCCGCTTTTGATGCCAACTTCAATTCTTTCACCAGTCAAGATAAGGTCTGTGAACCCGGCTGAAGAATTTCCAATCAAATGGTTAAAGAATGGACCAGACAGGGTCCCCAAAAACATATCAACCAACTCACGATCAGTTAAAGGTGGCTGCACCTTTCCGGCAAGGTCTCTCCATTTTTGGGCGTACTCTTTAAATCCTTCACCCATCCCTAGTGACATAACCTGGAGTTGGATACGCGTAGGAGCGAGGTCGGAATTATATTGATACTGTTTATAGAACGCAGTAGCCAAATCTTCCCAGGTACGGATACTGGCCCCATCCAGCTGATAGAACCACTCCAGCTGAGTCCCTGAAAGACTATCCTGAAAGAAATGGATCCACAAATTCTTGTTAGCAGTGTAAGGCTGGATCTTCCTTACATATGACCGGAGGTGCAGCTTTGGACAGGAAGCTCCGTCATATTTGGCAAAGGCAGGTGCCTTAAACTTATGGGGAATCATCACCCCAGAGGATAAGCCTAGGTCTCCAAAGTCTAACCTGGGCACATTCTGTATCTCCATGGCGCTCAAGCGGTCCTCCAACTGTTTATACCTATCCTCAGCAGGAGGATACTGTTCTTCATCATAATCCGTCTCGTTGTCGGAGACTACGGGACTAGGAACCCTTCTCTCTTGTGGACTTTCTTTCCCCACAGATGAGGTAGTCAGCTTAACCTCATTCTGCAATCCGTTCCCAAATCTGCGTCCCGTGTTGAACAAGACGGTCCTCTTCTTCTTCTTCTTCCTTTCTTTCAGAATCAGAGTCTTCAAATCCTGTTGACCCTGGGCTAGGCTCATAACCAACTCCTGGAACTGGGCGTTCTGGGCCTGGAGGGCCTTGATAGCTTGTTCAGTGGAAGGTTCAGTAGTCATGATGATTGCTAAAATAAACAGCGAAGAAGATGAGAAACCTGTAATGGTACCTGTAATGCAATGATATGTATGATATATGTATGCAATGTTTTCAAGGATCTCGCGGGGTAAAAAAGAAACTTATTAGAATCTGAATCTGGTAGCTTGATTGAAGGAACTTCATGTTGCTGAGAGTCCTTCTTCAAGAGTCAAGCTCACCATATCGAGTGGGTCATAGCCCCTGACTCAAGTCATCATGTTTCGATCTCCGAACAACCTGGGCTAGAGGAAAATAAATCCTCTTTGCCCCTTGCTAGACATTTGGTTCATCATGGCCTGCATCACAAACCCTTGAGATCCTTGAAATGGGTTAGTCCTTATGCAAGATGTATGCGATGTTATGATGTTATGATGTCATGGAAAAGGCACACCACAAGTATTCACAAAAGGAAAACATGGTAAAGGCACACAAGTCACACAAAAGAGCCCTTAGATTTTAGGCTGGCATGAAGTTTAGGTACTACCCTCTTTCAGTTTCAGTTGGTTAAGACCTGTCCTAGAAAATAGTAACCGAGTTCTAGAGGATCTCAATATCACTGACTACCCTCGATCGGTCATAATTCCAGTTTGGCAACCTTTTCTTGCAGCCGGAACCATCGCGAGAGTTTAGCCTCAATGAGTGTAGCATACTGCTACTGTTCTATGGCCAAGTTGGTCAATTTAAGGTTCTAAGGTCAGTTGGTGCTTAACGACTCCTCAGAAGACCCATATTCTCCTCGTTCCAACACAAGGGATATCGATACAGACCAAGGTGTCACACCAACGTAGCTACTGCTTCACCCGTGTCGTTCTACGCTGGACAGGTCCCTCACAGTTTATTGCTACTTACCTAAAAAAGGGTGCCCCAGATCCGGGTTAGGATCTATAAAACTCCGATACAAGCCCACAAATTTAAAGCAAACAAGGCATACAATTGAAAACAAGAGTGATCTAATCCTAAGGTACACCTCACTTATTAGTAATCCCCAGCAGAGTCGCCAGTTCTGTGATCGGTGGAAATAGAACTGACTGTTTTGGAATGCTGGTTCGCGTTTGCGTTTTGCAAAATGTCGCGGTAAGCAAGAGTCGCCACCGTCTTTTATTTAATCCAACAAGGAAAGGACAAAAGCACAACAAAATTCCTTTTCGAGATGTTTCTCGGGTTCGGGAGGTAGATTATAGAAAGGGAAGGTGTTAGCACCCTTTCTATCCGTGGTTATCCACGGGCTCTTAGGTACTTGCTCACTATGTTTTCAAAAAGTTTTGCTTTTCTTGTGTTCGTGGGTTTTGAAAAGGAGTTTTGTTTGAAAACTTCGATTTAACTCTTGTTTTTGTCCTCAAGAGTGTATGAAGTGTTTGTCGAAAACTTTTGTTTGAAAAGTGTAAGTGCGAAAAATTTGTTTTGTTTTGAAAGAGCAAGTACCTGAGAACCTCTACCTACTCAAAAGAAATTAAGTTGTGTAAATGTCCTTTAGACAGTGCCATCCCACTATTGAGGAGTAGGTAGCACCGTCGTTGGAGTTTTCAAGTCAATTCGATTAAGGGACAAGTGGTCACTAAATCAATGTTAGGACGCCTTAGCGGTAATCCTAATGTCTTAGATCATTTTTTATCCGAGGCAACTGTTTCGAGGCAACCAAGTGAGGCGTACCCTAGGAGTGGCATGTGCAAATGTGTCAATTTTCAGTTATGTTATCTTTGTACATGTTATGGTGAGCTACGGGTTGATTTTAATTTCAGAGATAAGTCTTGTCATGCATAGCCTAATTAACATACATCTAGCAGTTTAATAGTTGCGGAAAATAAAGCTAAGCTATTACAAGGCGTCGGGTATTTACATCACCAAAAACAAACCCTTGAAAAAGTAAATTGCGGGAAATAAATGAAAGCGATAAAAAGTCCTAATTAAAGCTATTACATCCTCGGAGCAATTACATAATTGGAATAAAAATAAGAGGCGCGAGAAAAAAATTGAATCGGAGAAGTTCTTAGGGTTTTGACCCCTTTTGAGAAAGAAAGAAGTTTTTGTTGTTTTGCATTTAATTAAATTAAACCTAAAACTAATTAATTAATTAAAGGAAATATTTTTGAGTTTTTTATGTTCAAGAAAATAAATAAAAAATAGTCAAAAGTTAATAAAAACCCTAATTCTATGCTGATTTTAAATTATTGTGAAAATATTAAAATTAACCTAATTAACTAAATTGATTACATTAGTATTTATTTACAAAATAACTAATTAAATTTAATAAATAAAATATATTATCTTTTTAATGTTTTTCTGAATTTATTATGAAAATAATTAATTATTTTTGTTAGTGAAAATAATAATAATTAATAATAGTGAAAACAATTAAATATGAAATATAAAAGAAGAAAAAAAAACAAATAAAACCCAGGGGGTGTTGGGCCCAAGAGGAGGTGTGCTTAGAAATCTCAAGGCCCAAAGGCGTTTCAGCCTTGTTGACTTTTCAGATATCCTGTGTGTGCTCTGACTGTGGAGTATGGTGATCATCATCTTATGCCCATTAGATTTGTGCCTGTAGACATCTGGCGCTTGGAGAGATGAAGTGCATGGTGGAACACCTTTTGAAACCTGCATGTGATTATATAAAGAAAAATAGGATAAACGTTTTGGGGGGACCTCGGATTCAAACCCAGGTTCTAGCGCTCACATGTCAATGCCTTAACCACTCCACCATCATGCTTCATTCATTATTAGAATAACAAGTAATTATTATATTAAGAAATTAATCCATATGCTGTAAAAACAAAAAACACGCGCGCTTATTCAAATGGTCCAACCATATGTGAACACCTCATCATCTTCTTCGCTGTACCTACAAAAAACAATATTAGATAGCGGGGGCTTTTAACCCCCACTAAACATCTTGACGAAAAATAGCGATTAGCACTACAGGGCATATAAATATTTCGCGAGGGGTCCTTCTTATTCGTCTTGGCCTAACGGTTCCAACCATGGGTCTTATGAGTGCTAATTTTTCTGGGTTTAGAAAGCCCTAATTTCAAAGCTTAAGAACCATAGAAATCGTCCATGGCATCTTTGGATTCAGGGCATTATAATCCAATTCAGTTATACCATTAGCTTCGTATGGTCCCTATCAACACAAACCAATCACAAAAATATGTTAAATATGCATGAATCAAGATATACGATTATGGATCAAAAAGCCAAACTGTGAAACTGTCTAGGACGATTCTTTGAGCTTTAAGGCTTGAATTTGATTGCCAAACACTCCTGGGGACTCCTGCAAGGTGTTAGAATCAGCAAATTGCCTTGAATTGGTCTGGAATACAAGAATAGGTTTTCAAGTTTCTTGGAATTTTTTCAATATGCTAGGGCTTTTTTCAGCAGCTTTTTCACCTCCATGAGATTAGGATTTGCTTGCATATATATAGAGGAAACAAATTAGGTCAAAAACTTGAGCAAGAATCCATTGCAATTATGATTAGATCTTTGATTGAAAATCAAATATTTTTGATTTTTCATGATTGGAAAATATTGCCAAATTTGGATATTTTGTATCTTTGACTTTGTGCACGAAATTTCCAGCATATCTTGACCATATTTGCTTCACAAATTGATTGAAAAATCAAATCTTGCATTTTCCTACAATTTAAATTAATTAAATGAATTAATATTAATTAAAAATCCAATTAATCAATAAAAATAAGAAAATAAATTCCATTAAGCTTGATGGGTCGTGCATAGGCCATGGATGAAGTTTCAAGAAGATATTTGAGGCCCATTAGCAAAAATGAGGTGTTTTGAGCAAAGTTGACTTTTGCAAATTCATGAAAATTTCCCAACTTCTCCAATGCATATTTTGCTCTATTTTGATCATATGAACATGTTCTTGGACATTTTGGAAAGGTCTTGAAGTCCTCTAACCAATGCCTTTGGTCCCATGTCATTTGGATTTACCAATCTCAAGTTATGGCCTTTGACTCAAAGTGCATTTTTGTTGACTTTTGAATTTGACCTATAATGTAGAAATTGATAACTTTTTGTGAGAGCATTTATTGAACTTGGAGTGTGAAGATTGATTGTAGGAAATTGAATCCCCTTCAAAATGAGCATTGGATGGAATTTTTCTGACAAACCATGAAAAAGTTATGCCCTGGTCAAGATACAGTTGACTTTTCTACTATCCAAAAATAGTAACTTTTTGCATCTTTGATGATTTTTGAGCTATCCTTGTGGAATCATGATCAAGATTTGATCAAATGATGATTGTGGACTCAAAATAAGATGTTGACCAAAAATTTTGACTTTTGACTGCAAAATGACCATTTTGCCCCTACAGTTGACTGTGGATCAAATGAGGCTTTTGACTGTGCAAATTGGTACTGTGAGTCTTGAAACTTGGCATGTAGGTGCTTGAGAATGCATATAGGCCTATGAGACTTGATTGAGCCATTGAAAACCTCCAATTCCTTGAAAGAAACAAAACCCTAATTTCAGCTGGCTTAGGAGGTGGTTTGACTGTGCAACCCTTGAGCCATCTTGAACAATTTGAGGATTATTCTTGTCAAATCTTGAGGAATATGGGAGGGCAAATTTTGGGGTACAACATACCCCAAAATACGTTGATGGTTGTAGGGTAAATATAGTCTACCGTGCGTGGAAATAAGACAACACCAAATATAAGTAGCCTCATATAATCGACACAAGATTTCCATTCTTTGTTATTTTCCAGATCAAGAGCTTTATTTTCCAGATAGCACCTCTTAATTCCTCATATTTCTCCTTCTTTTTTATAATTAAGAGCAAACTCAGGATAAGGGATTTTTAAATCTTCGGCCAACATTTTGATGTCGACGGTTTTCCCAATGCCCATATAAGCCTTTTCTTTGGAGAAGTTTAGAATTCTGTCCAATTCCTCTAAGGTTGGAGCTAACTGAAAATCTTGAAATGTGAAGCATCTCAACAGAGGGTCATAAAACTGTACTAGAGCAGAAACATCGTCCAATTGTACTTTGACTTTGGTTAAGTCCAAAATATCCCCATAACAACGAGTAAATATTTTCAGAGCCCTTTCAGATAATATTTCCTTATAGCTTTGATTTGGGTCACATCTGGCTTGGTAGCATTGATACAGGCGAGTTGTTTTCCTTTAGTATTCATTTCCAGATACTCACAAAAAACCTTTACGTATATATATATATATATATATATATATATATATATATATATTACCATGTGAATAAGACAAACAAAAGCAAACGATGGATGATGAATATATGAAATGTAAAAATGTATGAATGTATGAGTATAAGGCTTATGACAGGATTTGATGGACAGTAACCCTTAGAAGGTAGGCTCTTAGCTTTGTTTTATGGATATTCTACCCTCCCCATAAGGTGGTTTCCTTAAGGGTATCATGAATAACACTAGAGAGAAAGGCACATGGGCATCCCTTAAGTGGAGTCTCTTTGCAGACCGAAACTTTCGTCTATAGGTCGTAAAAGGTCTCATCATGAGATTTTAGTTTGTGGTTTATACAAAGAGCCATAGTCGTCATTCCAAAGTCCTACTTACCAAGAGGATGTCTCTTGAGACGTATTTCTTTTGCATAATTCCACTGACTCTAGGTGAAGTGTTCACATGAACTCATAGGCAAGAAATAATAAACATAATAAAATAATAAAACAAAATAAGCAAGAAATAGATAAATAAATAAACAAGAAAGAATAAAACCCAAAAATATTAAAAAAAACTCTAAAACCTAAAGGAGAGGCTTCTAAACCTAGGGTTGAGTCCCCAACAGAGTCCCCAACTGTTGCAACTGGTTTTAAATACAGAGTCGCCACCCTTAATTTTTATCCTAAGAAAGGGATTATAAAGGAATAACCCTAAAAAAAGTTCTGAGATTCTAGGTCTGACTCGGTTCTAGACGATGGGAAGGTGTTAGGCACCCCTTGTCTACCTTGTTCACAAGGATACTAGGTTTAGAAGCGCATTTTAGGAAATAGGGTTTTAAGTTTTATTAGGGGAACTCACCACGATTTTAAGTCGTATGCCTACGTATCCTCTTAGGAGGAATCAGAGTCTCATTTCGTAGTTCACGATTGGTTTATGTTTTTTATAGACTACGAAGATATTCGCATTTTCCGTGCGTTTAGTCCGAGCGTTATGAATAACCGAGATTATTAGACTAAACGCGCAGTCGATTTGAATAAATTCACAATTCTTTTTGAAAATTGATTATTGAATTGATTTGATTAAAAGAAAAAGGTTTGTAGTAGGTTGAATGTCTTTTAATATGTTAATTAATATAAAAAGAGTTTTATTTAAATGCATGAATATAAAAATAGGTTTTAATGCATAAAATAATATTTTTAGGAATTTAGGAAATTAGAAAAACATGTGATAATTAATAAAAATAAGTATAATATTTAAATAAGTTCAATATATAAAAAGATATACATGAAAAGTATAATATATAAAAATACATATATAATAAATATTATAATAAAAAAAAATAAGGAATTAAAAAATTAAAAAGTAAATAAAAAAATGTAGGGGGTGCGAAATGTATTGGGCTAGTAAAAGGTGGGGGTTCTAATAGAAAGGGCCTGAAATCAGATTTTGAATTTAGGCCCAAAAGGTCAGGGGGTGCATTTTTAAAACTAAGTAGTAAAAGGGGGGTTTGAGCAGTAAGAGGCCTAGATGTAGATCTTGGACTGGGCCCGTATGTCATGGGGGTGCTAATTATAACATAATAGTAAAAATAAAAAAACTATGGGATGTGTGGCTAATAAATGGGCTCGGCTCAAATGACAAACCCTTGATCCGCTTGGATCAAGTGTGAGGGGGAACACAACATGGTGTCATGCACGTGTATGCAGGAGCATTTGATGGAAATCAGGTGAAGATGGTTGATGGAACACGGTAAGGGTTGTAGATCCGCGTGCGTAGGATCATAAGATTTATTATATTTTCCTTTTTACAAAACACAAACATCATTTGACTTATCTTTTCTCTTTCCCTTTTACCCTCAACCGTCTCTCTCTCTCTCTCTCTCTCTCTCTCTCTCTCTCTCTCTCTCTCTCTCTCTCTCTCTCTCTCTCTCTCTCTCTCTCTCTCTCTCTCTCTCTCTCTCTCTTCGCGTTATCTTCCCCCTTTCCCTCTAGACACCAAATTGAAACCCTAGATCTCCACTACTGGCGGCATCACCGCATCTCTCTGTTTCTCTCTGATACCTCCACAATATTAATAAAACTCATAGTAACCCCAAAACCCCAAATACAAGAAGCTATCAAAAACAAGAAAAAAAGCATAAGCTGGGTTATTTCCTTTAATCGTTGTTGTTCTTGGAGATTTATTTCCATTATGAGGTCTTTGGATAATATTCCATTTTCATTTGGGAAGTGAGGGTGATGGTGAGAACGGTGCGATGGTGTTGCAACTGGTTTTTAAATTAGAGTCGCCACCCTTAATTTTTATCCTAAAGGAAGGGAGTATAAAGGAATAACCTTAAAAGAAATTCAGAGATTCTAAGTTTGACTCGGTTCTAGACGAGGGGAAGGTGTTAGGCACCCCTTGTCTACCTTGTTCACAAGGATACTAGGTTTAGAAGCGCGATGATTAGGAAATAGGGTTTTTATTGTTTTATTAGGGAAAAGAGTTTGAATTTTAGTTAGCGGGACTCGCAACGATTTTTGATCGTATGCCTACATATCCTCTTAGAAGGAATCAGAGTCACATTTCGTAGTTCGCAGTGTGGTTTGTGTTTTTTATAAGATTGCGTAGAATTGATTTTGCATTATCCTTTAACCTTGTCTGGGTTGGAAAAGTAGGTGATCATAGACGCAGTATACAGTTAGTTTGAAAGTAATTCTCCTTTAATCCGTTTTCGAAAATATTTTGTAGTTTTTGTTATGTTAGTGGAAAAAAAGGTTTATTGTTGGTTATCTATATTAAGACATAGAGCGGGGAGTCTGATATAGTCTCCTCACCACGTGGCCAGATATTGACCACGTGTCGCTCGCGGATGGTGAATTTGGTGAATTGTGTGGATTTTAATCGTTTGATTTTAAATAATTAATTGGTAAACATAAGTCGACCACTTAATTACCCGAGGATGTACATTTATTATTTGTAAAATGTTTGAGTTAATTTGATTTGAAAAGAAGTTAGGAATTATATACAAGTGGCAAGTATTTTGCAAGGAAGTCTATTTTAATCGAATTAACAATTATATGACTAAATTAATTACAAATAAATTTGAATCTAATAATTAAAAGACAAATTTTTGTATTATCATATTTTTATTGTTTTCTTTGTATTTTTCTAATTATTAACTAATTAGGAGTAAAGCTAATAATCAATCACTAATAAAAACCAACTAAAATCAAATGGATGAGAAGATTCATATGGGCATGAATAGAAAAGAGTGAATTGGACTTAACCCAAATAAAAATACTAAAACCTTAATTGATATAATACAATAAAAAATAAAAAAGATTGGTTAATAAATAAATACAAAATATGGAGAAAGATAAAGATGGGAGCCGCTTCCATCACTATCTTCACGTGCCCACCCTTCCCACTTTTTAGAAAAAAATTGTTTTAAATTTAATATAATAACCACTTATTACATGGCTCCTATTAAAGAAAATTAAAAATAAAAATAAAAATAAGGCATAACATGAAATAAAGAGACATACATTTGTAGATCTAAAAATTATTTCTTTCATCTCTTCCGTATTACTTTTGTTTTCCTTCAAAAACAATACAAATTAAAAACTTCTTAACACATAATAACAACAAATTGTATAACATATTATGAAAGGAAAAAGGCGAATGTTATGCGACATAAATCGAAGGTAGGAGTGTGGATCGTGATAATTAAGCGTCGGTATTCGGTGACTTGGTTTGTTTTGAGTTTATATTTTCTTTGTTTATGTTACAACTATTGTTGCAGACCTGCAAAAATCTTTGTACAGAACACTGTGATGCATATATGTTATATGCAATAGTTTTATAAAACCAAAAAAATACACAAGTTTAGAAATTGAAAAAAAAAAGAGTGAAAATAAAAGGGAGGCCTCATATGAAATCATTGGCCAAAGACTAAAATAATAGTAATACCAATAATATTGAAAAGAAAAAAAGGAAAAAGTGTGTGTGAGTGAAATTTGTAAGATTGTGGGTTTGTGAGAATTTGTGGATTCTTTCATAAAGAATTACTATGTAACAATATGCAAAAAATAACATTTTAGTTTTTAGAATAAAATATGAGCAAATAAACCATAATATAAGAACAACTGTTATAACAACATATGAATAAATAAATAAAATATAATAAAGGTTAATGTATAACAATGTTGTAGGAGCGCTTGGAACAAAATAAAACAAATAAGAAATTGAAGAAACGAGCCATCAAGTATCATCATATGGCTTAAAATAAAAACTAAAATTTGAAATAACAGAGAGGCCTCATATTTGAATCATTGGCCGAATAGTTTTGAGAAAGAAGATTTAAAAAAAAACTACAAAAGTGAGTTTGTGAATGTGTGTGTAAAAAATTGCAAGATCGTGGATGATTGCGGATGAATTATGTGTGAATTGTGGGTCCTCAACTAGGACAAACTAAGGTCATATTTATAGATAAAAGAAACCGTCCAAATTGGAAATAAAACGAAATTGACCAATAAAAAATAAGGTGTGATACAAATTGATACCAAATGGACAATAAGAAACATATATAAAAAAGGAAAGAAAATTAGTGACGAAAAATAGAAAAAAAAATGTTAAAAGTGTGACAAAGAGATTTGAACTCGTGACATCATTTTTGCAAGCTTCATTCTTTACCAATTGTGATATGTTACTTATTTGTAAATAAACTCAATTGAAAATATATGAAAGGTGTACAAATATTTGCTATTTTAAAAATAGAAACAATTTTAAAATGTATCATTATATTTTTAAATAGGTTTAGAAGCAAATATTTATAAAAATCAAGTAAAATTATAAAAATAAAGTTTAAAATATTTTTGACTGGACTTGACATTGAAGATATATAAAAATCAAATAATATTATAAAGACAGTATTTTAAAATACTTTTGACTGTAGAAATAAAAGGGCGACCAAATTTGGGGTATGACAGTTGCCCCTATTTAATCACTCTTCGATTGAATGGTGCGAGAATGCCCAGGTCTCGTATTTTCAAATCGGAGGATTATTAAATAATGGAAAACCCTAAAATTTGGACCCAAGATTTATTAAACAAGGATACACTGATATAGCATACCCCAGAGCTCAAAGAAATAGGAAAGAAGGATGATGTATCATCCTATCAGAGTTTGAATAAAGAAATAGGCAAAGATGATGATGTATCATCCTACCTGAGTTTGAATAAAAAAATATGATTGAAGAGTAAGTTTGTCCTAGATATGACAACACGAATAACTCGCCAATACCTAGAAAAGAGATCGTGGGTTTTTTTTGCGTATTTACCATGACCTAGGAGGTAAACAACACAAGTTGAAAGATTATAAGGATACAACGTACAATGTTCCCATGGGTATGAAGAGTATGTTAGAACATAGTTTGATTCTTCAACCCTTGATTAAAGTTTTGATGATAACAAAATACAAAGAATAAAATAAATTCAAAAGATATATATATATATATATATATATATATATATATATATATATATATATATATATATATATATATATATATATATATATATATATATATATATATATATATATATATATATATATATATATATATATATATATAGAAGTTCTGATGGAATCAGCATTAGAAGATCAGTTATATGTCAGCATCAGAAGATCAATAACATGTGCTACACACTGAAGCTACCAGATCATACGCTGAAGCTTGATGACCAGAATCTGCACATAAAACACTCTGACTCTGATCAAAGATCTTTACCAAGTCATCAGCACTCAGAAGCGTCATCATATGTTAAGGCAGAACATTCTGAAGCGCTATTATTAGCAGAGAATACTCTGGAGCGTTATTAAGCATTCAAGACAGATTAATTGCTAACGGCTCTCTTCAAGACAAGATCTTCTCAAAAAGGAAAGAACGTTATTATCATTGAAAGTGCTTTATGGACAACAACATATCTTTGCCTTGGCTATATAAACAAGTCTGTGTGAGAAAAGAAAAGGAGAATCTATACGCAAGCACTCACACAATTTGCTAAGCTTTCCAATCACGCTTACTCAAACGCTCTAGCAAATCTAGTTTCTTTCTAAGCTTAAATTTGTGTATTATCACAGTTGTGGTATACTGTTTTAGTATAAAACATTAAACACATTATTGTTCAATTATTTGTAAAGAGATTTCCTTGAGATAAACCGGTATGTGGTTATACTCAAGAAGGCTTTAACAGTTGTTAAAGTAGACTGTTGTAATCCTATTGAATATAGTGGATTAAGACCTCGTTGGAGAGAGGCAAAATCACCTTGACGGGTGGACTGGAGTAGTTTGAGATCAAACGAACTAGGATAAAAATACAGTATTGTCTTAGCTTTTGATTTAAGTTTTACAATTCAACCCCCCTTCTTGTGTTTTTCACATCTTCAATTGGTATCAGAGCACCTGGTTCTGAGCTTATAACACTTAACCGTGTCAGTACAAGATCCAGCGTCAGAAAAATACTATGGCAGGACCACATCAAAACATCAGCAATGACAACAATGAAGAAAGAGACAGATTCAGTGGCAAACCTCCAGTCTTTGATGGAGAGAACTTTGACTACTAGAAAGACAAAATTGAAAGTTTCTTTCTGGCCCATGATGCTGATCTGTGGGACATGATGACTGATGGATACACGCACCCAGTGGATGGAAGTGGTCAGAAGATTTACAGGAAAACAATGTCTGATCAGCAAAAGCGTGATTTCAGAAATCATCACAAGGCCAGAACAATTCTTCTCAGCGCCATCTCTTATTCAGAATATGAGAAGATATCAAACAGAGACACTGCAAAGAATATGTTTGACTCTCTGAGAATGACGCATGAAGGTAACATTCAAGTCAAAGAAACCAAAGCCCTTGCACTCATTCATAAGTATGAGGCATTCAAGATGGAAGAGAGTGAATCAATAGAAGCTATGTTTTCAAGATTTCAAATTCTTGTTGCTGGTCTTAAAGTTATTGACAAAGGGTATTCTACTGCTGATCACGTTAAGAAGATCATCAGAAGCTTGCCAAAACAATGGAGGTCAATGGTCACAACGCTTAAGCTAGCCAAGGATCTCAACAAAATCTCTCTGGAGGAACTTGTCAGCTCCCTCAGAAGTCACGAGATAGAGCTAGAGGCAGACGAACCTCAAAAGCAAGGTAAGCCATTAGCCTTAAAATCTAACAGAAAATCTGACTCTAAAGTTTTGCAGGCTGTGGAAGAAACCTCTGATGGGTCATCATCAGAAGAAGATGAACTATCTCTCCTCTCCAGAAGGGTAAACCAATTGTGGAAGCTGAGGAAAAGAAAGTTCAGGAATCCCAGAAAATCAGAATGAATCTTTCTCCAGATACAGAAGGTCAAAATCCTCCTCTGCACACAGAAGATCTGAAGGTTCTTCAGGAAACTGAAAGCCAAACAACAAAGACATCATCTGTTATGAATGTAACGAGCAAGGGCACTACAAAAGTGATTGCCCAAAGCTTCAGAGGGAAAAACCCAAAAAGAAGTTTGGCAAGGAAAAAAAGAAAAGTCTCATGGCTACATGGGATGATTCTGATACATTTGAAGCTGACTCAAAATCAGATGATGAAAGAGCAAACATAGCTCTCATGGAAAACATAACAGAAGACAGTGAAGCTTCTGAGTCAGAATCCGAATCAGATATAGAAGAGGTATTCCCTGACTTTACTATAAACTTTACTAAGGCTGAACTAGCTGAAATCCTTAATGAAATTCTGGAAAGATATCAGCAGATCAGAGTCAAATTCAGAAACCTGAAAAGGGATCTTGCTTCTGACTCTGATAAGACTGAGAGTCTCAAATTGGAGAATTCTGAGTTAAAAGATAAAATTTCAAAATTAGAAAACCAATTGCAAAACTCTCAGAAGGAAACAATCCTTGAAACTCCCAGTAATGCTGATGAGATCATCAAGGAGTATGATCACAGCTTTAAGAAGTTTCTAGCTAAAAACATAGACAGAAGCAAAATGGCTTCAATGATCTATGGAGTTAGCAGAAATGGCAGGAAAGAAATAGGATACCAAGGTAAGGTACCTACACCAAAAAATGCCATGGATTTAGTTATAAAACGTACTCCACTTGATTCACACTTTATATATGGGCACACACATGACATAAAATATACTAGTAGTGATTACTCTGTCAAACCAAAATTCAAACAGAGTTTTGGTAAAACTAACAAATCAGGACCCAAGAAAATATGGGTACCTAAGGATAAAATAATACATGTGGCAGATATCTTTAGCAGCAAAGCAGAAACACCAATCATGGTACCTGTACTCTGGCTGCTCACGACACATGACGGGAAGAAGGCATATGTTCCAAAGCCTGGAACTTAAGTCTGGAGGCCACGTAGGTTTTGGAGGAAATCAAAGAGGAAAAATCATTGGCTCTGGAACAGTAGGTAATGGAAATCTTCCCTCTATAAGTAATGTTTTATTAGTAGATGGATTAATGCATAACCTGTTATCCATAAGTCAATTAAGTCATAACGGTTATGATATAATCTTTAATCAAAATTCATGCAAAGCTGTTAGTCAGAAAGATGGGACTATCCTATTTAATGGAAAGAGGAAAAACAACATTTATAAAATCAAACTTTCTAAACTGAAAAGTCTGAATGTAAAGTGTCTTTTGTCTGTTAACAACGAGCAATGGATCTGGCGCAGAAGATTGGGACATGTTAGAATGAGAAGAATATCTCAGATTAACAAACTCAATCTGGTCAGAGGACTTCCTAACCTGAAGTTCAATTCAGATGCTCTGTGTGAAGCATGTCAGAAAGGCAAGTTTGCAAAACCAGCTTTCAAATCCAAAAATGTTGTTTCCACCTCCAAGCCATTAGAACTTCTGCACATTGACTTATTTGGACCAGTTAAAACTGCTTCAGTCAGTGGCAAGAAGTATGGGTTAGTAATCATAGATGACTATAGCAGATGGACATGGGTAAAGTTCTTAAGACACAAGGACGAGTCACACTCTGTGTTTGTCACCTTCTGCAACCAAGTTCAGAATGAAAAGGATCTTAGAATCGTTAAAGTCAGAAGTGATCATGGTGGAGTATTTGAAAACAAAGATTTTGAGTCATTCTTTAATGATAAAGGCATTCTGCATGATTTCTCTTGTCCTAGAACTCCCCAGCAAAATGGAGTTGTAGAACGAAAGAACAGAACATTGTAAGAAATGGCCAGAACCATGACCAACGAGACTAACGTTGCTAAGATCTTCTGGGCAGAGGCAATAAACACAGCGTATTACATTCAGAATAGAATCTCCATAAGACCTATTCTGGAAAAGACTCCATATGAATTGTGGAAGAACAGAAAGTCCGACATTTCCTATTTTCATCCGTTTGGATGTACGTGTTTTATTTTGAATACAAGAAATTATTTGAACAAGTTTGACTCTAAAGCACAAAAGTGTATTATGTTAGGATACTCTGAACGCTCAAGAGGGTACAGAGTATACAATACAGAAACACAGATTGTGGAAGAATCAATCAGTGTTCGTTTTGATGATAAGCTTGACTCTCAAAAGTCAAAGCAGAATGAATTCCTTGCAGGTATGGAAGTTGAACTCACAGGTACTGAAGACAAACCATCAGAAGCTCTCAACAGAGACACTCCCTCAACATCAGAAAGAGTAACTACAAGCAATCCAACACCCTCCGTTGATCAACTCCAGAAAAGACTATCCAGAAGCAGCTTGGATCACCCAGAAGAAACAATCTTAGGAAGAAAGGAAGATCCAATCAGAACAAGATCTAGCTTCAGAAACTCTGAAGAATCCCTCTTGGGACTGGTTTCTCTAATTGAACCAACAACAATTGATGAAGCACTTCTGGATAATGACTGGATTCTAGCAATGCAAGAGGAGCTAAATCAATTCACAAGAAATGACGTATGGGATCTAGTTCCCAAACCAAAAGGATACAACGTCATTGGAACAAAATGGGTGTTCAGAAACAAACTGAACGAACAAGGTGAAGTCATCAGAAACAAAGCACGATTGGTAGCACAAGGTCATAGTCAGCAATATGGGATAGACTATAGAGAAACCTTTGCTCCAGTCGCCAGGTTAGAATCTATCATACTCTTAATTTCATTTGCTGTTAATAAAGGCATCACTCTGTATCAGATGGATGTCAAGAGTGCATTCTTAAATAGCTATATAGAAGAAGAGGTATATGTGCACCAACCCCCTGGTTTTGAAAGTTCCAAAAATCCAGAATATGTTTTCAAACTAAAGAAGTCACTCTATGGTCTGAAACAAGCTCCCAGAGCTTGGTATGAAAGACTAAGTAACTTCCTGTTAGAAAAGGAATTCACCAGAGGGAAAATGGACACAACCTTGTTCTGTAAGACAGTTAAGAATGACATTTTAGTATGTCAGATTTATGTTGATGACATCATTTTTGGATCTACTAAACCCTCTCTGGGAAGAAAGTTTGCTAAGTGTATGCAGGTAGAATTTGAGATGAGCCTAATGGGGGAACTAAAATTCTTTCTGAGCATTCAGATTAATCAAACCCCAGAAGGAACTTACATTCATTAGAGCAAATATGTCAGAGAACTTCTGAAGAAATTTGATCTCTCAGAATGTAAGCCATCAAAGATTCCAATGCATCCTACGTGCATTCTAGAAAGAGAAGAGGTAAGTAAAAAGCTAGAACAAAAAGTCTATAGAGGTATGATTGGTTCTCTTCTATATCTGACGGCTTCAAGGCCTGACATTTTATTCAGTGTTTGCATTTGTGCTAGATTCCAATCAGATCCTAGAGAATCTCACTTAACAACAGTTAAGCGAATTTTCAAGTATCTGAAAGGTACTACTAATCTGGGTTTGTTTTATAGAAAATCAAGTGATTACAGCTTAGTAGGTTACTGTGATGCTGATTTCGCTGGAGACAGAGTAGCACGTAAAAGTACTTCTGGAAGCTGCCAGTTTCTGGGAGAAAATCTGATCTCATGGTCCAGCAAAAGACAATCCACAATAGCTCTATCAACAGCTGAAGCTGAATACATAGCAGCAGCTGGATGCAGCACACAAATGCTCTGGATGAAAAGTCAACTTGAGGACTTCCAGATATTTGAGAGTACCATTCCTATCCTCTATGACAATACTTCTGCTATTTGCTTAAGTAAAAATCCCATTTTGCATTCTAGGGCTAAGCATATAGAAATAAAACATCATTTTATTAGGGACTATATTCAGAAAGGGATTTAAAATTTAAAATTTGTTAACACAGACCATCAATGGGCTGATATTTTTACAAAACCTCTTTCTGAAGATAGGTTCAACTTCATTCTGAAACATCTCAGCATGAAGCTCTGCCCAAAATAATTTTTTTTTGATTCTATATCTTAACCTTCAGAACTTTGTTTATTTTTCTGTGAACTACTGATCAATCTTTCTTCATATCTTTAGAAGTACAGATTGTATCAGAATCTATCCATGAAGATCTGAGCGTTTCATTTCAAGGATAGAAATATGCTGTTCACTCAAGCAAACAAGTGTCATCCAGTCATCAGCCATTTTCTGAGGCTGAACACGCGTTCACGTTTCTGAAAAGGCAAAAGCGCTGATTGGATGCATTGAGACACATGTCATGGGTAACCGTTCCAAATATCTTTCTGAATCCCCTAAAATCAGCTATCATTAAATGCTAATAATCATTATTAATTTCTCTCTCTTGCCATTTATGTTTTCAAAACCTTTTAGAAATCTATTTAAACACACTTCACACCATTTACACTCTTTTACCTTCACTTTCATTTTCTCTAAATATTTCTGATTTCAGTTTGCATATTTTCTCCAAAACCCCTTCATTTTATTCTCAAAAACCTTCATGTGAACATGGCTTCCTCCAGTATTCCTACTTCAAGCTCTCAGAAATTAGACTCAACTGAACAGTACAAAGAACCTCACAGAATGCTTCTCACTCCAATCAAAAATCTAGAGGTTCTGTCAGAATTAATAGTGGATTTCAACAGTCTTCAGGAGAATGGGTTTGATCTCTCTGAAGATGTTAAAGCTCAAGGCTGGGAAAAGTATTTTGACCGTCTGGTGGGTCCAACATTCCCTATTCTGGTAAAGGAATTTTGGATTCACGCTTCTTCTTCAAACCATCAAGTTACGTCTTATATCATGGGGAAGAAGATTGTTATTACCGAGGACGTGATTGCAAGACTTATAGGGTACAATGGTGGTGGTGTTTGTTGCATTGACATGGCAGAAAGGTGTGCTGATGCTGCCCTAATTGCAAGGGAAATCTTCACTCTGGGGCTTCCCTCCAGCAAGATAAGGGATTTAAAGGACAAACACAGAATTTGGGCCAAGATCATTCTGGGTTTCTTTAACCACAGGAAGCCTACCAGCTCTCCTGATTACATCAACATTGTTCAACAATTTCTGATCTATTTCATCTCTCAGAAGGTCAAGATAAATCTGGCTCATCTGCTGTTCAACCATCTCAGAACAAGTGTCAAGGAAACAAGAGAAGATGAACATACAAAAAGGGATTGGATACCCCTTAGGAAGACTGATATCAGATATTCTAACAGAGAATAAGCTGATTGATCA
This sequence comes from Vicia faba, assembly GCA_948472305.1. Lineage (NCBI taxonomy): Eukaryota > Viridiplantae > Streptophyta > Magnoliopsida > Fabales > Fabaceae > Vicia > Vicia faba. The sequence continues at coordinate 1,592,089,395 of OX451739.1, read as the reverse complement.
TCTGACAGAGGCTCAGGAAATCATCACTCTGGAAGCTACTGTTGGCAAACAGCTGAATGCCAAAAATCTGAAGAAAAATGAAGTTGATTGAGAACATCAAGAAGGAGCCCAACGTCACTCATTTTGCTGCAATCTCCAGCAGAAGAGTCCCTCTGGATGACTTTCCTCTGTTCTCAGAGATTGACTCTAAACCAGATATAATTCTAAGATATCTGGATGCTTGTAAAGCTGATGGTACAACACCAAATATGAATATTTAAGATCTGCAGCAGAAGGATCCAGAAGTTGTTCTGAAGAAGACCAAGAAAAGGAAAGCTGAAGCAGAAGGATCATCTCAGCAGAATCCTAAAAAGAAAGGTAATCCTTCAATTATTGTATCAACATCTATCCCAATTTCCACTCCATCTGAAAACAAAACACCACAAACTTTTGATGATTTTGACATTGGCTTTGATCCCTCTGAATCATTAACCCTTAGAAGATCTCGCTCCCAACCTCAAAATCCAAATACTGAAGCCATACCAGAACAAGAACTTGCAAAAGTTCTATCTGATATAGATACCTTTGCTCCCATCCCAGAAAATCCAAATCCTGAAACACACACAGAACCACAACCAGAAATTCCCCTCTCACTAATACCAGAAATTCCCCTTTCTCCAGAACCAGAAATCCCACAACCTTCATCTCATCAACCAGAAATTAATCCACCCTCTCCTCAACCTGAACAATCTCCACAACCTGAGATTCAAACCTATGAATCCCCTGAACCAGTACCTCTGGCCATTCGTTTTCCCCTTGGTACCATTGTGAATATTCCTCAACTTCCCTCTTCACCAGAATTAACTCCACCTAACTCCCCATCAAGTCCAATCATAATTCCTGACTCTCCCTCTCCCTCACCAAAAGACAAATCAGATGACCACAGCAAGACTGTCATTGATTTAACAGTCTTTGAACGCCTTGCTGCAATAACCAACAAAACTGCTATCCCAAAACCAAAACATACAGATGTTGGTTCCAGCATATTGAACTTTGAAACAGAAGTATAGAAGTGGATCACTTCTCTGAAACAAGTAAGTCTGGAACTGGTTGATCCTGCTGCATCAGACTACCTCTGGACAAAGTTCGGAAGATGGGTATGCTCTGGAACCTTTAAGTTGCAAGAACAGAGCTATGGACAGGCTCAACAGAACTTCAGTAATCTGCTGAAAGAAATTGAAGGTCCAGTTCTGAGCAAGCTGCTTAAGGAAGAAGTTCTCCTTCTGGACAATGCCCCTTGGTCTGAATATCGTCCAGCTTCCAAAGATCAACCAGAGTCAGAAGAACAGATGATTCCTACTGAAGAATAGGGTCAAGAAGAAGATATTGCAGAAAGCTCTGAGAAGCATCTTGTTTCTGAAGATCCTCAAGCTTTCTCCCTTGACAGGTAGACTCTAGAAGATCTGAAAAGATCTAATATGCTGATACATGAAAGAATGGATAAGCAGGACACCAAAATTGATGCACTCGCAAACATGTTAACTCAGCAACAGGAAACCAACACCCAAATCAAGAGCATGTTGGAAGCTCTGTTCACACGTCTTCCACCTCCCTCTTAGAATTTCCTTGTTGTTTTTACTGGTTTATCTATATACTATTTTCTCATTGTTCTGAACGTATCATTGCTTCTGTTTTTCAATATAAACGCTTTTTTGCTCTAATTATTTGTGCTTTTTGATAACTGACAAAAAGGGGGAGAAAGAATGATATTTTTCAATAACGGATTACTAAGACATAAGTCTCAAACATTCTGATCTATTTAAATTTCTCTCTTCTGATAAGCTTACAGGTACAAAATTCTGATGAAAGATACAGTAAAGGACAATAAAGCACAGATGCTCAAAGACTCATGGAATTAAAGGAAGTAATCAACTCAGGGGGAGTTTTCTCTTCCTAGCTCTGATACCTTTTATTCTTTATCTTTAATCTCTGATACCTTTTATTCTTTATTTTCAATTTGAAAAAATCTGGTTTTTGTCATCATAAAAAAGGGGGAGATTGTTAGAACATAGTTTGATTCTACAACCCTTGATTAAAGTTTTGATGATAACAAAATACAAAGAATAAAATAAATTCAAAAGATATATATATATATATATATATATATATATATATATATATATATATATATATATATATATATATATATATATATATATATATATATATATATATATATATATATATATATATATATATATATATATATATATATATATATATATATATATATATATATATATATATATATATATATATATATATATATATATATATATATATATATATAGAACAAATATGCTGCTTAAAATTGTATTTTGTATTTATAGAAGTTCTGATGGAATCAGCATCAGAAGATCAGTTATATGTCAGCATCAGAAGATCAATAACATGTGCTACACGCTGAAGCTACCAGATCATACGCTGAAGCTTGATGACCAGAATCTGCGCATAAAACACTCCGACTTTGATCAAAGATCTTTACCAAGTCATCAGCACTCAGAAGCGTCATCATATGTTAAGGCAGAACATTCTGAAGCGCTATTATTAGCAGAGAAGACTCTGGAGCGTTATTAAGCATTCAAGACAGATTAATTGCTAACGTCTCTCTTCAAGACAAGATCTTCTCAAAAAGGAAAGAACGTTATTATCATTGAAAGTTCTTTATGTACAACAACGTATCTTTGCCTTGGCTATATAAACAAGTCTGCGTGAGAAAAGAAAAGGCGAATCTACACGCAAGCACTCATACAATTTGCTAAGCTTTCCAATCACGCTTACTCAAACGCTCTAGCAAATCCAGTTTCTTTCTAAGCTTAAATTTGTGTATTATCACAGTTGTGGTATACTGTTTTAGTAGAAAACATTAAACACATTATTGTTCAATTATTTGTAAAGAGATTTCCTTGAGATAAACCGGTTTGTGGTTATACTCAAGAAGGCTTTAACAGTTGTTAAAGTAGACCGTTGTAATCCTATTGAATATAGTGGATTAAGACCTCGTTGGAGAGAGGCGAAATCACCTTGACGGGTGGACTGGAGGAGTTTGAGATCAAACGAACCAGGATAAAAATACAGTGTTGTCTTAGCTTTTGATTTAAGTTTTACAATTCAACCCCCTTCTTGTGTTTTTCACATCTTCAGAGTAAGCATAGATGATGATGCATCATCTTACCAGCGTTTGAACCAAAGTTTTGATTTAACTTAGATACGATAACGTGGATAACTCGTTAGTATCTAAGAGAGATTGTAGATTTTTGTCTATTTACCGTAACATAGGAGGTAAATGATACAAGTTTGAACAACTAACTTACTAATGCTTGGAGACTAATATAACAGGTTTTGATTTGATTTTGTTTATTCATCGTAACTTAGGGGACGTCTAAAACAAATTTGGATGATAAAACGTTGCATGGAGACTGATGCAAAGAGTTATATCGCAGGAAAAACTAATAATAAACATTGCTGCATTGAGACTGATGCAATGAGTTATGTTGAGGAAGAAACTCTGATGGTGACATTGCTACCTGGAGGCTGACGCAATGGATTATACCGTGAAAAAATCTTGATAAAAATATTGTGGCATGGAGATTGATGCAGTAGACAAAATCTGGTAAAAGCATTGTTGCATGGAGACAAACACAATGGAAGGAATTTGATAATGACATCGCTGCATGGGGACTGATGCAATGGATTATATTGTAGATAGGGAAACACGTTGCAGCGTGGAGACTGGCACAATGGGTTAAACTGCAGATTCTGTATATTGCTGCATGGAGCCTGACACAATGAACTATTTCGCAGAGAAAGTAATACACCGATGCGTGGAGACTGATAAAATAAATTAAATATAGAAAATTTTGCACGTTGTTGCATAGAAACTAATACAATGAGTGGAATTGCTGATTTCACAACATTGCTACCTGGAGTCTGACACAATGAGCTAGATCGCGAAGAAAGAACATATTGATGCATGAAGACTAACACAAAAAGCTAAATATAGAAAATTTCACATATTGTCACATAAAGACTGACATAATGGGTGGAATTGCTGATTTCGCAACATTGTTGCCTGGAGTCTAACACAATGAGCTAGATTACGAATAAAGAACATATTGTTGCATGGAGACTGACACAATAAGTTAAATATAGAAAATTTCACACATTGTCGCATAGATACTGACACAATGAGTGGAATTGCTGATTTTACAACATTGCCTCCTGGAGTCTGACACAATGAGCTAGATCGCAAAGGAAAAACATATCGCTGCATGGAGACTGACAAAATAAGTTATATGTAGAAAATTCACACATTGTTGCATAGAGACTGACACAACGGGTAGAATTGTCGATGTCGTAACATTGCTTCCTGAGGTCTGACACAACGAGCTAAGAAAGAAACAAATTGTTGCGTGGAGACTGACACAATAAGTTAATTTGAAAATTTCAGACATTGTTTCATAGAGGCTGACAGAATGGGTGGAATTGCTGCTTTCACAACATTGTTGCCTGGAGTCTGACACAATGATCTAGATCGCGAAGAAAGAACATATTGTTGCATGGATACTGACACAATAAGTTAAATATAGAAAATTTCACACATTGTCGCATAGAGCCTAACACAATGAGTGAAGTTGCTAATTTTGCAACATTGCTGCTTGAAGTCTGACAAAATGAGCTAGATCACGAAGGAAAAATATATCGCTGCATGGAGACTGACACAATAAGTTATATGTAGAAAATTCACACATTGTTGCATAGAGACTGACATAACGTATGGAATTGTCAACTTCACAACATTGCTGCCTGGGGCCTGACACAACGAGCTAAGAAAGAAACATATTGCTGCGTGGAGACTAACACAATAAGTTAATTTGGAAATTTCATACATTATTGCATAGAGGCTGACACAATGGATGGAATTGCTTCTTTCGCAACATTGTTGCCTGGAGTCTGACACAATGAGCTAGATCATAAAGGTATAACATATTGCTGCATGGAGACTGACGAAATATGTAGAATAATTCACACATTGTTGCATGGAGACTGACACAATTTGTTTGAATATAAAGGAAGTCGTTTTGAGTGATCCATATCTTAGTTAACTAAAACTAAGATGAGAACGAATTTTGCTGGTAATTTTTTTCTAGCCGAGGTAAGAATTGATTGGAGGCCCCTAAGATACCGGCTTTGTTCGTAGTGGGTTTTGAGGAATGCCATATGCGATGTATGATGTGTAATGATTGATTGATGTATGTGATGTGATGATTGATTGACGTATGTGATGAATGACTTGGATAATGTGTGAATGGATTTTGGATATTGAAATGCGAATGCGTAATTGGGCCTTTTGAGGTATGATCGACCCATGCTGTCAGATTTTGTTAGATGGATGAGATGATAAGTATAGCCTGGTTTTAGATCGAGGAGCCATAATGCATGATTTATGCAGCCTTATGTTTTATAATTATGACTTTAATGCTTTTTTTAATGGTGCCCCCGTGATGGGTCGTGGATGATTTGAGGGTAGAGGTTTGGTTATGCAACAATGTTGCTTGTCACATGATGGTATAGTGTTGTGCTTGCATGATTCCCTGATACACGATTTGAATTTGAAGATCGCTGATGTAGAAGAAAGACCCACTGGAGGTTGTGAAAGTGTGCGGAGAGCCTGCCCCTGTGTGGACAGTTTCTTTTTTAATTTGTGGGTAGGGTCTTGGAGGAGATTCTCTTTAATATGAGCTTGGAAACAGTTTCATCATAATATGGATGACCCCACTATTTTGTATTATGCCTCTGATTAATAGATTCTTGAAAATGATTGGCTTTGATAGAACCATTTTGAATCAACTCCTTTTGATCGAGCCTCACAGTAGTTTTCCCCAAAATTTGAATTTTGAAAAGATGTACCCCCTTAATCTCCAGGATCTGGAGGAAATACCCTCAGAAAGAGCTTTAGACTTCACCATGAACTCAACACAGGTTGCCCCAAGTATTTGAAGCTTGAAAAGATTTGTACTCGAAGTTGCTTGAAGAATTCGGACCCTAAGTGCAGTAGGATAAACTTGGTATGTACCGCCTCAACATTTGAATCTTGGAAGGTTGCCCCTGCTTCCAAGCCTTGAGAGGTTTATTAAAACGAGGAAACCGAGTCATATCCTGTTATGGCATGAATGCTTCTTCGAAAGGTATGCCCCTTGTTGAATAGTGCTTTGAAATTTGATCCAAGTTGATTGAACCTCAGAGTGATCACCCCTTGTCAATAGTATGAGATATACCCTACGATCATTAGTATTTGACCTTGTATATAGGGACCCCCTTAGATGCTTTACCCCTAGTTAGGAGCTTCCTAGGAAGGATGACTTTTGATCAAACCAAATTTGAGATCTCCTTGATGCTAAGTATTGATTCGTAGACAAAATTGTACATTTTGAAAAAGTAATTTTGTTTGATGCACATGCATGTTATTGAAATCAAAATTGATTATTTGAAAAGAAATGGAAGGTTAGAAGATGAATATTAGAAAAAGCATAGTTAGAAATAATTTTAACAAACATAGGAGTCAGTTTAACATAAATCTTGTTGAGTATGCTTTCATAGTGAACCTAGCCTCAATTAGGACTTTTAAAGGTTGTAATGTGGCCATGGTTCATGGTTTAAGAAACAAAATATTTAAGGCTCAAAATTTATTTATCCTGCCCCAATCTCCTTGATGTTCTTCAATCCTAAGTACAATTAATCCAACAGATGTGTTTAATCCTCAAGAGAAAGTTCGTAGTCACGTAGATGATGAGAAGCGTAGATAAAGATCCAAGCATCGATGAAAAGCATTAACAAGATCCAAGCGCTGATAAGATTCAAACACCGATGAAAAAGCTTCAATAAGATCCAAGCATTGATAAGATCCAAGCGTTGATAAGATCTAAGCGTTGATGAGAAGCCTTGATGATTCTTGAGGTGGCAGTCACAAGATGGTTTTCCAATTTATTATTTTCAATCCCTTATTTTTGCATGGACCAATTTTTTTTTTGAGTTTTTTTTTTAAATTTCTTTCAATCCATCGGGATGCCATATCTTTTACCTCAATTAATTTTTTATTTCTGTTTACTTAGCGGGATTTCACTTTTTTATAATTTCGTTTTTTTTGCTTTTGATTTTGACAATTTGTGACGCCATTCTGATTGTTGGAAGCTTCATCTTCATCGCTTCCTCGATCTTGATTGATGCACTGAGGAGAAAGATGTTGTGAACTTTGTCTTAGTTGATTCCTCAATCCTGGATGATAAATGCGAGGAAGATGATGTGCTCGAGTCTTTGCTTAGATCGTTCTCTCGATGATGTATTGAGGAAAGAGATATGCTTGAACCTTTGCTTAGATCATTTTGATTCTCCTGGGATTTAAATGCATCGTCGATTTAATTGAAGTCTACCCTGCCCTTGGTTAAGATTAAGGTTTTTTAGAGAATAGAAAGAACTCTGACTTCTGGCTCGAGGGGGTTAACTACAGATTAACTCCTTATATCTCCATTATTTAGGAAGTGAAACAATGCCTTACATCGTCATCTAAGCCTTACTATTAAAAAGCATACGTCCGCGAAATTATATTATTTTTTATTTTCATCACTCTCCATCGAAGTTTGTTGAAGTAAAAAATGGAAAAATAAGAGAAGAATAAAAAGTCGTTGATAATTTGTGGAATAAATCGATTTCAAAAACATGAATGCTTAATTTATTAGAATTACTTGACCAAAGAGTACAAAGTTTATGACAAATAACACTTAGCAAGAAAGAAATTACAATTTGAAATGATTAAAGCTTAATGATCCAGAGATAGGCCTTCTTGTTGATCCACTGACTTTAGGAGATGCTTCGTAGTTTTTGGACTTGTCAGATCATATGGATGACCCTTGACTTTTCTTGGGCATACTTATTTCATTGATATGACATTTACTCTTGATGTAGAGGAATCACCAATGGTAGGGGAATTTGAGGCGCTGTCTAGGCCCTGTAGTTTGTCATGGTGAATAGCAGCCTTCTCTCTCCAATAAGACTTGTAGGACCAAGCTCCATTGAGTCTCTAGTATATAATCTCCTTCTTCCACAGTTTCCGATTTTTCTTAAGTTTGTTTGAGAGTACCGAGAAATCAGCTAGCATATGGATAATAAAGGGCGAAGGTGGAAATGCATGAGATGCAAATGTATGAATGTATGTAATGCATGGGTATGAAAACATATTTTTGGATTTAAGGGTATGCTAAAAATTTCATGGAGATGTAATGCGACATGAACGTAATATGAAGGTAAACATGAGGGTACCCTATATAAGTTTAATGATGGAAATGATAATATCCTACACTATCTCAGAGATCGAGACAGGAAGGGACTCTTTAAGGATGAAAGTGATAATAAGCATAGATTTGATGATGTCCTACATTATCTCAGAGATTGAGACATGCAGAATTTTTTTGAGGATTATGGCCTAATGAAAGACGACGAGGAGTCCCTACAGGACATGGATGATGATAAAGATGAAAGTCATACGATCTAGAGGTAGTAGTGAATAAAGTGATAACCCTTGCGGGTTTGTAGAGTGTAGTGGGATTTGTAAGTCTCAGAGTGCCTAAGAGGGGGGGGGGGGGGGTGAATTAGGTCTTATAAAAATTTATTCGGTTTTATGAGAATGCTTGGTAGTAATTTTGGTTAAGTATTTGAAGGTTTTGTTTATATCTTTATCTTTTCCTGATTATGGTGATGAAAGCGGTAAATGCGGAAAAGTAAAGAACACGGTGATATATCCTGGTTCCCCTCACAATCCGAGAGTACTCCAGTCCCCTTTCCAACACGAAAGAGATTTCACTATAGTTAGAATGATTGTACAGCCTATGCTTACTATCTAACCTATAGGGTGATCAAAGGTTCTTAACACCTTTAAGACCAAACAAACACTAATGTGAATGAAGAACAATCCTCTTCAAATCACAACACTTACTTCCAACAATCCTGGATAGTAAGGGAAAAATTTATTTAAGTAATACAATGATTTAGTTTGAAGTATATGGAGAGCTTTATCAATCTTCAATTGATCTTCTTCTTCAAGATAAAAACAATTCTCAACAATGTATATAAATGTTCACAATGTATGAATGAAACTTTTAATGATAATGAAAGTGTATATGGCAAGTTTCACAAAATTATGAACACATGAAAGTTTATGTGCAAGTTTGAATGAATGAGAAAATTGTTAATATGAAGAAGGTTTTGTTAATTTGAAAATTGAAGCATTGTTTGAAATAAGAAAATCTGCATTTTATAAAGTTAAAAGAACCTCTTCATTCACGCCAATTCATATGAAAAGTTGCAATGCATTCATGAAAATATACCACTTGAAAAATGTTCAAAAAACAAAGTAAAAGCTGCACTGGTTCGCTAGGAACCGGTTCCGACACTGACAGAACCCGGTTCTTAGTGAACGTTATAAGTTGGAATTCAAATTTATCACGCAGGAACCGGTTCCCCTATTGGTACAACCCGGTTCCTGGTACAAAATCCAGGGACATGTTTTTTGAGAAATTTTGGAACCCGGTTCCCTGTTAGGGAGGAACCGGTTCCTAAAGGTTTATTTTCAAAAATACTTTTTGAAAGATATTTCAAACAAAGTTTTCTTGATCTTAAAGTTATGGAATATGTATATGTTGATGAATGCATATTGTGAACATCTATATTCAAGATTTTAAGAATTATTTATACCATATTGACATTTGATGATTTCTTCAAAAATTCTTCAATAATCTTCAAGACTTTTATTTGATGTTGATAAGCTTTTTGCACATCCTTTGAAAGTTGATATCCATGTTGCCTTCATCAAAATACATGCTTTAAATATGACTTGAGAAGCTTGCAATTACAGGATTTGTGAAAGACATCCTTATAAGGTAGGTTCTTAGTATTGGCCTACAGATATTCTAACCTCCCTATAAGGTGACTTCCTTAAGGGTATCATAAATGACACTAGAGGGAAAGGTAAAAGGTACTCCCTTAAGTGAAGTCTCTTTACAGACTGAAACTTTCGTCTCTAGGTCATGAAAGGTCTTATCACGAGATTTTGGTTTAAAGGCCGTACAAAGAGTCATAAGTATCATTCCAAAGTCCTACATCTCAAGAGGATGTCTCTCGAGAGGTATTCCTTTTGCAGAATTCCACCGACTCTAGGCGAAGTCGTCACATAAACTCATAGGATTGATGTAACCCTTTGGCTAATAGACGAACCTTCTTTCTAAGGGTTTTGAGAATAATATTGAAGAATTTTTAAATCCCACCACAGATATATAAATAATATGAATAATCAGAAAAGCAAGAAAAATAAATAAATAAATAAAATAAATAAACAATAATTAGACAAATATAAAAAACCTAAAAAATAAGAAACCCTTAAAAACCCTAAAACTGAAGGACAAGGCTTCTAAACCTAGGGTTGAGTTCCCAGCAGAGTCGCCAGCTGTTGCAACTTGTTTTTAAATTAGAGTTCTCACCCTTAATTTTTATCCTAAAGGAAGGGAGTATAAAAAAATAACCCTAAAAGAAATTTAGAGATTCTAAGTTTGACTCGATTCTAGACGAGGGGAGGGTGTTAGGCACCCATTGTCTACGTTGTTCACAAGGATACTAGGTTTAGAAGCGTGATATTTAGGAAATAGGATTTTTATTGTTTTATTAGGGAAAAGAGTTTGAATTTTAGTTAGCGAGTCTCACAACTATTTTTGATTGTATGCCTATGTATCCTCTTAGGAGGAATCAGAGTCCAATTTCGTAGTTCGCAGTGTGGTTGGTGTTTTTTATAAGATTGCGTAGAATTGATTTTGAATTATCCTTGAACCTTGTATGGGTTGGAAAAGTAGGTGATCATAGATGCAATTCGCAGTTAATTTAAAAGTAATTCTCCTTTAATCTGTTTTCGAAAATATTTTGTAGTTTTTGTTATGTTAGTGGAAAAAAAGATTTATTGTTGGTTAGCTATATTAAGACATAGAGCGGGGGAGTCTGATATAGTCTCCTCACCACGTGGCCAGATATTGGCCACGTGTCGCTCACGGATGGTGAATTTGGTGAATTGTGTGAATTTTAATCGTTTAATTTTAAATAATTAATTGGTAAACATAAGTCGATCACTTAATTACTCGAGGATGTACATTTATTATTTGTAAAAGGTTTGACTTAATTTGATTTGAAAAGAAGTTTGGAATTATATACAAGTGGCAAGTATTTTTCAAGGAAGTCTATTCTAATTGAATTAACAATTATATGACTAAATTAATTACAAATAAATTTGAATCTAATAATTAAAAGACATATTTTTTTGTATTATCATATTTTTATTGTTTTCTTTGTATTTTTCTAATTATTAACTAATTAGGAGTAAAACTAATAATTAATCACTAATAAAAACCAACTAAAATCAAATGGATGAGAAGATTCATATGGGCATGAATAGAAAAGAGGGAATTGGACTCAACCCAAATAAAAATACTAAAACCTTAATTGATATAATACAATAAAAAATAAAAAAAATTGATTAATAAATAAATACAAAAAAATGGACAAAGATAAAGATGGGAGTCGCTTCCATCATTATCTTCACATGACCACCCTTCCCACTTTTTAGAAAAAAATTGTTTTAAATTTAATATAATAAATACTTATTACGTGTCTCCTATTAAAGAAAATTAAAAATAAAAATAAGGCATAACATGAAATAAAGAGACATATAATACATTTGTAGATCTAAAAATTATTTCTTTCATCTCTTCCATATTACTTTTGTTTTCCTTCAAAAACAATACCAATCAAAAACTTCTTAACACACAATAACAACAAATTGTAGAACATAATATGAAAGGAAAAAGGTGAACCTTATGCGACAGAAATCGAAGGTAGGGTGTGGATCATGATAATTCAGCATATGTATTTGGCGACTTTCTTTCTTTTGATTTTATATTTTCTTTGTTTATGTTACAACTATTGTTGCATACCTGCAAAAATCTTTGTATAGAACATTGTGATGCATATATGTTATATGCAATAGTTTGATAAAACCAAAAAAATACACAAGTTTAGAAATTGAAAAAAATAGAGTGAAAATAAAAGGGAGGCCTCATATGAAATCATTGGCCAAAGACTAAAATAAAAGTAATATCAATAATATTGAAAAGAAAAAAAAAAGGCAAAGTGTGTGTGAGTGAAATTTGTAAGACTGGGTTTGTGAGAATTTGTGGATTCTTTCATAAAGAATTATTATGTAATAATATGCAAAAAATAACATATTAGTTTTTAGAATAAAATATGAGCAAATAAACCATAATATAAGAATAACTGTTATAACAACATATGAATAAATAAACAAAATATAATAAAGGTTAATGTATAACAATGTTGTAGGAACGCTTGGAACAAAATAAAACAAATAAGAAATTGAAGAAACGAGCCATCAGGTATCATCATATGGCTTAAAATAAAAAACTAAAATTTAAAATAACAGAGAGGCCTCATATTTGAATCATTGGCCGAATAATTTTGAGAAAGAAGTTTTGAAAAGAAAACTACAAAAGTGAGTTTGTGAATGTGTGTGTAAAAAATTGCAAGATCTTGGATGATTGCGGGTGAATTGTGGGTCCTTAACTAGGACAAACTAAGGTCCTATTTATAGATAAAAGAAATTATCAAAATTGGAAATAAAACGAAATTGACCAATCAAAAATAAGGCGTGACCAAAATTGATACCAAATGGCCAATAAAAAACACATATAAAAAAGGAAAAAAAAATAGTAACGAAAAATAGAAAGTGTTGAAAGTGCGACACAAGTAACGAAAAAAAGGAAAAGTGTGTGTGAGTGAAATTTGTAAGACTGTGGGTTTGTGAGAATTTGTGGATTCTTTCGTAAAGAATTATTATGTAACAATATGCAAAAAATAACATATTAGTTTTTAGAATAAAATATGAGCAAATAAACCATAATATAAGAATAACTGTTATAACAACATATGAATAAATAAATAAAATATAATAAAGGTTAATGTATAACAATATTGTAGGAACGCTTGGAACAAAATAAAACAAATAAGAAATTTAAGAAACGAGCCATCAGGTATCATCATATGGCTTAAAATAAAAAACTAAAATTTAAAATAACAGAGAGGCCTCATATTTGAATCATTGGCCGAATAGTTTTGAGAAAGAAGTTTTGAAAAGAAAACTACAAAAGTGAGTTTGTAAATCTGTGTGTAAAAAATTGCAAGATCTTGGATGATTGCGGGTGAATTGTGGGTCCTTAACTAGGACAAACTAAGGTCCTATTTATAGATAAAAGAAACCATCAAAATTGGAAATAAAACGAAATTGACCAATAAAAAATAAGGCGTGACACAAATTGATACCAAATGGCCAATAAGAAACACATATAAAAAAGGAAAAAAAATAGTAACGAAAAATATAAAGTGTTGAAAGTGCAACACAAGAGATTTGAACTCGTGACCTCATTCTTGCAAGCTTTATTCTTTACCAATTGTGTTATGTTACTTATTTATAAATAAACTCAATTGAAAATATATGAAAGGTGTGCAAATATTTGCTATTTTAAAAATATAAACAATTTAAAAATGAATCATTATATTTTTAAATAGGTTTGAAAGCAAATATTTATAAAAATCAAATAATATTATAAAAACCAAGTTTAAGATATTTTTGACTGGACTTGAGAATGAACATCTATAAAAATCAAATAATGTTATAAAAACAATACTTTAAAATACTTTTGACTATAGAAATAAAAGGGCGGACAAATTTGGGGTATGACAGATGGCGATGAAGATGGAGGTAATGACAGAGTGATTGAAGGGAAGGGTCATTGATGAAGTATCTAGGGTTTCAGATATTGAAACCCTAGGCTAGATTTGTGATTGACGGGAACTGGTGAAGAAGACAACGCCTCTCAAGATTATTTCTCTTCAGTTCTGTAACAAAATTTCTCCTCTGCGTAGTTTTTGGTATCGATTCTTCTATGTCCCTTTCTGTAGATTTATGTTAGGTTTTTATAGTATTTTTTAGAAATTAGATTTTTAGGAAAGAAAAAAATTTGTCTGTAAATTAATTCTTAGAATTGAATTAGGGTTTTAAAATTAGGAAATGTTTTGAAATTTTTGTCTGTAAATTAAGAACATTGTAAATTATTACCATTCTGTAAATTACCGCATTAATCTGCATTGATGTTTCAATTTTGTTTCTGTACTCGTTTTTGTTTTTTGTGTTGGAAATGATTCTAGAAAAGGAATGAAGATACCATGTTTGAAAGCCTAAAGCAAGCGTTTCTTTTTTTTCAAATCTGTATATTGTATGTTTTTCAGCTTTGGGCCATACCCATTGATTTGGGCCACACGTTTTCTGTTATTGGGCCATGCAAAAATCGGTAACATTTTCTTTTAATACCAACCAACAACTATTTCCATTTTGAGGGTTTAAAATATAAATTTTAAAAGAAGTTTATTAATGATGTTTAATAAAACAAAAAAAAATAAATGGGCCAAAATGTTTAGTTGCTGGGCATGTTAAAACAAATAAAAAAGATGTTTTCAAAACAAATAAATAAAATGAAACGGGCCTTAATGTTAACTTATCCCCCCCCCCCCCCTCCCCTTTCCTCAAAACATTTTCCAATTAAGTGAAGCAATTTAATTAAAAAGTGATAATTTCAATAATGTAATATTTGAAACAAATCTTCAAACAAAAATAAAAAATACTGGACGGGCCTATTGGGCTCTGAACAACTTCACTTATTTCAAAAACATATATGTGCCTTGGGGTTTAATTGTATTGAGTTTCAAATGAAAATAAACTGTTTTAAACACCACTTAATCTAAATGGGCCATTCTGATTCAGAAATGGCCCAATGTTTTATTAATATCATGCACCTCCTATTTAATTTTAAATGGAACTTAAAAAAACCTAATGGGCCATCAGATATTGATGGTCCACTTTGTATCAATACACCCCTCTTTGATTTTAAATACCCTCCCCATAAAAACTATATAGTATGGTATATTTGAAAAGAACTTTAAACATAATGTAAGGGTAGGGCAAATTTGGGGTATGAAAATTTGTAGTAAATTTTGGTTGACTCGTTGTATTGTGTTCTTTGTTCAAAAATATAAATTAGCAGATGATGTTATTGCCTCTATTTATGAGAAAAAAATATTAAGTTGTGGGCTTATGGTCAATGTTGGTTTGTTGTTGCGTCGCTATGGAATTTTGTTGTTGTTATCCTGACATTCATATTGGATCGCATACATAGCATATCAAGTTGGAGTTGATGCTTGGTAAGTTCTACTGAATTGGAAAATTAAGTTAAAGGCTTATGCCTTTTTTATGGCAGATTTCTAAGTTGGGAGTTTTTAGCCATTGGTACCATATGCATGTGTATTGTAACGAGTCGCATTCAGTGTTGCATATTTAACATGTTGTGTTGTTGACTTGTGATGATTAATGTTGGTTGAAAGTTGTGAAGTGGTGATTTTATATAATCTGATCTAATAAATTGTTTATCATACACTCAATTATATGGTTCGATATCTCACCCCTTCTTTTTGAATGTTGTCCCCTGTTGGTAACATACAAGTATCAATAAGGATAGTTGTTACATTCGTTAGTTCGAGTTGATGTTATCGCTCTGGTACGTAGCACTTGGGGGGATGAACACATGTTTTCTTTATTGTTGGTTTTAATTATGCTGCTGAATTTTTGAGTTATTTTCATTAAAGACTTGTTGTGTTAAAGCCTTTTTGAATTGGACCAGATGTTATGGTGTTTTCAGTTGAATTTGTGAATCCGCTGCGTAGCAACGAAAATTGTTTTATTTTTAAAGACTAAACAGGTTATTATCGGTTCATCTGAATTTTATGTGTTATTATGTGAACTATATGTGATTGAATGTCGCTGTTTCCAAGTTTAAAGTGTAGCATTCCATTTGTTTGTTGGAAATTTTATAACTCTGATTTTATATAATTTGTTGGGTAGAAATGGGGTGTTACATTAGTGGTATCAGAGCAGGTCGGTCGTTCCGACTAAGTTGTCGAGTCATAGTTTTGTCTAACAATCGAGTATTGTTAACTTGAGTTTTAATTGTTGTTTATGTTGTAGTGATAAGTTGAGATGGCTGGAAGGAATGACACTGCACTTGTTTCTACTTTGGAAGCAATGGCGCATGCTATGGAGAATCAGCCAAACACTGACGAGATTGTTGGATCTCGTAGCTTGGAGACCTTCCAAAGGGAGAATTCGCCTACCTTTAAGGGTAAGTATGATTCTGACGGAGCGTTGGATTGGTTGAAAGAGATTGAGAGAATCTTCCGTGTGATGGACTACACTCCAGTGCAGAAGGTTCGATATGGTACTCATATGCTAGCAGTTGAGGCTGATGACTGGTGGCTAGAGACTCATATGAGGTTGGAGGCTGTAGGTGAAAATATCACTTGGGATGTGTTCCGTAGGGAATTTCTGAGGAAGTATTTCCTTGAAGACGTTCGTGGTAAGAAGGAAATTGAGTTTCTTGATCTGAAGCAAGGGAGTATGTTGGTTACTGAATATACTCCAAAGTTTGTTGAGTTGGCTAAGTTTTATCTACACTACAACGAGGAAAATGCTGAGTTTTCAAAGTGCATCAATTTTGAGAACAGGTTGCGCCCAGAGATCAAGAAGGCATTTGGATACCAGAAGATTCATGTTTTTTCCGATTTGATTGATAGTTGCAGGATCTATGAAGAAGTTAATAATGTTCACTATAATATTATGAATGAGAAGAGGGGTAAGCACCAACAGAACCATGGTAATCCTTACGATGCCTGTAACGCCCGGAATTTAATTGATTATTTAATTAAATTATTTTTGGAATATTTGTGAAGATGTGTTGTGATTAATTGGATTTAATTATTTTATTAAGTGGTGAAATAATATTAGAAGTATAATATTATTTGGTGTGGGCTTGTTTTAAAGGAATATAAGTAGTAATGAGGGGGTGTATTAGTTTTAGGCCCATTAAGGAATAAAGAGAATAATAGGTTATTTTATTATTGTTAGAAAGAATAGAAAGAAGAAGCAGTAGGAGAATAAGGGTTTGAGAGGAGGAACATGAAGCTGTTGGAAAAGAGGAAGAACAGCAGAACGGGAATTCAATTGGAGAAAGTTGTAGAGCGACCTTCAATCCAAGGTAAGGGTGGGGTTCTGACTCTATAATTGGGTTCATGATAATTGGTATGTGGGGTTAGAGGTGATTGTTGTCTTGTTCATGAATTGAATGTATATGATGTTGTATGATGAGAATTGATGAATTATAGATGAATAATGACGTCCCAATGCTGTTTATTTGATATGGAATTATATGATAATTGTAAGTGATGATTATATATGATTAGATTAAGTTTTTAGGGCTCAAAGTATGGAACCTGTAGTGAAAAGACAGAGAAAATCGCAGAAATTATGCAGGATAGAGCAGTATGCGTCGACCCCAAACTTGATGTGTCGATACAAGCAGGTCTCTAGACTCAGGATGAGTCGACACGAAGGAGTCTTGCGTCGACCCATGAGGGCTTTTTGACTCAGGATGAGTCGATACGTAGGAGCATGTGTCGATACATCCTGTGTGGTAGACTCAGGATGAGTCGATACAAGAGAGGATGCATCGACTTATGTTGCGAGTTCAGTGCAGTACGCGTCGATCCAAGGAGTTATGCATCGACCCATGTTGTCTGGTTTTTGGCAGAATCAGTTTGAAAATGCTGTAACTTGAGTTTTCGAACTCCGTTTGAGGTTTCGTTCGAAGCGTTGAATAGCTAACGCGATGAACTTTATTTTTGAGGATCAAAATAAAGAATAGGAAGGATAATCCTAGTATCCAAGTTAGGAATCGAATTAGTTCCCGTGTTGATCGTTATGTTGGTTTTTGTGAAGGATGATGAGAATGAGATGTATATAGATTGCTGTTTGATTGTAACAGTAGGATGAATGATGTTAATTATGTAATATTACAGAATAGTAGTATGTAGAGATTTGGTGATTTAGAAGTAAGCCTTAGTTGATTAACTAATCATAGGCAATATCTTGTGTAGTCATATGGTCAACATTGTGAAATTGATGAGTTACTGTTATATTACTGTACAATTGAGTTGTTGATGAGATAATCTTAACGAGAGTTTGTTTTAATGAATTATGATGTATACACGATGTTTGATGATGTCGATGAATGATGTTGATGAAGATATGTTGAGATACTTTTGGAGATGTAGGCCTTTGGCCAACGATGGTGTTGTATTGAGATGTTGTCACTTATGGTGTTGTTATTACATTCATGATTGTGTCGCATACATTGCATTTTGAGATGGAGCTTATGCTCGTTGAGATGGCCTGTATTGGCGAATATTGAGATGAAGGTTTATGCCTTTTTGATGCCTCTATTAATTGGCAATTTTTGAGATGGGAGTTCTGCTCCAAATGGTACCACATTCATTTGCATAGTAATGAGTCGCATTATTTGATTGCATAAAGAAGTTGTGCATTGATGTTGTGAATGTGTATTATTGTTGTGATTGTTGTTGATTATGAGATAAGAAGTGGTGATGTTATGTGATCTAATTTAATATATTAATTATCATACGCTTTATTATATTGTTAGATATCTCACCCCTTTTGTTTGAATGTTACCCTTATGTTGGTAACATGCAGGTAATCGAGAGTGAAGGTTGTATACCTTCAGTAGTTCGAGTCAGTGTCATCGTTATGATATGTAACACTCGGGGGGGGGGGGGGGATGAACGCTTGTTGCTTTTAATTGTTTATTATTCAGCCGTTGAACTTTAAGTTGATTATTATTAGATTGTGTTGTTTTGAAGTTTCTGTAATGATGATAAAGATGTTATTAAGAATTCCGCTGCGTAGATGTTTGAATTGTTGAATTAAGAGATTTAATTGTTATGATGATGGTTCATCCAATGGTTTAAAGTGTTGCGTATCCACGATGAATGCAATGAGTTTTATTGATGAATTTGTGACATCCCGATTCGTTTGCATGAATGATTTTATAACTCTGATTTATTTATATAATTACTCGGGGTAGAATCTGGGTGTTAGAAAGTTGGTATCAGAGCAAAGGTTGGTCCGTCCGACCTAGTTATCGAGTCATAGTTGTCTAATAATCGAGTATTGTTAATTTGAGTTCTAACCGTTCTTTATGTTGTAGTGAGGAGTTGAGATGACTGGAAGGAATGATGCTGCACTTGCTGCTGTTTTAGAAGCAATGGCTCATGCAATGGAGAATCAGGCGAATGCTGACGGGAATGCTGGATCTCGTAGCTTGGCGACTTTCTAGAGAGAGAATCCACCTACGTTCAAGGGAAAGTATGATCCTGACGGAGCATTGGAGTGGTTGAAAGAGATTGGGAGAATCTTCCGTGTGATGGATTGCACTCCAGCGCAGAAGGTTCAGTATGGGACTCATATGCTAGCAGTCGAGGCTGATGACTGGTGGATAGAGACTTGTCAGAAGTTGGAAGCTGTAGGTGAGAATGTCACCTGGGCTGTGTTCCGTAGGGAGTTTTTTTAAGAAGTACTTTCCTGAAGATGTTCATGGTAAGAAGGAAATTGAATTTCTTGAGCTGAAGCAAGGGAATACGTCGGTTGTTGAGTATGCTGCCAAGTTTGGTGAGTTGGCTAAGTTTTATTTGTACTACACTGATGCAGATGTTGAGTTTTCGAAGTGTATCAAGTTTGAGAATAAGTTGTGCCCGTAGATCAAGAAGGCAGTTGGAAACCAGAAGATCCGTGTCTTTGCTGATTTGATTTATAGTTGCAGGATTTATGAGGAGAATAATAATGCTCATTACAAGATTATCAGTGAGAAGAGGGGTATGCACCAACAAAATTGTGGTAAGCCTTATGATGCCCCAGCTGGTAGAGGTGAACAAAAGGTTTCTCAGGGTCATAGGACTAGAGAGGGAGATGCTCCTGCTGGTGTGGTTTGTTTTAAGTGTGGAAAACCTGGGCATAAGAGTAATGTATGTACTAATGATGTGAAGAGGTGTTTCCGTTGTGGTAAGAACGAACATGTTGTATTTGAGTGTGAACATAAGGATGTGATTTGTTTCAATTGTATAGAAGAAGGGCACATTGGTAGCCAGTGTCAAAAACCAAAGAAGGCGCAGGCAAGTTGTAAAGTGTTCGCTTTGGTGGAGGATCAAATAACTGTTGAGGATAGACTTATCAGAGGTACATGTTTCATTAATAGTACTTCTTTAATTACTATTATTGATACCGGTGATACTCATTATTTTATTGCTGCTGATTGTGTTGAAAGATTGGGTCTTATGTTGTCTTCAATGAATGGAGAAATGGTCGTCGATACTCCAGCCAAGGGGTCAGTGACTACTTCTTTTGTGTGTTTGAAGTGTCCCTTGTCGATCTTCGACAGAGACTTTGCTGTTGATTTGGTTTGTTTACCATTAAGAGTTTTGGATGTTGTTGTACCCCCAAATTTTCCCTCTCATTTTTCTCAACACATGCCCATCGAGGTCCTCAATTTGCTCAAGGATGCCCAAGAGTTGACCTGACAAACTCTCTCCAAAGGCAATGTACCTCAAACTAGGGTTTCCATTTTCATCAGGGTGTGGGAACTCCAAAGGTCCCAAATGCCTTCCATGGTCCCAATATGTTCTCAATATCATCCATGTCAAGTTTCATGCCTTGCACAAGAAGTTTGCTCAGTCAATTGCCCAGATGCCTGAAAATCAACTATACTAGGTCAAAAGTCAACTGTGGCCCACATTCAATCAAACTTCAATATTTTTGGTCAACATCAACATTTTGAAGTGATATCCATCATTTTATCAAGTGTTTATCATTATTCCTCAAGGAATGCTCCAAATTCACCAAAACCCAAAAGGTTGCTAAATTAGGGTTTCTTAGGAAAAGTCAACCAAACTTTGACCAGGCATAACTTCTTCATACTTTATCAGAAAATTTCCATCCAAGTATCATTTTGAAGAGAATGCAATTCCCTACAATTCATATTCATCCCACAAGTTAAAAATATGCACTCATCAAAAGATATGAATTTCTACATTGTAGGTCCTTTTGAAAAGTCAACAAAAACACCTTTTGGGTCAAAGCTTCTTACATGAACATGGAAGACCCAATTGAGATGAAACCAAAAGGGTTGTTTAGGGGACATCCTAAGCTTTCTAAAAAGTCTAAGAAAACCTCTATAGGGTTAAAATTGGAGGATATATGCCTTGTCAAAGTTGACCATTTTACAAAATTGCCAAAAGACAAATGTGCTCAAAAATGCATTTTTTGTCAAATGGGCCTAACTTTTTATGCTTGCATCTTGCTTGTGACATGGTCCACGACCCAAATCAGCATCCACACATTTTTTTCTTTCTTTATTTATTTATTTATTTATTTATTTTGATTTTTTATTATTTAAAAGTTAAATTAAATCAAATAAATTGCAAAAAATATAAAAAGATTGGTTTTGATCTGATTTTTTGTAGGAATCAAATCCAATTAGGCTGACATAGCATATCAAATCGTGTAAGGGATGATTGAAGCAAAATTGGCATGATTAGGTTATTTTGGAAAGATATCATACAAGGAGCAAAATCAAATCAAATCTCCATGATTTTTAAAGATACAATTTGTTTTTGTTGCCCTAATTTGTTCTACTACAAATATAGAACATAACCAAGCCAAGAAAAAGGGGATGGCAGTCGTGAGAAAGGAAGAACAAAACTAAAAAATTGGCAAGAAAGTGGTGATTCATTTTCTAACCTAGAGATCAATTCAAGCCATTGCAAAGCTCATAATTGATGAGCATCTCCGCAGGTTCATACGAGCTTGGGATAGGGTACACAGGTCTGATCCGCACGAGTTAGGGATGAAGACCTCTCTTCCGATGGAACCGTATCTCTGATGGGTTCGAATCCGTGCCCAAAAGCTGGGAATGCCGTACGAAGCTGTCTTGCCTGTGATTGTTGAGGTTGCTGATGAAGAAGGGGTCCCATCTACCATCCTCCACCCATACATGCCTACTGACATTGGGGCATTAAAGAGGTCTTGGATGCAGCTAAGAGAGGAACGAGATGCATACAGAGAAAAGTATCATGAACAAGAGCGGAAGATCCTGAAGTTGACAAGGCAATTGGAGAATGAGCAGATCCTCAACGACTATGTCAGCACCAAAGAGAAACAACCATGGGAGCGCTGATGTCTTTTGATTATTTCTAGTTTTGATTTACTTTTTAGTTTTTCTTTTTTGTAACGCCTTAAGGGCATTTATCAAACATTGTTTCAAGTTTATCTAATAAAAGTGTGTTTCATTTTGGTTTACGAATTTGAATCTCTTGACGTCTTTGAAATCATATCATACGCATTTCATTCCATGCACCTCATCACAGGTACCCATTACAGGTCTCTTATCTTCTTTGCTGTTTATTTCGGCACATCATGTCTGCTGAAACATCAACTGATCAAGCCATCAAGGCTCTGCAAGCTCAAAACGCCCAATTCCAAGAAATGTTCATGAACTTGGCTAAGGGTCAGCAAGATCTGAAGACTCTTATCTTGAAGGATAAGAAGAAGAAGAAGAAGACGGTCCTACCGAATATGGGTCGCAGATTTGGAAACAATTTGCAAGAAAAGGTTGATTTGACTCCCTCATCTAGAGGGGGAGAGAATCAGGAAGAAAGGAGGGCTCCTAGCCCTGTGGTTTCTGACAATGAGACTGACTTTGATGAAGACCAGTATCCTCTGACTGAGGATAGGTATAAGCAACTCGAAGACCGGTTGAGCGCAATGGAGGTCCAGAAAGTGCCTGGTCTGGACTTTGGAGATTTGGGTTTGTCATATGGGGTGGTGATTCCTCACAAATTTAAAGCACAAGTCTTTGTTAAATACGACGGGGTTTCTTGCCCAAAGTTGCACCTTCGCTCGTATGTTAGAAAGATCCAGCCATACACTACTGATAAGAACCTCTGGATCCATTTCTTTCAAGACAGTCTTTCAGGGACTCAACTTGAATGGTTTTACCAACTAGAAGGAGCTAGTATCCGTAATTGGGAGGACCTTGCTGCTTATTTCTACAAGCAGTACCAATACAATGCCGACCTCGCTCCCACGAGTACCCAACTTCAGGGTATGTCTATGGGTGCGAGCGAAGGTTTCAAAGACTACACTCAGAAATGGAGGGACCTTGCTGGAAGAGTTCAACCCCCTCTGGCTGAGAGGGAGTTAGTGGATATGTTTCTGGGGACCTTGTCTGGTCCGTATTTCAACCATATGATTGGAAGTTCATCGTCAGGTTTTACTGAGTTAATAATGACTGGGGAAAGAGTTGAAGCCGGTATTAAGAGTGGCAAGATACAGAAGGGTGCTTCGTCAAGTACCGAGAAGAAGCCTTTTAAGAAGGAGTCAAGCGCAGTTTACAGCGCAAAGAGCCATAACAAACCTGAGCGCCGCCAAGCAGTTAATGCAGTGGTTATATCAAGACCTGTTGTTTCCCCTCAGCACAACAATCAGCCAAGAGCAGAAAGGCCACCAAGACAGTTTACTCGGCTTAGTATGACCCTGTCTCAAATTCTGCCGTAGTTATTAAAGACCAATCTGGTGATTCTGAAGGAGGCCCCAAAGAATCCCAACACTACATCACCGATGTATAATCCGAACTCCCGCTGTGCTTTTCACTCTGATAGCTCAGGGCATGATACGAATGATTGTTGGGTTTTGAAGAATAAGGTACAGGACTTGATTGATGATAAGGAGATTGAGTTTGAAGCGCCTGAAAGGCCTAATGTTGTGACTGCTCCTATGCCTAAGCATGGAGTGAATGCTATAGATGAAGACTCGTTTGTGGTTTCTGTGAAAGACATTGTTACTCCATTAATGACTGTGAAGAAGAACCTTCTGTTAGCCGGTTTATTTCCGGGCTGCGGTGAAGGTTTCCATATGTGTTCCATCCTACCTACTGGTTGCCATCTTTTGAAGTCAGGTGTCCAACGCCTGATGGATAATAAAGAAATTTTGTTTGAGAAGATTGTTCTTCCTTTGGTTCCTGTTGAAGAAGTTGTTATAATCACCATTTTTGACAATTCTTCCAAGGCTTCCTCGAGAAAGCCTTTTAGAATTACATATGTTCCGAGAATTTCCCCCTTGATCATTACTGTTCCTGGGCCTATCCCCTATACATCCGATAAAGCTGTCACGTGGCATTATGGGGTTGACGTGTATTATCACGGGGTTAAACAAGATTTGAATGCTGAAGAGACTGATACTGACGTCAGCAATATTGTTGGATCTAGTAAAGTCACCCGCAGCGGAAGGTTGTTCTCCCCTGAGATTCTCCACCAGCTGTTCGGAAGCCTGTTGTTATTACACCTGCCAGTGCACCTGCTACTGTTCCTGTTCATGTTCCAATTCTTACCCCTGTTGCCGAGTCATCTAACACTCGGGGCAAAGGGACCACCGGTGAGCCTGCCCGGACGGAGGCACCGAAGAAGATTACTGTTGAAGCCTCTAGACAGGAGATAGAGGAGATTTTAAAGACTATCAAGAAGAGTGACTACAATGTAGTCGAACAACTGGGGAAAACCCCGTCGAAGATCTCTATGTTGTCCTTATTGTTATGTTCAGAGGCCCATGCTAAGGCTCTGATTTCTTTCCTGAAGACTGCGCACGTGCTGCAGGAGACCTCAACTGATCAGTTTAAAGATTATGTGGCTAGTTTGACAGCAGATAATGGGTTGGGTTTCTCCGACGCTGATTTGACCGCCAAGGGGAAGAATCACAATGATGCTCTACATGTTTCAATTGAGTGCAGGGGCACTACCTTAGCTCATGTATTGGTGGATACTAGGTCCTTATTGAATGTGTTTCCCAAGAAAGCTCTAGACCGGTTATACTGTGAAGGGTTAGAGTTGAAGCCGAGTAACATTGTTGTTAGGGCCTTTGACGGGTCCAAGAGGATGGTACACGGAGAAGTGGATATTCCGGTGAAGGTTGGTTCTTAGATTTTCGCATCTACATTCTATGTGATGGACATCCGGCCATCTTATTCTTGTTTGTTGGGTCGCCCGTGGATCCAGAAAGCTGGGGCAGTAACTTCAACGCTCCACCAGATGCTAAAATACCCAGTCAAGGGGAAAATTGTTATAGTGCGGGGAGAAGAGGAGTACATGGTGAGCCACCTCAACTCTTTCCGATATGTAGAGATGGATGGGGAGTTCATTCAGACCCCGTTTCAACATTTTGAAGAGGTTCCCCATACGCTGACATCAACTGAAACTGTTACTGAAGATCCTCCAATGAAGATGGCTTCCTTCAAGGATGCTCGGGCTGTTGTTGAGAAAGATGGGTGTGCAAATTGGGGCCAACTCCCTGATTTTGCACATAAGACTAACAAGTTTGGTTTGGGTTTCACTGCAGAAGCTCAAAGGGCTGTACGGCGTGCACGGATCGGAGGACCTCCCCTGTTCATCAGCAATTCGGGAGTAAATGCCATTGAAGATGATGTTGAAGAATCTGAGTTCGACAGTTGGATCTACCCGACTGCTGATGGTGGACTAAGCAATTGGACGACAAAAGACTTTGTCCCAATTTCTTTTATTAACCAGTAATGAGACTTTTGTTTTGAGTTTGTAACAGACAATTTTTAATCTTTACAGTCTGGTGTCTTACCCGAGGCACCGTGACTTTGTTTGTAAGGGCTTTATGTGTGTCATTTCCATATATCATTAATAAAAGCATTGGACGTTTTCTTGCATTTCAAATTTTGCGCTTCTTGTTTTTATTTTTTATCTTGCAAAACAACTATTTTACACACACTCACATATACAGGTCTACATCCACTTTGGATCCTACTGGTAACGACTCTGCTACTGCCAGTTATGACTTCGAAAGTCCGATCAACTTAGCCGAAGACGAAGGTGAAGATGATTGCGAAGTGCCTGGTGAACTTGCTAGATTGTTACTTCAGGAAGAGAGGGTCATACGGCCGCATGAAGAGCCATTGGAAACAGTAAATATGGGTACAAAGCAAGACAATAAAGAGATCAAGATCGGTGCAAATCTGGAAGCTAGTGTTAAGAAACGGTTGATTCAGATGCTGCGTGACTATGTTGAGATCTTTGCCTGGTCTTATGAAGATATGCCTGGGTTGGATACCGATGTTGTGGTTCACTGATTGCCTACCAAGGAAGACTTTCCTCCAGTGAAACAGAAAGTCCGCCGAATGCGCCCAGAGATGTCCGAGAAAATCAAGGCTGAAGTAATGAAACAGTTTGACGCCGGTTTTCTAGCAGTTAC
The DNA here is from genome assembly GCA_948472305.1 of Vicia faba. Classification (NCBI taxonomy): domain Eukaryota; kingdom Viridiplantae; phylum Streptophyta; class Magnoliopsida; order Fabales; family Fabaceae; genus Vicia; species Vicia faba. The sequence goes on along the minus strand of OX451739.1, from coordinate 1,592,062,970 downwards.
TTCTTACCCACAGTGGGTTGCCAACGTGGTTCCTGTGTCGAAGAAGGATGGTAAAGTTCGAATGTGTGTTGACTATAGGGATCTGAACAGGGCGAGTCCCAAGGATGATTTCCCTCTGCCTCATATCGACGTTCTGGTTGACAACACCGTACAACATAAGGTCTTCTCCTTTATGGATGGTTTCTCCGGTTACAATCAGATTAAGGTGGCTCCTGAGGATATGGAGAAGACAACCTTTGTTACTCAATGGGGTACCTTTTACTACAAGGTCATGTCCTTCGGATTGAAGAATGCTGGGGAAACGTATCAGCGCGCCATAGTCGCCTTGTTCCATGACATGATCCATCATGAGATTGAGGTATACTTTGACGATATGATTGCAAGATGCCAGACTAAGGAGGAGCATCTTGACCACCTTCAGAAGTTATTTTACAGGTTAAAATTGTACAAGCTGAGGTTAAACCCGAACAAGTGCACCTTCAGGGTGAGGTCTGGTAAGCTGCTGAGTTTCGTCGTAAGTGATAAAGGTATTCAGGTGGATCCTGCAAAGGTGAAGGCTATATAGGAAATGCCAGCTCCCTAAACAAAAAAAGAAGTCAGAGGCTTTCTGGGACGCTTGAATTATATTGCCCGGTTTATCTCGCACCTGACTGCTACTTGTGAGCCAATCTTCAAGCTACTGAAGAAACATCAAGTGGTAAGATGGAACGATGAATTTCAGGCCGCTTTCGAAAGGATCCAAGAATATCTCCAAGAGCCTCCCATTATGATGCCTCCAGTTGAAGGGAGACCTCTGATCTTATACTTGACAGTACTCGATAATTCGATGGGGTGTGTGATGGGTCAGCATGACGAGTCTGGCCGAAAAGAGCATGCTATTTACTACCTTAGCAAAAAGTTTACCGACTGCGAGACCCGATACTCGTTGCTTGAGAAAACTTGATGCGCTTTGGCATAGGCTGCTCGCCGACTGAGACAGTATATGCTGACTCACACTACTCTATTGATATCAAAGATGGATCCAATCAAGTATATCTTCGAAAAGCCTGCCTTGTCCGGAAGAATAGCAAGATGGCAGATGATCTTGACTGAGTATGACATCCAGTATACGACCCAAAAGGCAATCAAGGGAAGTGTGTTGGCGGATCATTTGGAACATCAGGCAGTGGATGATTACCATTCTATAAACTTTGAGTTTCCAGATGAGAATATCATGATAGTGACTGACTGTGAGACACCTGGACCGGATGAAGGACCTGAGGAAGGATCCCGATGGTCTATGTACTTTGACGGAGCTTCAAACGCTTTGGGTAATGGCATTGGCACCGTGATCATATCTCCTGAAGGCTCTCATACTCCGTTCACCTCCCGACTATGTTTCAACTGCACCAATAACATGGCGGAGTATGAAGCATGCATTATGGGTCTTCGAGCAGCAATTGACCTAAGGGTTAAGTTCTTAAGTGTTTTCGGAGATTCCACCCCTCATGATCAACCAGATCAAAGGCAAGTGGGATATGAAACACCCTAATCTTATTCCTTACAAGGAGTATGCGTTGACTTTACTTCCACACTTCGAGGAAATAACCTTTGAACACTTCCCCAGAGAAGAGAATCAGTTGGCGGACGCCCTAGCTACAATGTCTTCTATGTTCAAGGTCAGATGGGACAATGAGGCTCCCCAAATTACCATTGAGTGGTTGGACGAACCTGCACATTGCTGTGACATTGAGACTGAAGAGGTAGCAGATAAACCCTAGTTTCATGAGGTGAAGAGGTATCTTGAAGCTCAGGAATACCCCGAGGGTGCATCTGTTAATGATAAGAAGTTTCCGAGGAGGTTCACGATGAAGTTCTTCATCAGCAATGGCATTCTTTACAAGCGCAACCATGATTCAACCTTATTGCGTTGTATGGATAAGAACGAAGCAGAAAGAATCATGGCAGAGTTACATGAAGGTATTTTTGGAACTCATTCCAGTGGACACACCATGGCAAAGAAAATCCTTCGGGCAAGATATTTTTGGTCCACCATGGAAGCCGACTGTTATCAGCATTCTCGGACCTGTCATAAGTGCCAAGTCTATGCTGATAAGGTGCACATACCTCCAGTTCCTATGAACGTCTTGACAACACCTTGGCCTTTTGCAATGTGGGGCATTGACATGATCGGCGAGATCAGACCTACGACATCCAACGAGCATTATTTCATCTTGGTAGCTATTGATTACTTTACGAAATGGGTTGAAGCAGCCTCCTTTGCTACTATAACCAAGAACGCCGTGGCACGGTTCATTCGACACAATCTGGTTTGTCAATACGGTGTACCAGAGAGGATTATTACGGACAATGGTACAAATCTCAATAACAAGATGATCACTGAACTCTGCGAGCAGTTCAAGATACAACATCACAACTCTTCTCCCTACCGGCCGAAGATGAATGGGTCTGTAGAAGCGGCCAATAAGAACATTAAGAAGATTGTGCAGAAGATGACAGTGACGTACAAAGATTAGCACGAGATGTTACCTTTCGCTCTTCATGGGTACCGTACCTCAGCGTGGACGTCAACAGGGGCAACACCCTATTCCTTGGTTTATGGCATGGAGGCCGTCTTGCCCATTGAGGTTCAGATACCCTCTCTTCGAATTATGAAGGATGCAGGTTTGAGCAAAGATGACTGGATCCAGACCCAGGTTAATCAACTAAACTTAATTGACGAAAAGAGACTTACTGCTATTTTTCATGGTCAGACGTATCAAAGACGGATGATCAAGGCATTTAACAAGAAAGATAGACGACAAGAGTATCAAGTCGGGGACCTGGTTATCAAGTGCATCATACTGCCACAAGGTGATCCCAGGGGCAAATGGACCCCTACTTACGAAGGGCCATTTGTGGTTAAGAACATTTTCTCAAGAGGAACTATGATTCTAACCACCATGGATGGTGACGACCTTCCTCACCCCGTCAGTGCAGACATAGTGAAAAGATACTATGCATAATCAAAGACCCGCTAGGTTGACTGGCCTAGGCAAAAATAAGGGCTTCCCGGCGAACCAAAAGGGTTTGGGCAAAAATAAGGGATGAAAATAAAAAAAAACTGTACACCCGGCAAGTCGAAAACCTAAAAAGGCGGCTTGGGCAAAAATGGGTATCCCGGTGGACTGAAAACCCGAAAGGGCGGTCCAGGAAAAAATTAGGGATCAAAGCGTAACATTATGTTTCATTGGATCACCTTGCAACCAGACTTCGGTATCGACTATCAAGCTCGGGTGACACTAATCAATCTGATCTACCTTCAACCAAGCAGCAAAGTGATGAGATGCTCGAGGACATAAGGGCAATAGCAGAGTTGGAACCCAGTGGGATTGTTCACATAACTGTTTTTCTTTGTTTTTCACAAATTGTATAAACTCTATTGTTCAGCAGCGTTCTCTTACTAGGACGTCAGCCTCTTGTACAAAAACGCCAATTTACAGGCCAAACTTCAAAGTCAATACAATTCATTTTCAGAGAAATTTCAAACTGTTTTTCCTTTTTCTGTTTTGTTATGCAAAGAACGTCCAGTGTTCATTTTGATATATGCATTTGACATTAATTGCTGCTCATAAATATTTATATGCGAAACAAAAGACGATTACTAGTAATATCAGAAACAGGGGCAATAAGAATTTTCCAAGCTTTACAGTTGCTCTATCCACCAGGTACAAAGGTAGATTCAGCTGAAGAATATGGCTAAGGTACTTTCACTCCCCGCGGAGTAAGAAAAGGACAGTAATGTTAACTCTCCCCAGCTGAGACTCACAACTGTGAATGAATCAGTAATATTCTCCCCAAGCAGAGTTTATCTACCATCAGCACTGAAAAGTCTTATTATCCCCGGCGGAGTATAAAATATCCCCAGTGGAGTTTGAAAATTCTCCCCAGCGCAGTCTGAAAAAGCTCCCCGGTAGAGTTGGAGAATCTTCCCCAGTGAAGTTTGGAGGATCATCCCCAGTAGACTATGGAATATTGTCCCCAGTAGAGCCTAAAAGGTTATCGCCAGTAAAGTCACAATTGGAAAACCATCCCCAGTGGAGTTCATTCCTTTCACGAACAGGAATTCAATCCCCAACCTGATTCAGTATCACCAGCAACGGTAATTCATCCCCAGCAGAACTTATCAGTGGAATCCTCTACAGAGCATCTCTTCCCCACAATGTAATCTTCTCATCAGTTTATTCCCCAACAGAGTTATTCTCTCTTGCAGGCTTATTCTTACCATCATCTTTGTTCGCCATCCTCAGCGGAAACGAAGAATTCAACTCTTTTCTCCAGCAGCTATCCGGGATTTATTTTCCCCAGCTAAAAACATTACATTCCCATTCATTATAACACATGCATATACTCATCATACAACACAATCTCATTCATTTTGAGAACATTATTGCCTGATACATATCATGCATTACATATAACTAACCTTTACCTTTCAGGAAGGATGCAATTAAATTCTCACAAAATTCAAAGTTTTAAAGCTTTTACCTCAGTCGAATTACTGACAAGTTCTTAAATATCAACAAAGTTTTTCTCAGTTGAATTACAGACAAAGTCCTAAATCTCGACAAAGTTCCTCCGTTGAATTACAGACAGGTTCCTAAATCTCAGTAGACTTTTCTCAGTTGAATTATGGGCGAGTTCTTAAATCTCAATGAAGATGTTTCCCTACAGTCGAATTACTGACGAGTTCTTAAATCTCAACAGAGTTTTTCTCAGTTGAATTACAGACAAGGTCCTAAATCTCGACAAAGTTCCTCCGTTGAATTACAGACGAGTTCCTAAATCTCAGCAAAGTTTTCTCAGTTGAATTACGGGCGAGTTCTTAAATCTCGATGAAGATGTTTCCCTCCAGTCGAATTACTGACAAGTTCTTAAATCTCAACAGGGTTTTTCTCAGTTGAATTACAGACAAGGTCCTAAATCTCGACAAAGTTCCTCCGTTGATTTACAGACGAGTTCCTAAATCTCAACAGAGTTTTCTCAGTTGAATTACGAATGAGTTCTTAAATCTCGATGAAGATGTTTCCCTCCAGTCGAATTACTGACGAGTTCTTAAATCTTAACAGAGTTTTTCTCAGTTGAATTAGAGACAAGGTCCTAAATCTCGACAATGTTCCTCAGTCGAATTACAGACGAGTTCCTAAATCTTAGCAGAGTTTTCTCAGTTGAATTATAGGCGAGTTCTTAAATCTCAATGAAGATGTTTCCCTACAGTCGAATTACTGACGAGTTCTTAAATATCAACAGAGTTTTTCTCAGTTGAATTATAGACAAGGTCCTAAATCTCGACAAAGTTCCTCCGTTGAATTACAGACATGTTCCTAAATCTCAACAGAGTTTTCTCAGTTGAATTACGGGCGAGTTCTTAAATCTCGATGAAGATGTTTCCCTACAGTCGAATTACTGACGAGTTCTTAAATCTCAACAGAGTTTTTCTCAGTTGAATTACAGACAAGGTCCTAAATCTTGACAAAGTTCCTTCGTTGAATTACAGACGAGTTCCTAAATCTCAGCAGAGTTTTCTCAATTGAATTACGGGCGAGTTCTTAAATCTCGATGAAGATGTTTCCCTCCAGTCGAATTACTGACTAGTTCTTAAATCTCAATAGAGTTTTTCTCAGTTGAATTACAGACAAGGTCCCAAATCTCGACAAAGTTCCTCCGTTGAAGTACAGACAGGTTCTTAAATCTCAATAAAGAATTTTCTCAGTTGAATTACAGGCAAGTTCTTAAATCTCGACGAAGATATTTCCCCTCAGTTGAATTACAGACAAGTTCCTAAATCTCAACATCTCAGTTGAATTACGGACAAGTTTCTAAATCTCAACAAAGATCAGACTTCCCTAGCGGAATCTTCCTCAACGGAAGGTATGCAAGCTCTCGCTAAGGAATCTCTTATGCGATCAACATTCCTTCAGATGGCATCTTTAAGCCCATCCTCCCGGCAACAATCTCCAAATGGAATCTGTAAGCCCATTCCCGACATCACAAGGCTGATACCACTTCATGCGAGTGCAAATTTTTGGGCACTCTAGTGTTCAATCATCTTCCACCTCCGGATCACGAAAGGTACGAAAGTCAATCTACATCCTCAGGTTTAAGAAGATTGAACAGAGGCAGCTGTTGTACCCCAAAATTTTCCCTCATATATTTCTCCAAACATTGCAAGAAAGATCTCAAAGTTGCTCAAGGTTGCTCAAGAGTTGGTCAGACAAGCTCTCTCCTAAGGCATGCTACTCCAAATTAGGGTTTGGTGTTGCATCAAGATCCTTGAGTCCAAATGACCTCAAGTTCTCACCAATGTCCTAATATGTTCTCAAGATCATCCATGTCAAATTTCAAGCCTTGCAGAGGAAGTTTGCTCAGTCAATTGCTCAAAGGTCGAAAAGTCCACCGTGCTAGGGCAAAAGTCAACTGTGACCCAAATACAATCAAACTTCAATATTTTTTTGTCAACATTCTCATTTTGAAGGATATTTCATCATTTGATCAAGGGTTGATCATGATTCATCAAGGATTTCTTAAAATTCATCAAGATTCAAAAGTTGCTAAATTAGGGTTTTATAGGAAAAGTCAACTCAACTTTGACCAAGCATAACTTTCTCATACTCTATGAGAAATGACCCATCCAAATATTATTTTGAAGAGGATGAAATTCCCTACAATCCATATTCATATCCTAAGATCAAAAAATTCACTCACAAGAAGTTATGAATTTTGACATTATAGGTCATTTTTGAAAGTCAACAAAAACACCTTTTTTTGTCAAATCTTCTAACTTGAGCATGGAATATCAAAATGAGATGAGACCAAAAGGGTTGATTATAGGACATCTAAAGATTTATAAAAAGTCCAAGAACACCTCCAAAATTTCAAAATTGAAGAATTTATGCATTGTTGAAGTTGGACTTTTTTGCAAAGTTGCCAAAAGTCAACTATCCCCAAAACTTCAAATTTTGCCAAATGGGCCCATTCTTTTTCACTTGTTTTGAGTTTTCATTGTTGCCCACATGCTCTAGCTTTGGCCATGTGTCCATGTCACATTTTTATTATTTAATTGGATTTTTATTTTAATTAATTCATTTTAAATCAAATAAAATCACATAAAATCTAAGGCATTGATAACAAATGATTTTTTGGTTGTTTTAGGCTCCAAATACAGCTAGCATTACAATCAAATTCGCATCAAGGGCATTATGCACAAGGAGATTGGATTTAGGCCAAGTTTGGAAAGTTTTAATGGAAGAATCAAATCAAATTCAAGAGCATTGATAGGGCAAGATTTGGACAAAGTTTGTTACCCTAATACAATGCACATTACATAAGCAAGCAAAAGGCAAGAGAATCAGGGTGAGAGAACACTTGTAGAGGCAGAACAAAAGTTGCAAAAATCACAAAAAAGCTTGAGATCGAAATCAAGGTTGGAGACATTTTCAGGGCTTGAGACTTGTCCCAATCGATTGCTGGACATCTCCAGAAGCTAACCCAATCCAAACCACGTGTTTTCAAGCATTCTAAAGCACTATAAGTAGTCCACGGATCCGCCCCATTCTTGATTTCGATTCGCATTATTCTGGCATCCATTGAGTGAAATAATTGCATATTTGTGATCACAATAACATTTGCAAGCTTTTGGTATTAACGAATTTCATTTATCTGATCTGTAACAAGAACAACCATAGTTAGGGTTTCTTGGATTTTTTTGGGTTTTTTTGTTTCAGGTACAATTAGTCCACATGAAGGACATGGTTGCATCCAGGAGGTTGAGACAAACTCAACCCTCGCCTTAGAACTCATTTTCATAGCCCGAGGAGAATTTTGGATTGAAGCTGCGCTTTTAGCTGCAGATAAAAATCCGCAGGTAAAATTACAGTCCTTGGAGGACAGGAACGATGAAGTGTCATCCGTCCATTTGTCTGTTCAAAAGTTGTGCGCGTTTTTTATTTTTGCTGGCCATTGATTTTATTCTATATATTATTATTGCATTATATTAGTATAACAAACAAAAAAACATGGTGAAGTGGTGGCCACATAAGCGCTTAAAGACCCAAAGGCTGGAGGTCAGGGGTTCGATCCCTGCCTCCAGCAATTTGCATTTTCTTCTTATTTTTCAGGAGATCCAGTGTGCAAGCAAGTCCATAGTTCACCATACTCCCTCACTAATGAATACGCCAGATGGCCAAATGGCCAGATCTGGTGGTCAAGCTGGGAAGGCGCATCATAAGCCAGTCAATGCAGGAGCACTGGATCAGAAAAAGTCAAATGGGTCAGCAAAAAATTGCTTTCAACACCTCCAGATTTCAGGCCCACTCCCTCTTTCTCTCACATTTATTTATTTAATAATTTTTATTTTGTTTGATTAATTTCTAACCAATAACAATTTTTTCTTTTTATTAAAAAATCACAAAAATATCATTTTGTCCAATTAAAATTAAGAACTTTATTTTTCTTTAATAAATTTTAATTAATTAATTAGGTTTTTAATTTTAGGAAACTTTAATTTATTTTGTAAATAAATAAAATTAATTAGACTTAATTAGGTTTTAACTAATTTAATAATTTTATTTTCTTTCTTAAATTAACAAAAATTCCAAAAATATGTCATTAATTATTCTTTCCATTAATTTATTTAATAATTAATTTAGCTTTTAATTTTAGAATTTAATTTCTTTTCTTAAATAAAAAACAACAAAAAACCATTTTCTTTAAAAAAAGGGGTCAAAACCCTAATTCGCATTCGATTTAATTTCCCGCGCGCTTTATTTATTTTTATCATATTGATGTATCTGCTTCCGGTATGTAATAGATAATTAGGACATTTTATTTATTTACCGCTTTATTTTATTTTCAAAGGGTTGCTTTTGGCGATGTAAATACCCGACGCCTTGTAATTTAATTTCCGCACTTTAATTTCCGCAAATTATAACTACTAGATGTTTGATAATAGGGTTTGCATGATAAGACTGAATGTTTAATCTTAAAATCAAATTAGATCACCCTTAACATGTGCAAAGATAAAAATAACTGAAAACGACACACTCGCACATGCGCAGTCTTAGGGTACACCCCACTTTGTTGCCTTCGTACACGGTCATTGAGTATAGGTCGTTTTAGAGGTCGTCCTATTGTCTAAAAGATCATAATTGCCTCGAAACGGTTGCCTCGAATATTGTTGCCTAAAACAAATGATCTAAGACATTAGGGTTACCACTAAGGTGTCCTAACATTGCTTTAGTGACCGTAAGTCCCTCATTTGAATTGACCCTCAAACTCCAACGACGGTGCTACCTACTCACTAATAGTGGGATAACATTGTCTAAAGGAAATTAGCATAGAAAGATTCCTTTTTCGAGTAGGTAGATAGTTCTTAGATACTTGCTCATCCAAAATAAAACTTTTTCTCACACTTACACTCCTTTTCAAACAAAGTTTTCAAAAACACTTCATTACACTCTTGAAGACAGAAGTAAGAGTTAAATCAAAGTTTTAAAACAAAAACTTTTCAAAACCCACAAGCACAAAGAAAACGTTTTAAAAATGATGAGCAAGTACCTAAGAGCCCGTAGATAACTACGGATAGAAATGATGCTAATACCTTCCCTTTCTATAATCTATCCCCCGTACTCAGAAATATCTCAAAAAAGGAATTTTTCTGTGCTTTTTTCCTTTCCTTGTTGGATAAAATAAAAGTCGGCGGCGACTCTTGCTTACCGTGACATTTTGTGAATACAAAACGCAATACGCAAACAAACATTCCAAAAACAGTCAGTTCTTCCCACCGTATCACACATTCCGATGCACCTCATTACAGGTACCCTTACAAGCTTCTTATCTTCTTTGCTGTTTATTTTAGCACATCATGTCTTCTGAAACACCTACTGATCAAGCTATTAAGGCTCTTCAAGCTCAGAATGCTCAGTTCCAGGAAATGTTCATGAACTTGGCCAAGAGTCAACAAGATCTGAAGACTCTTATCTTGAAGGACAAGAAGAAGAAGAAGAAGAGGACTGTCCTCCTGAATATGGGTCATAGATTCGGAAATAGGTAGCGGGAGGAAGTTGATTTGTCCCACTCATATGGAGGGGGAGTGAATCAAGAAGAAAGGAGGGCTCCTAGCCTTGCGGTTTCTGACAATGACACATATTTCGATGAAGATCAGTATCCTCCGGCTGAGGACATGTATAAGCAACTTGAAGACCGGTTGAGTGCGATGGAGATCCAGAAGGTCCCTGGTCTGGACTTTGGAGATTTGGGTTTGGCATCTGGGGTGGTGATTCCCCACAAGTTTAAAGCGCCTGTCTTTGCTAAATACGATGGGGTCTCTTTCCCGAAGCTACACCTCCGCTCGTATGTTAGAAAGATTCAACCATATACTGCTGATAAGAACCTCTGGGTTCATTTCTTTCAAGATAGTCTGTCAAGGACTCAACTTGAATGGTTCTACCAACTGGAAGGAGCTAACGTCCGTAACTGGGAGGACCTTGCCGTTGCTTTTTATAAGCAATACCAGTATAATACCGACCTTGCTCCCACCCGTATCCAACTTCAGGGTATGTCTATGGGTGCGAGCGAAGGTTTTAAGGACTACGCTCAAAAGTGGAGAGATCTTACGGGAAGAGTACAACCCCCTCTGGCTGATATGGAGTTAGTGGATATGTTTCTTGGGACTTTGTCTGGTCCATATTTCAACCATTTGATCGGTAGTTCATCGTCTGGGTTCACCAAATTGATTATGACTGGGGAGAGAGTTGAAGCCAGTATCAAGAGCGGTAAAATACAGAAAGGTGCTTCGTCAAGTACAGAGAAGAAGCCTTTTAAGAAGGAGTCTAGTGCAGTTTACAGCTCGAGGAGCCAAAACCGACCCGAACGCCGCCAAGCAGTAAATGCGGTAGTTATAGCAAGACTAATTGTTGCCCCACAACGCAACAATCAACAAAGAGCAGAGAGTCCGCAAAGACAATTCACTCGACTCAGTATGACCCTGTCTCAAATTCTGTCGCAGTTGTTGAAGACCAACTTGGTGATTCCAAAGGAGGCTCCAAAGAATCCCAACACCACATCACTACTGTATAATCCAAACGCCCGTTGTGCTTATCACTCTGATAGCCTGGGGCATGATACCAACAGTTGCTGGGCTTTGAAGAATAAAGTGCAAGATTTGATTGAAGCTAAGGAAATTAAGTTTGAAGCGCCGGAAAAGCCTAATGTTATGACTGCTCCTATGCCCAAGCATGGAGTGAATGCTGTAGATGATGACTCGTTTGTGACTTCCGTAAAAGACATTTCTACTCCGTTGATGACTGTGAAGAAGAACCTTCTGTTAGTCGGTTTATTTCCGGGTTGTGGCGAAGGTTTCCACCTGTGTTCCGTCCTACCTACTGGTTGCCATCTATTGAAGTCAGGTGTCCAACGCCTGATGGATAACAAAGAAATTATGTTTGAGAAAACTTTGGTTCCATTGATTCCTATTGAAAATGTTTCCATAATCACCATTTCCGCCAATTCTTCCAAGGCTTCCTCGAGAAAGCCTATTAGAATTACATCTGTTCCGAGAATTGCTCCATTGATCATTACTATTCCTGGACCTATCCCTTACACGTCAGATAAGGCCGTCCCGTGGCATTATGGGGCCGATGTGTACTGTCATGGGATAAAACAAGACTTGAAGGTTGAAGAGGCTGATACTGATGTCAATAATATTGTTGGATCTAGCAAGGTCACCCGCAGCGAAAGACTTTTCTCTCCTGAGATTTCCCCACCAATTGTTCAAAAACTTGTTGTTATTACACATGTCAGTACATCTGCTACTGCCCCTGTTCATGTTCCAATCATTACCCCTGTCGCTGAGTCATCTGACGCTCGGGGCAAAGGGATCACCGGTGAGCCTTCCCGGACGGAGGCACCGAAGAAGATTATTGTTGAAACCTCTAGGTAGGAGATAGAGGAAATTTTGAAGATCATCAAAAAGAGCGACTACAACATAGTCGAGCATCTGGGGAAAACCCCGTCTAAGATCTCTATGTTGTCTTTATTGTTGTGCTCAGAAGCCCATGCTAAGGACCTGATTACTTTCCTTAAAACTGCACATGTGCCGCAGGAGACATCTGTTGACCAGTTCAAAGACTGTGTGGCTAGTTTAACAGCTGACAACAGGTTGGGTTTCTCCGACGCAGATTTGACTGCCAAAGGAAAGAATCACAATGACGCTCTGTATGTTTCAATCGAGTGAAGGGGCATTACTCTGGCCCACGTGCTGGTGGATACTGGGTCCTCGTTGAATGTTTTACCCAAGAAAGCATTAGACCGGTTGGACTGTAAAGGGTTGGTGCTGAAGCCAAGTAATATTATGGTTAAGGCCTTTGATGGGTCCAAGAGGATGGTACATGGAGAAGTGGATGTTCCTGTTAAGGTTGGTTCCCAAACTTTCGCATCTACATTCTATGTGATGGACATTCGGTCGTCTTATTCTTGTTTATTGGGTCACCCGTGGATCCACAAAGTTGGGGCAGTAACTTCTACGCTCCACCAGATGTTAAAATATCCAGTGAAGGGGAAATTGTCAAGTATGAGGGGAAGAGAAGTACATGGTAAGTCACCTAAACTATTTTCGGTATATGGAGATGGATGGGGAGTTCATTGGAACCCCGTGTCAAAACTTTGAAGAAGTCTCCCAGACTCTGGCATCGACTGAAGCTGTTGCTGAAGATCCTCCAATGAAGATGGCTTCCCTCAAGGATGCCCGGGCTGTTATTGAGAAAGGTGGGTGTGCGAATTGGGGCCAACTCCCTGACTTTGCACACAAGAATGACAAGTTTGGTTTGGGTTTTACTGCAGAAGCTCAAAGGGCTGTTCGGCATGCGCGGATTAGAAGACCTCCCCTGCGTATTACAAATCCGGAAGTGAATGCGATTGAAGATAATGATGAAGATTCTGAGTTTGACAGCTGGATTTACCCGACTACTGACGGTGGATTAAGCAATTGGACGGCAAAGGACTTCGTGCCCATTTCTTTTATTACACAGTAATAGACTTTTGTTTTGGATTTGTAACAAATAATTTAAAACTTTACGGCCCGGTGCCTTGCCCGAGACACCGTGGCTTTGTTTGAGGGCTTATTATGTGCCATTTCCATATATCATCAATAAAAGCATTGGACGTTTTCTTGCATTACGAATTTTGCACTCCTTGTTTTTATTTTCTATCTTGCAAAAACAGTTATTTGTCTTACACACACACACTCACATATACAGGTCTACATCCGCTCTGGATCCCAATGATAATGACTCTGGTACTTCCAAGTATAACTTCGAAAGTCCGATCTACCAAGCCGAGGACGAAGGTGAGAATGATTGTGAAGTTCCTGGGGAACTTGCTAGACTGTTACTTCAGGAAGAGAGGGTCATACAGCCGCATGAAGAGATAGTGGAATCAGTGAATCTGGGTACAGAGGTAGACAAGAAAGAGGTCAAGATTGGTGCAAATCTGGAGCCTAGTTTTAAGCAACGGTTGATTCAGATGCTGCGTGACTATGTTGAGATCTTTGCCTGGTCTTATGAAGATATGCCTGGGTTGGATACCGATATTGTGGTTCACCGCCTGCCTACCAAGGAAGACTGTCCTCCAGTGAAACAAAAAGTTCTCCGAATGCGCCTAGAGATGTCTGAGAAAATCAAGGCTGAGGTTATGAAACAGTTCGATGCTGGTTTTCTAGCAGTTACTTATTACCCGCAGTGGGTTGCCAATGTGGTTCTAGTGCCGAAAAAGGACGATAAGGTTCGTATGTGTGTGGACTATAGGGATCTGAACAGGGTGAGCCCCAAGGATGATTTCCCTCTGTCTCACATTGACGTTCTGGTTGACAACACCGCACAACATAAGGTCTTCTCCTTTATGGATGGTTTTTCCGGTTACAATTAGATTAAAATGGCTCCCGAACACATGGAGAAGACAACCTTTGTCACACAGTGGGGTACCTTTTGCTACAAAGTCATGCTGTTTGGATTGAAGAATGCTGGGGTAACGTATCAGCGTGCCATGGTCGCTTTGTTCCACGACATGATTCATCATGAGATTGAGGTATACGTTGATGACATGATTACAAGATCCCAAACTAAAGAAGAACATCTTGACCATCTTCAGAAGCTATTTGACAGGTTGAAGTTGTACAAGCTGAGGTTAAACTCGAACAAATGCACCTTCGGGGTGAGATCTGACAAGCTACTGGGTTTCGTCGTTAGTGATAAAGGTATTCAGGTGGATCCTGCAAAGGTGAAGGCTATACAGGAAATGCCAACTCCCCAAACAGAAAAAGAAGTCAGAGGCTTTTTAGGACGTCTGAACTACATTGCCCGATTCATCTCACATCTGACTGCTACTTGTGAGCCAATCTTCAAGCTACTGAAGAAAGATCAAGTGGTAAAATGGAACGATGAATGTCAGGCCGCTTTCGAAAGGATCAAGGAATATCTCCAAGAGCCACCTATTCTGATGCCTCCAGTTGAAGGGAGAGCTTTAATCTTATACTTGACGGTACTCGACAATTCAATGGGGTGCGTGCTGGGGCAGTATGACGAGTCTGGCCGAAAAGAGCATGCTATTTATTACCTTAGCAAAAAGTTTACCGACTGTGAGACCCGATACTCGTTGCTTGAGAAAACTTGCTGCGCTTTGGCATGGGCTGCTCGTCGGCTAAGACAGTATATGCTGACTCACACCACCTTATTAATATCAAACATGGATTCAATCAAGTATATCTTCGAAAAGCCTGCCTTGTCCGGAAGAATAGCTAGATGGCAGATGATCTTGACTGAGTATGACATCCAATACACTACCCAAAAGGCAATCAAGGGAAGTGTGTTGGCAGATCATTTGGCACATCAGGCAGTGGATGATTACCAGTCTATGAACTTCGAGTTCCCAGATGAGAATATCATGATAGTGACTGACTGTGAGACACTTGGACCGGATGAAGGACCTGAGGAGGGATCCCGATGGTCTATGTACTTTGATGGAGATTCAAACGCTTTGGGTAATGGCATTGGCACCGTGATCATATCTCCTGAAGGCTCTCATACTCCATTCACCGCCCGATTATGTTTCAACTGCACCAACAATATGGCAGAGTATGAAGCGTGCATCATGGGTCTTCGAGCAGCTATTGACCTAAGGATTAAGTTCTTAAGTGTATTCGGAGATTCCGCTCTCGTGATCACTCAGATTAAAGACGAGTGGGATACGAAACACCCAAATCTTATTCCTTACAAAGAGTATGTATTGACGTTGCTTCCACACTTCGAGGAGATAACCTTTGAACACTTACCTAGAGAGGAGAATCAGTTGGCGGACGCGCTAGCTACGATGTCTTCTATGTTCAAGGTCAGGTGGGACAACGAGGCTCCCCAGATTACCATTGAAAGGTTGGACGAACCCGCACATTGCTGTGACATTGAGACTGAAGAGGTAACAGATAAACCCTGGTTTCACGAGGTAAAAAGGTATCTTGAGGCTCAAGAATACCCTGAGGGTGCATCTGTTAATGATAAGAAGTTTCTGAGGAGGTTCGTGGCGAAGTTCTTCATCAGTAATGGTATCCTTTACAAGCGTTACCATGATTCGACCTTACTGCGATATGTGGATAAAAACGAGGTAGAAAGGATCATGATAGAGTTACATGAAGGTACTATCGGAACTCATTCCAGTGGACATACTATGGCAAAGAAAATCCTCTGGGCAGGATATTATTGGTCTACTATGGAAGCCGACTGTTATCAGCATTCTCGGACCTGTCACAAGTGCCAAGTCTATGCTGATAAGGTGCACATACCTCCAATTCCTCTGAACGTCTTGACAGCTCCCTGGCCTTTGGCAATGTGGGGCATCGACATGATCGGAGAGATCAGACCTATTGCGTCTAACGGGAATCGTTTCATCTTCATAGCAATTGATTATTTTACGAAGTGGGTTGAAGCATCTTCCTTTGCTACTGTAACCAAGAACGTTGTGGCACGGTTTACTCGGCATAATCTGATCTGTCGATACGGTGTACCCGAGAGGATCATTACGGAGAATGGTACAAACCTCAATAATAAGATGATCACCGAGCTCTACAAGCAGTTCAAGATACAACATTAGAACTCTTCTCCCTAGCGGCCGAAGATGAATGGGGCTGTTGAAGCGGCTAATATGAACATCAAAAAGATTGTACAGAAGATGACGATGACATATAAAGATTGGCACGAGATGTTACCATTTGCTCTTCATGGGTATCGCACCTCAGCGCAGACGTCAACAGGGGCAACCCCCTACTCCTTGGTGTATGGTATGGAGGCAGTCTTGCCCATTGAAGTTCAGATAACCTCTCTTCGGATTATGAAGGATGCAGGTTTGAGCGAAGATGACTGGATCCAGACCCGGCTTGATCAGCTGAATTTAATCGACGAAAAAAGGCTTACTGCTATTTGTCATGGTCATACGTATCAAAAACGGATGATCAAGGCATTTAATAAGAAAGTTAGATGACAAGAGTATCAAGTTGGGGATCTGGTAATCAAACGCATCATCCTGCCACAAGGTGATCCCAGGGGGAAATAGACCCCTACTTACGAAGGGCCATTTGTGGTTAAGAACATTTTCTCAGGAGGAGCTATGATTCTAACCACCATGGATGGTGACGACCTTCCTCACCCCGTCAATGCAGACATAGTGAAAAAATATTACGCATAATCAAAGACCCGCTAGGTTGACTGGCCTAGGCAAAAATAAGGGCTTCCCGGCGAACCAAAAGGGTTCGGGAAAAAATAAGGGATGAAAATGAAAAAATTGTACACCCGGCAAGTCGAAAACCTGAAAAGGTGGCTTGGGCAAAAAAGGGTATCCCGGTGGACTGAAAACCCGAAAGGGCGGTCCAGGCAAAAATTAGGGATCAAAGCGTAACAATATGTCTCATTGGATCACCTTGCAACCAGACTTCAATATCGACTATCAAGCTCGGACAACACTAATCAATCTGATCTACCTTCAACCAAGTAGCAAAGTGATGAGATGTTCGAGGATATAAAGGCAATAGCAGAGTTGGAACCCAGTGGGATTATTCACATAGCTTGTTTTTATTTGTTTCTCACAAACTATATAAATTATATTGTTTGGCGGCATTCTCTTACTAGGACGTCAGCCTCTTGTACAAAAATGCCTATTTACAGGCCAAGCTCCAAAATCAATACAATTCATTTTCACAAAAGAAATTTCAAATTATTTTTCTTTTTCTGTTTTGTTTTGCAAGAACGTCCAATGTTCATGTTTGATATATGCATTTGACATTAATTGCTGCTCATGAATATTTACATGCGAAACAAAAGACGATTACTCGTAATGTCAGACACAGGGGCAAATAAGAATTGTCCAGACCTTACAGTTGCTCTATCCACCAGGTACAGGGATAGATTTAGCTGAAGAATATGACTGAGGTACATTCACTCCTCGCGGAGTAAGAGAAATACAATAATGTTAACTCTCCCCAGCCGAGGCTCACAACTGTGAATGAGTCAGTAAAATTCTCCCCAAGCCGAGTTTATCCATCATCAGCACTAGACAATTATCCCCAGCGGATGTCTGGAAAATCTTCCCCAGTGGAATTTGGAGAATCATCCCCAGTAGACTCTGGAAGATTGTCCCCAGTAGAGTCTAAAAGGTTATCCCCAGTGAAGTCGCAACTGGAAAATCATCTCCAGCAGAGTTCATTCCTTTCACAAATAGAAACTCAATCCCCAACAGGATTCAGTATCGCCAATAACGGTAATTCTTCCCCAGCTGAATTTATCAGCGGAATCCCCAACAAAGTCGCCATTTCTGTGATACGGTGGCCAGAACTGGACTGTTTTGAAGTGCTGGTTTGCGTTTTGTGTTTGTGTTTGCAAAATGTCGCGGTAAGCAAGAGTTGCCACCGACTTTTATTTTATCCAACAAGGAAAGGAAACAAACATAGAACGATTCCTTTTTCGAGTAGGTAGATTAGTTCTTAAGTACTTGCTCTTCCCAAACAAACTTTTTCACACTTACACTTTTACAAACAAAGTTTTCAAAAACACTTCATTACACTCTTGATGACAGAAGCAAGAGTTAAATCGAAGTCAAAACAAAAACTTTTCAAAACCCACAAACACAAAGAAAACAATTTTGAAAAATGATGAGCAAGTACCTAAGAGCCCGTAGATAACTACGGATAGAAAGGGTGCTAATACTTTCCCTTTCTATAATCTACCCCCCGTACTCAGAAAATCTCGAAAAAGGAATTTTTCTGTGCTTTTTTCCTTTCCTTGTTGGATAAAATAAAAGTCGGTGGCGACTCTTGCTTACCGTGACATTTTGCAAACACAAACGCAAAATGCAAACCAGCACTTCAAAACAGTCTGGTTCTGGCCACCGTATCATAGTGGTATATCTCAAATTCAAGCTATGAAGCCCGAAAATCGATCGGATAATATCTTAATTTCTCCAAAATACTATGAAGCCTGGAATTGACCAGATAGTGGTATATCTCAAATTCAAGCTATGAAGCCCGGAAATCGACCGGATAATATCTTAATTTCTCCAAATTACTGAAGACTAGGACACGACCAGATAACAGTATGAGACGCTGTGAAGTATGGAGCACGACTAGATAACAGCAAGAGACACTGTGAAACCTAGAACACGACCAGATAACAATATGAGGTACTGCTAAGCTTGAAATTCGACCAGATAGCAGTTTACTCGGCCAATTACTATGAAGCCTAGAAACAACCGGATGTTAGTATGCCTTAAATTCATGTTGAAACTCGGATGCGACCGGATAACCACTTAATTTCTTCTGAGGCTTGGAGCACGACCAGATAACCGTTTTTGAGATTGCAAAGCCTGGAGCACGACCAAATAACAAGTTTAATCTCATCTCCTCAATAAGTCGCTGTGAAACCTAGAGCACGACCAGATAACAATCAGTCTTATTATCCTCAGCAAATAACTGTAAAGCCTGGAGCACGACCAAATAGCAGTTCACTTTTATCTCCTCGACTAAGAGATGATTCCCTAATAGAGTAACGGATAACTGAAACTCCTAAAAATATATTTTCCCGAGACAGACACCAACATTCCTCCTCAATGACAAGAACATGAATTCTCATCAAAGGAATATCTCGGGAAATCAACATCCTCTAGATGGCATCTTTAAGCCCATCTCCGACGATTCTCCATCATATCTTCTGGACTGTATCTTTAAGCCCATCTTCGGAAGCCTTCTGTCATCTTTTCCAAATGGCATCTGTAAGCCCATTCCCGAAACTACCTACACATTCCAGCACCATCTCAAACGAGTGCAAATTTCTTGGCACTCTAGTGTTCAATCATCTTCCACCTTTAGATTACGAAAGGCGGACAACCAATCTACATCCTCAGGTTTAAGAAGATTGAATAGGGGCAGCTGTTGTACCCCAAAATTTTCCCTCTCATTTTACTCAACACATGCCCATTGAGGTCCTCAACTTGCTCAAGGATGCCCAAGAGTTGACCATACAAAGTCTCTCCTAAGACAATGTACCTCAAACTAGGGTTTCCATTTTCATAAGGGTGTGGGAACTCCAAAGATCCCAAATTCCTTACATGGTACCAATATGTTCTCAAGATCATCCATGTCAAGTTTCATGCCTTGCACAAGAAGTTTGCTCAGTCAATTGCCCAGATGCCTGAAAATCAACTATACTAGGTCAAAAGTTAATTGTGGCCCACATACAGTCAAACTTCAAGATTTTTGGTCAACATCAACATTTTAAAGTGATATCCATAATTTTATCAAGGGTTGATCATGATTCCTCAAGGAATTCCCCAAATTCACCAAAACCCAAAAGGTTGCTAAATTAGGGTTTCTCAAGAAAAGTCAACCAAACTTTGACCAGGCATAACTTCTTCATACTTTATCAGAAATTTTCCATCCAAGGCTCATTTTGAAGAGAATGCAATTATATACAATTAATCTTCATCCCACAAGTTCAAAATATGCACTCATCAAAATATATGAATTTCTACATTATAGGTCCTTTTGAAAAGTCAACAAAAACACCTTTTGGGTCAAAGCTTCTTACATGAACATGGAAGACCCAATTGAGATGAAACAAAAAGGGTTGTTTAGGGGACATCCTAAGATTTCTAAAAAGTCATAGAACACCTCTCTAGGGTTAAAATTGGAGGAGATATGTCTTCCCAAAGTTGACCATTTTTGCAAAATTTCCAAAAGACAAATGTGCTCAAAAATGCATTTTTTGTCAAATGGGTCTAACTTTTTATGCTTGCATCTTTCTTGTGACATGGTCCACGACCCAAATCAGCATCCATACATTTTTTGCTTTATTTATTTATTTATTTTGATTTTTTTATTATTTAAAAGTTAAATTAAATCAAATAAATTGCAAAAAATATAAAAAGATTGGTTTTGATCTGATTTTTTGTACGAATCAAATCCAATTAGGCTGGCATAGCATATCAAATCGTGCAAGGGATGATTGAAGCAAAATTGACATGATTAGGCTATTTTGGAAAGATATCATACAAGGAGCAAAATCAAATCAAATCTCCATGAATTTCAAAGATACAATTTGTTTTTGTTGCCCTAATTCGTTCTACTACATATATAGAACATAACCAAGCCAAGAAAAAGGGGATGGAAGTTGTGAGAAAGGAAGAACAAAACTTAAAAATTGGCAAGAAAGTGGTGATTCATTTTCTAACCTAGAGATCAATTCAAGCCATTCCAAAGCTCATAATCAATTCCTGGACCTTCCCAGAAGCTAACACAATCAATTGTAGGCATTCCCAAGCCCAAAATCGCCCCCTAGACTACACGCGGTTTACTCTTTATTTCAAAATTGACTACAACAATTCTTGTATCATAAGCATATTTTAATAATGTATTTGTGATTATTGACACATTTACAACATGCTTGGATGATTTAATTGAAGTTTTGACGCATGTATGCGTATTTGCCACTGCTAGGGTTTACTTCATCGTTTTAGGGCTTTCAAATGCAGGAATAATTATCCCTAATGAAGGACACCATTATGATTAGAAGTTCAAAACCAATTGATCCATGGTCTTTAATTTTATTTATGTTGCTTAAACATGATTTTTAAAGTGCACATGTTATGGCTACAAACGTTTGTCTATAGGTAAAAGTCTTAGTCTAAGACGACGGTCTCAACAAAGAAGACGATGACTTGTCACCATAGTATTGGACCATTTGAATGGCTGGAGCGCATTTTCTTTTATTCAGTTATCCACTTGTTTTTTCAAATATTATCAATTGTTGTTATTCTATTAACAATTAAGACACACAACTCAGATGGCAAGGCACGCATAGTACGAGTGGAAGGACTTGGGTTCGATCCCAGGTCCCAACAATTTTATTTTTCTAACTTTGTTTCAGCAGTTCCCATGCATCTCCTTGCCAAGCGCCTTCCATGCACCCCACTGATCCAGCCAATGGATCATTGCCTAGCCAGATCCAACGCCTATCAAGGGATGACCATGGTGCACCATCAGCAAGGACCAGCACTAAATCAAACGTGGGACTGGGCTCAGCAACTTTTGGGCCTAAACAAATTCAGCATGCACCTCTCCCAACTGTTTATACAGGCCCATTATTTTCTTTTCTATTTTAATTTTTTTAATTGTTTTACTAATTATTTTTCCTTTATTAAAATAACACCAAAAAATCATTATTTTTTTATTTAATAAAAAAATCATCAAAAATAAATTTGTTTTCATCAAAATATTTTATTTCCTTAATTAATTAGTTTAATTATTTAGGGCAATTTAATCCTTCTTTCGTAATTTAAATCAATTAGAATTAGGGTTAATTTGTATATAACTTAATCTTTTCTTAAAAATAACCAAATATTTTTCAATTAGATTTTTTTAGGTTTTCTAATTTATCCCCTCGCATTTAATTCGTCGCGCGTACCTTTAAATTCTCTTTCTATTATTGTAACTGCTCCGAGTTTGTAATAGTAATTACGGTTTCAATTTTGCATCTTTATTTCCAGTCCAAGATAATTATGTATCTGCAAAAGCCTTGTAATAGCTAGGACTTTTAACTTTCCCGCATTTTATTTCCGCAAACTATAAACTGCTTAAATGAATGTTAATAGGATTGCATGGAAAGACTAACTAAAAATTAATACGGTAGAAAACCCTAAATGTGCAAAGATAAATCAACCTAAAATTACACTCGCACATGCTCACTCATAGGGTTTACTCCACTCTGGTTGCCTTCGTTAAACGGTCATGAAGTATAGGGTTTGTTAGTGTTTGTCCTCTAGCCCCGAAAGATCTAAAATGACCCATTCGGATGTTGCCTAGGAAAAAGATCTTTAAGGCTTTTGGATGACTACTAACCTTTCCTAATATTGCTTTTGTGATCGTACTTGTCCCTTCTAACGTCCTTTAAAACTCCAACGACGAGGCTACATATTTCTCAATAATGGGATAGCATTGTCTAAAAGGAAAACGAACAAACCTTTTGCGAGTAGGTAGATTAGTTCCTAGGTACTTGCTCAAACAAACAAAAACTTTTTCACACCAACACTTTTCAAACAAAGTTTTCAAAAACAACTTCGTAACACTCTTGAGGACAGAAACAAGGGTTAATACGAAGTAAAATAAAACTTTTCAAAAACAAGCACATACAAGCAGTTTTCAAAATGAGCAAGTACCTAAGAGCCCGTGGAAAACCACAGATAAAAAGGGTGCTAACACATTTCCTTTCTATAATCTACCCCTCGTACTCAGAAACATCTCGAAAAAGGTTTTTTCTATTCTTTTTCCTTTTCCTGATTGGATAAAATAAAAGTCAGTGGCGACTCTTGCTTACCGTGACATTTTGCGAACAAAAAATACAAACCAGTATTAACAGTCGGTTCTGCCACCGTATCACAGATGTGGTTTTGGGTATGAACTGGTTACAGCATAACTGTGTTCATATTAACTGTTATGACAAGTTTGTGAAGTTTTCTACTTCTGAAGAAGAAGAAGAAGAAGAAGAAGAAGATGGTCTGTTGTCTGCTAGACAGTTGAGGAAGTTGATGCAAGAGGAAGCACATATGTTCTCGTTGGTGGCGTCGCTATCTGTAGAGACTCAAGCTATAATTAAGGAATTGAAGGTGGTGTGTGAATTTCCTGAAGTTTTCCCTGATGAGATTCCTGATGTACCGCCGGAGAGGGAAGTTGAATTTGCTATTGATCTTGTACCTTGTACCAAACTTGTGTCTATGGCACCATACAGGATGTCTGCATCTGAATTATCAGAGTTAAAGAAGCAATTGGAAGAGTTACTTGAAAATAAGTTTGTGAGACCAAGTGTATTGCCGTGGGGAGCTCCAGTGTTGTTAGTAAAGAAGAAAAATGGAAGTATGAGGCTTTGTGTTGATTATAGACAGGTGAATAAAGTGACGATTAAGAACAAGTATCTGCTTCCAAGAATAGATGACTTGATGGACCAATTATTGGATTTCTGTGTGTTTAGTAAGATTGATTTGAGGCGGGGTTACCATCAAATTAAAGTGAAGGATGAAGGTATCCAGAAGACGGCTTTCAGAATGCGTTATGGACATTATAAGTATTCGGTGATGCCTTTCGGTGTTACTAATGCGCCAGGAGTATTCATGGAATATATGAATCGTATCTTTCATACTTATTTGGATCGGTTCGTAGTGGTGTTCATTGATGATATTTTGATTTACTCTAAGTCAGAAGAAGAGCATGCAGAACACTTAAGAGTAGTATTGTAAGTTTTGAAAGAGAAGAAGTTGTATGCAAAACTGTCCAAGTATGAATTCTGGTTAAAGGAGGTTAGTTTTCTTGGTCATGTGATTTCAGGTAGTAGCATTGTTGTAGATCCATCAAAGGTTGATGTTGTGTTACAATGGGAAACTCCGAGGTCAGCTACTGAGATTAGAAGCTTCTTGGGATTAGTTGGTTACTATAGAAGGTTTATCGAAGGTTTTTCTAAGCTGGCACTTTCGTTGACTAAGTTGACTTGTAAAGGTAGAGCTTTTGTATGGTATGTTCAGTGCGAAGAAAGTTTTACGGAATTGAAGAAGAGGTTGACGTCGGCCCCGATTTTGACGTTGCCTAATCCAGGAGAGCCTCTTGTGGTATATTGTGATGCTTCTAAGATGGGTTTAGGAGGTGTGCTTATGCAGAATGTTAAGGTAGTTGCTTATGTGTCGAGGCAGTTAGGTACTCATGAGAAGAACTATCCTACGCATGATTTAGAGCTTGTTGCAGTTGTCTTTGTGTTGAAGATTTGGAGGCATTATCTTTATGGTTCTAGATTTGAAGTGTTTAATGACCTTAAGAGGTTGAAGAATTTATTCGATCAGAAGGAGTTGAATATGAGGCAACGAAGATGGTTGGAATTGTTAGAGGATTATGATTTATGTTTGAATTATCATCCAGGAAAAGCGAATGTGGTAGCTGATATGTTGAGTTGAAAGACTTTACACATGTCGGAAATGATGGTTAAAGAGTTGGAATTAATTGAGCAGTTCAGAGATATGAGCTTAGTTTACGAGGTTACACTGCGGAGTGTTATGTTGGGTATGTTGAAGATTAATAATAAATTTCTAGATAGTATCAGAGAAGCTCATAAGTTGGATGTGAAACTGGTGGATTTGATGGTGGGGATCGATCAGTTTGAGAATAGTGATTTCAAGTTAGATGTGCAAGGTGTGCTGAGATTTCGTAACCGAATTTGTATTCCTGATGATGCTGAGATGAAGAAGGTGATACTTGAAGAGAGTCATAGAAGTAAGTTTAGTATTCATCCAGGAGCTACAAAGATGTATCAAGATTTGAAAGGTTTGTTTTGGTGGCATGGAATGAAGAGTGATGTGACTTGGTTTGTGTATACATATTTGACTTGTCAGAAGTCGAAAGTTGAACATCAGAAGCCTGCAGGATTGATGCAACCGTTAGAAGTTCCAAAATGGAAATGGGATAGTATTTCAATGGACTTTGTGACAGGGTTATCTAATATGATAAGAGGACATGATTCGATTTGGGTGACTGTTGATAGGCTTACAAAGTCGGCTCATTTTATTCCTATTAACATCAGTTTTCCAGTGTCGAAGTTGGCTGAGATTTACACGAGTGTGATTGTGAAGTTGCATGGTGTTCCTTTGTGCATTGTGTCAGATAGGGATCCAAGATTTACTTATGACTTTTGTAAAAGTTTGCAAGGAGCGTTGGGTTCTAAGTTGAGGTTGAGTTTAGCATATCATCCTCAGACAGATGGTCAAACTGAACGGACTATTCAATCGTAGGAAGACTTGTTGAGGGCATGTGTTCTTGAGCAGGGAGGTTTGTGGGATACTTCTCTTCTGTTGATAGAGTTCACTTATAATAATAGTTACCATTCTAGTATTGGGATGGCACCTTTTGAAGCGTTGCATGGTCGAAGATGGAGAACTCCTTTATGTTGGCATGAATCTGGTGAAAATATAGTACTTGTACTTGAACTTGTTCGTGAGACTACTGAGAAGGTGAAATTGATTCGAGAAAAGATGAAAGCTTCCCAAAGTAGACATAAGAGTTATCATGACAAGCGAAGGAAAGATTTAGAATTCCAAGCGGGTGACCATGTGTTTTTGAGATTTACACCCGTGACTGGTGTTGGGCGAGCATTGAAGTCTAAGAAGCTCACTTCTCGTTTTATTGGACCATATCAGATTTCAGAGAGAGTGTGGAATGTTGCTTATAGAGTGGATTTACCGCCTAATCTTTCTAAATTTCATGATGTGTTTCATGTGTCGCAACTCCGGAAGTATATTTCAGATCTATCTCATGTGATTCATATGGATGATGTACAAGTACGGGATAATCTTACGGTGGAGTCGATGCATGTACAGATCTCGAATCGCGAAACTAAGACTCTGAGAGGCAAAGATATTGCTTTGGTTAAAGTGGTTTTCTAGGAGCTGCCGGAGAAAGCATGACTTGGGAGTTGGAGAGCAAGATGCGAGACTCCTACCCTGAGTTGTTTGATTAAGGTAAATTTTCGAGGATGAAAATATTCTAAGTGGGGGAGAGTTGTAACGCCCGTAATTTAATTGATTATTGTTGTACCCCAAAATTTCCCCTCCCATATTTCTCAAAACATTTCAAGAAAGATCCCCAAGTTGCTCAAGGTAGTCCAAGGGTTGGCCAAACAAGCTCTCTCCTAAGGCAGTCTAACTCAAATTAGGGTTTCATGTTGCATCAAGATACTTGAGTACAAGGGACCCCAAATGCTCAACAATGTCCTAATATGTTCTCAAGATCATCCATGACAAGTTTCAAGCCTTGCAGAGAAAGTTTGCTCAGTCAATTGCTCAAAGGCCTGGAAATCGATTGTGCTAGGGAAAAAGTGAACTGTGGCCTACATACAGTCAAACTTCAAGATTTTTTGTCAACATCCTCATTTTGAAGTATATTTCATCATTTGGTCAAGGGATGATCATGATTCATCAAGGATTGCTCACAATTCATCAAGACTCAAAAGTTGCTAAATTAGGGTTTTGTAGGAAAAGTCAACTCAACTTTGACTAAGGATAACTTTCTCATACCCATCCAAATCTCATTTTGAAAAGGATGAAATTCCATACAATTCATCTTCATCTCCCAAGTTCAAAATATGCACTCACAAAAATATATGAATTTTTACATTATAGGTCATTTTGAAAAGTCAACAAAAACACCTTTTTTGTCAAAGATTCTAACTTGAGTATGGAATATAAAAATGATATGAGACTAAAAGGGTTGATTAGAGGACATCTCAAGCTTTCTAAAAAGTCCAAGAACACCTCCAAAGAGTCAAAATTGAGGATGTTATGCATTGTTGAAGTTGTACTTTTTTACAAAAGTGTCAAAAGTCAACTATGCCAAAAACTTCAAATTTTGCCAAATGGGCCCATTCTTTTTCACTTGTTTTGAGTTGGAATTATAGCCCACGTGCTCCAGACTTGTCCATGTGTCCATATCATATTTTTATTAATTATTTTGATTTTATTTGAATTAATTTGATTTAAATCAAAATAAATCAAATAAAAATCCAAAAGCATTGATAACAAAGAATGTGTGGTGATTTCAGGTTTCATTATACAGCTTGCCATCATCAAACTTGTATCAAGGCATAAGTGTACAAAAAGATGGGATTTGGACCAAATTTGGAAGGTTGTTAAAGGGAATCAAATCAATATTCAAAGTCATTGAAAGAAGAATATTTGGACAGCAAAAACAATCCTAATACATTGTGCAATACATAAGGAGGTGAGGGAGACAAAAATTACGGTTGAAGATCAAGCATAGCGAGCAAACAAAATTTGAAAAAATACCAAAAAGTGTGAGATCGAAACAGGGCTTAGAGGCATTTTAAAGGCTTGATACTTCTCCCAATCGCTTCCTGGTAATCTCAGGAACCTAAAGCAATCAAGACCACGCGTGTTCAAGCCTCCTAATGCACTGTAAGTCGGTCACGAACTCACCATTTTCTTGATTTCGTATTTTGGAATTTAGGCATTGTTAACATGTATTGATAGCATATTCTTAATCTACACATCATTTACAAGCTTTTGGTATTACTCGATTTCATTTATCTGACCTATATCGTGATTCACCATAGTTAGGGTTTCAAGCTTTGGTTTAGGGCTTTTTGTTTCAGGAAAAATTAGCCTTAGTAATGGCCATGGTTGTGATCAGAAGAAGATGACGAGTCTAACCATGGTCTTAAAATGCATTTCCAAGGCCTGTAGGAGATTTGGGAGGAACCCCTGTCTGTAGCGACGAACATTTGTCCGTAGGTATAGGTGATGATATTTTTAGCCACGGTTCAAGGACATGAATGATGCGTTGGCACTCCCCCATTTGCCCATTCAAATACCAGCGTGTTTTTTTTTTAATTTTTGTCCACTATATTATCATTGTTTGGTATTTTATTAACAACAAGAACCACATGGCCTAGTGGTTGCCACGCATGATTTCAGGGCATTAGAGGCTGGAGGTTAGGGGTTCGATCCCTGCCTCCAGAATTTGTTATTTTTCCAATTTATTTCAGATGATCATGTGCACGCTCAAGCCAGGAGATCCATCATGGGCATTCACCATCCAACATGCCAGATGACCAGATGGCCAGATCTGGTGGTCAGCATTGAAGGTGTACCAAAAGGCCAGTCAACGCACATGCACTGGATCAGAAAAAGTCCAACGGATCAGCATCATTGGGCCAACAAAATTGCTTTCTACACCTCCAAAATCAGGCCCATCTCTTTCTTTTTCTATATTTTGCTTATTTTATTTAATTATTTTATTTTGTTTAATTTAATTACTAACCAATAGAATAATTTCTTTTTTTACCAAAAAATCACAAAATATTTTTTTACCCAATTAAATTTCAGAAATTTTATTTTTTATTAATAAATATTAATTAAATTAATTAGGTCATTAATTGTAGATAACTTTAATTTATTTTGTAAATAAAATCAATTAGAACTAATAGGTTTTAACAATAATTTAATTATTTTATTTTCTTTCCAAAATTAACAAAAACTCCAAAAATATGTCATTAATTATTTTTCTTTAATTAATTTATTTCATAATTAATTTAGCATTTAACTTTAGGATTAATTTCTTTTCTTAAAAATAATAAAAACAAAATCATTTTCTTTAATTAAAAGGGTCAAAACCCTAATTTCGCATTCGGTTTAATTTCCCGCGCGCTTTATTTTCCTTTATTCAATTATTTGTATCTGCTCCTGGATTGTAATAATTTTAACTAGGACATTTATTTATTTTCCCGCATTTAAATTTCAAAGGGTTGCTTTTGGCGATGTAAATACCCGACGCTTTGTAATAATCTAGTTTAATTTCCACACCTTTAATTCTGCAAATTATACAACAGTTAGATGTTTGATAATAGGGCTTGCATGACAAGAATGAATGCCTAATTTAAAAAACAGTTAGATCACCCTTAACAAGTACAAAGATAAGAATAACTGAAATCAACACACTCACACATGCACACTCCTAGGGTACACCCCACTTGGTTGCCTTCGTAAACGGTCATTGAGTATAGGTCGTTTTAGAGGTCGTCCTCTTGTCTAAAATATCATAGTTGCCTCGAAATGGTTGCCTCAGATATTGTTGCCTCAAACAAATGATCTAAGACATTAGGGTTATCGCTAAGGTGTCCTAACATTGCTTTAGTGACCGTATGTACATCTTTCGAATTGACCCTCAAACTCCAACGACGTGGCTACCTACTCATTAATAGTAGGATAGCATTGTCTAAAGGAAATTAGCATAGAACAATTCCTTTTTTCGAGTAGGTAGATTAGTTCTTAGATACTTGCTCATTCAAAACAAAACTTTTTCACAATACACTTTTACAAACAAGTTTTCAAAACACTTCAATACACTCTTGAGGATAGAAGCAAGAGTTAAATCGAAGTTAAAACAAAAACTTTTCAAAACCCACAAACACAAAGAAAACAATTTTGAAAACAATGAGCAAGTACCTAAGAGCTCATGGAAAACCACAGATAGAAAGGGTGCTAATACATTCCCTTTCTGTAATCTACCCCCGTACTCAGAAATATCTCAAAAAAGGAATTTTTCTGTGCTTTTTTCCTTTCCTTGTTGGATAAAATAAAATTCGGTGGCGACTCTTGCTTACCGCGACATTTTGCGAAAACAAACGCAAAATGCAAACCAGCATTCCAAAAACACTCAGTTCTTCCCACCGTATCACAGAACTGGCGACTCTGCTGGGGACTTATAAGTGGGGTGTACCTTTGGATTAGTTCATATTGTTTTCAATTGTTTGATCTGTTTGCTTTATGTTTGTGGGTTTGAATCGGAGTTACTATAGATCCTAACCCGGATCTGGGGAACACCTTTTAGGTAAGTAACAATAGACTGTGAGGGAACTGTACAGCGTAGACCGATACGGTTGAAGCAGTAGCTACGTTGGTGTGACACTTTAGTTTGTACCGATATCCCTTATGGTGAAACAAGGAGAATATGGGGCTGTTAAGGGGTCATTAAGCACCAATTGACCTTAGAACTTATAATTGACCAACTTGGCCATAGAAAAGTAGCAGTATGCTACACTCATTGAGACCAAACTCTCGCGATGATTCCGGCCACAAGAAAAGATTGCTAAACTAGAATTATGACTGATCGAGGGTGGTAAGTGATATTGAGATCCTCTAGAACCCGGTTACTATTACTAGGACAGGTTGAACCAATTAAACTGAAAGAGGGTAATACCTAAACTCCATGCCAGCCTGAAATTTAAGGGCTATTGTGTGACTTGTGTGCTTTCAACTTGAACTACTTGCACATGTTTGTTATCTAACAACTTGAGTTCCTTGCAGGTTTTGTTTACAGTCCTTATCCAATACCTTGGATTTCTTGCCAGATTTACTTGTTTACATTACCTCGTACTTTTGCTTAAACGCATAACATACACATCATAACATCATGCCTTAACATTTCCTTAACCATTTCAAGGATCTCAAAGTTTTGTGATGCAGGTTATGGTAAACCAAACGTCTAGCAAGGGGAAAAGGGGATTTATTTTCCTCTAGCCAATGTCATCTAGAGATCAAAACACGATAATTTGAGTCAATGGCTATGACCCACTCGATATGGTGAGCTTGACTCTTGAAGAAGGACTCTTGACGACACGAAGTTCCTTCAATCAAAGCTACAAAATTCAAATTCTAACAGTTTCTTGTTTACCCCGCGAGATCCTTGAAAACATTGCATACATATATCATACATATCATTGCATAACAGGTCTCCCAATACAGGTCTCTCATGGTCTCGCTGTTTATTTCAGAAAAGGATCTCCAACAAGACAACTAAGATCTTCGTACTCAAGAGACTCAGTTCAGGGAAATCTTCCTAAACCTATCCAAGGGGCAGAAAGAGTTGAAAACAATCCTCGTTGGGAACTTGGTCAAGAAAAGTCCCGAAGACAATAAGGACGAGCGGATGGAACAATTGCAAGCTGAGGTAGATGCAACGAGAACCCAGATGCTGGGGCAAATGGGTTTTATCCAAAACTTAGCCTGGGAACAAGAAGAGTTGAGAACCATTATCAACCAGCTTCATCAAGACACATACAAAAGTATGAAGCAAACAATCAAGGCCGGGGACCAAGTCATTGATCATCCTCCAAAAGGACAAGGGTTTGGGTTGGTAAAGAATGGACCTCTGCAAGTTGCTACCATCTCACAAGTCCAACAACCACATTGCCAAAAGCAACAGGTTAATCAGAGTAAGCCAGATATGCCCAAAAGGTAGTTCGCCGAGCTCAACATGCCGCTGTCTCAAGCTTTACAACACCTGTTGAGATTGAATCTAGTGACGTTAAGGGACCCTCCTCAAAATCCCTACATAACCTCCCCAAGGTACAATCCTGATGCAAGGTGTGCATACCATTCCAACAGCTCGGGGCATGATACTGATGACCGTTGGGCATTCAAAAACAAAATTCAAGACCTTATCAATAAATGAGCGTTGGAATTCACACAAGATGGTCAGGCTGAGTTCTTCTACCATCCCTCCAAGGCTCACCATTTAAAGTGACAAGTCCTGAGACGAGAAGACTTTTTGTTCATTAGAATTTTCAATTTGTAATTTTCTTTTGTTTGTTCAGACATTTATTCATGTCAAACTTTGTTACTTTATCAATGCATTGCATATGTCCGTTTTGAATCAATCCATTCGTATTCACTATATTCAAATTGCTTTCATTTTGTGATGATCAACTCTCGATTAAAAATTCTAAGCCTTTAGAGGGAGGATGACGAAAATGATATCAAAATCTCTACAGTACGCTTTTGAACAGACCCCGCTGATGAGGTACAGGCATTGTTTCAAATCCTAAACAGTGGAGTTATAAGGAAGATAATCCCTAGTCAACCACTTTGAGCCAAAGATGTTGGAGTTTTTCTTTTCACAAATTAAAACCCTTAATTATAACCTGGGGCAGGGTAGTTTTCTCAGTTAATCCAGGTGCACAATGAATGGCATCAAAGAAGTCCTTCCGAAACAAAAGACGGTGATGGTTCCCCATAATCGTCAAGACAGGCAGTCACTATATCTCGAAATAAAAGCCCATTAAGTCAAAACCTATGAAGGAGACTTAAGAAAAAAACAGGGGCATCCCGCTGACTGTAATCACAAAAACAAACAGTTCATGCAAAAAAGAGGGATAATAAAATCAAAAAGAAAGAGATCCTACAAAATCTCAACAAAAATGACTGCCTGTTCAAAATAATCTGTCAGTATCCAAACCATCACTGGAATATCAGAGCAAAGACTCAAAACGAGGTCTAATGCACGATTAGCTGAGTTTAGGATCGAAGAACATCACGGAGAACGAGTGGGTACAAATACATTTTTAGCCTTTATCCTTTGTTTCTTAAACCGTGAACCAGGCTGCGTTATAACCCTTAAAAGTCCTAGCTGAAGAACGAGTTAGTTCGAAAGCATACTGTTACGAAAGGTATCCTGACTCTTGTAGGGCTTGCTGTAAGTCCTGAGTTGACATAACTTTTACAAAAATTCGCTTGTTTTATTGAAAACTGCATTTTCAAAAATTTCAAGACAGACATAAGCTTTGCATTCTTAAACTAACATCGTTTGCATATGACTATTTGTTCAACAACAGAGAAATTCGCACGATGAATATCTAGTGAACAAAAACCTTTTCAATAAAAAGGGTCACCTCAAGTGGAAAAAAGCACTTCCAACCAAGGGGCATACACGATCATTGTCCATCATCTGGGGCAGTCAAGTCAAGATTCAAGGAATCTCTCAAAGATGCCAAATAGCCAGGGGAAAATCTCCATCTGAATCACTTAGGGCATTGGACATGAATTCTAGCAACGAATCTTGCATGATCAAACGAACATCTTCTGGTAGTATGGCAACACAACGCTACCGGCAGTGACAAATCCCTACACCCTGAGAGCGTGGACATAGTCAAAAATACTGCGCATGAACAAAGACCCGCTAGGTTGACACACCTAGGCAAAAATAAGGGCTTCCCGGCGAACCAAATGGGTTCGGGCAAAAATAAGGGATGAAAATGAAAAAAAAGTCTGTACACCCGGCAAGTCGAAAACCTCAAAAGGCGGCTTGGGCAAAAAAGGGTATCCCGGTGGACTGAAAACCCGAAAGGGCGGTCCAGGAAAAAATTAGGGATCAAAGCGTACGACTATGTCCCCTCATCTTGTCATTAGCCTACCAGAAGAAGACTTGTCACTTCAATCGAAATTTACTAAGCACCTCATAGGTTGGGATAATACTCGATCCACAAGGCCTCCGCATGCACCTTCTCCCGCAGATACAGGGGCAGAAAAGTCTCAATGCAAATCCATCGTCATATCCTCAGCATGCATCCCAGTAACATTCACTCCCCGCAGAGTAAAAGAAAAATAGTAATGTTAACTCTCCCCAACTGAGGCTCGCAACCGCGAATGAATCGACAATATTCTCCCCAAGCAGAATTTATCCATCATCAGCACTAGACAATTATCCCCAGCGGAGTCTGGAAAATCTTCCCTAGTGGAATTTGGAGAATCATCCCCAGTAGACTCTGGAAGATTATCCCCAGTAGAGCCTAAAAATTGATCCCCAGTGAAGTCGCAACTGAAAGATCATCCCCATCAGAGTTCATTCCTTTCACAAACGAAAACTCAATCCCCAACAGGATTCAATATCGCCAGCAACGGTAATTCATCCCCGGCTGAATTTATCAGCGGAATCCTCAGCAGAGCATGTCCTCCCCACAGAGCCACTTCCTTATCAGTTTATTCCCCAGCGGAGTTATCCTCTCCTACAGGTTTATTCTCACAAGCATTTTCATTCACTATCCTCAGCGGAAGCGAAGAATTCAACTTTTTTTCTCCAGCAGCAATCCGAGATTTATTTTCCCCAGCTAAAAACATCACATTTCCATACATCATGACATGCATACGCATCATACGACACAATCTCATTTATTTTGAGAACATCATCGCTTGATACATATCATGCATTACATACAACTAACCTTTACCTTTCAGGAAGGATACGATTAAATTCTCACAAAGTTCAAGCTATGAAGCTTTTACCTCAGTTGAATTACGAACGAGTTCCTAAATCTCAGCAGAGATGTTTTCTCAGTTGAATTACGGACGAGTTCCTAAATCTCAGCAAAGTGGTTTCCTCAGTTGAATTACAGACAAGTTCCTAAATCTCGGCGAAGATGTTCCTCAGTTGAATTACGGACAAGTTCCTAAATCTCGGCAGAGATGTTTTCTCAGTTGAATTACGAGCAAGTTCCTAAATCTCAGCAAAGTGGTTTCCTCAGTTGAATTACGGACGAGTTCCTAAATCTCAGCAAAATGGTTTCCTCAGTTGAATCACGGACGAGTTCCTAAATCTCAGCAAAGTGGTTTCCTCAGTTGAATTACGAACAAGTTCCTAAATCTCAGTGAGAACTTTTCTCAGTTGAATTAAGGGCGAGTTCCTAAATCTCAGCGAAGCTTTTACCTCAGTTGAATAACAGACAAGTTCCTAAATCTCGGCAAAGATGTTTTCTCAGTTGAATTACAAGCGAGTTCCTAAATCTCAGCAAAGCTTTTACCCCAGTTGAATTACGGACGAGTTCCTAAATCTTAGCAGAGATGTTTTCTCAGTTGAATTACGAGCAAGTTCCTAAATCTCGACGAAGATGTTCCTCAGTTGAATTAAGGATAAGTTCCTAAATCTTGACAGAGATATTTTCTCAGCTGAATTACGGGCAAGTTCCTAAATCTCAGCAAAGTGGTTTCTTCAGTTGAATTATGGACAAGTTCCTAAATCTCGGCAGAGATGTTTTCTCAGTTGAATTACGGACAAGTTCCTAAATCTCGGCAGAGATGTTTTCTCAGTTAAATTACGGGAAAGTTCCTAAATCTCAACGACGATATTTCCTTAGTTGAATTACGGACGAGTTCCTAAATCTCAGCAGAGATGTTTCCTCAGTTGAATTACAGATAAGTTCCTAAATCTCAGTAGAGATGTTTTCTCAGTTGAATTACGGACGAGCTCCTAAATCTCGACAAAAATGTTTCCTCAGTTGAGTACGGACGATCGAAGTTCCTAAATATCAACAAAGATGATTCCTCCGTTGAGTACGGACGAGCGAAGTTCCTAAATATCAACAGAGATGACTCACCAGCAGAATAAAGGACGCCGAAGCTCCTAAATTTCTACTTCTCTCAACAAAGATCAGCCTTCCCCAGCGGAATCTTCCTCAACAACAGGTATACAAGCTCTCGCTAAGGAATCTCTTATGCGACCGACACTCCTTCAGATGGCATATTTAAGCCCATCCCCTCGTCAGTGATTTCCAAATGGCATCTGTAAGCCCATTCCCGACATCACAAGACAATTACCACTTCATACGAGTGCAAATTTTTGGGCACTCTAGTGTTCAATCATCTTCCACCTTCGGATCACGAAAGGCACGAAAGCCAATCTATATCCTCAGGTTTAAGAAGATTGAACAGGGGCAGCTGTTGTACCCCAAAATTTTTCCTCCCATATTTCTCAAAACATTTCAAGAAAGATCCCTAAGTTGCTCAAGGTAGTCCAAGGGTTGGCCAGACAAACTCTCTCCTAAGGCAGTCTACCTCAAATTAGGGTTTCATGTTGCATCAATATACTTGAGTACAAGGGACCCCAAATGCTCAAAAATGTCCTAATATGTTCTCAAGATCATCCATGACAAGTTTCAAGCCTTGCAGAGAAAGTTTGCTCAGTCAATTGCTCAAAGGCCTGAAAATCGACTGTGCTAGGGCAAAAGTCAACTGTGGCCTACATACAGTCAAACTTCAAGATTTTTGGTCAACATCCTCATTTTGAAGTATATTTAATCATTTTAGCAAGGTCTGATCATGATTCATCAATGATTTCTCACAATTCATCAAGACTTAAAAGTTGCTAAATTAGGGTTTTGTAGGAAAAGTCAACTCAACTTTGACCAAGCATAACTTTCTCATACTTTATGAGAAATGACCCATCCAAAGCTCATTTTGAAAAGGATGCAATTCCCTACAATTCATCTTCAGCTCCAAAGTTCAAAATATGAACTCACAAAAATATATGAATTTTTACATTATAGGTCATTTTGAAAAGTCAACAAAAGCACCTTTCTTATCAAAGATTCTAACTTGAGCATGGATTATCAAAATAATATGAGACCAAACGGTTTGATTGGAGGACATCTCAAGCTTTCTAAAAAGTCCAAGAACACCTCCAAAGAGTCAAAATTGAGGAAGTTTTGCATTGTTGAAGTTGGACTTTTTTGCAAAAGTGCCAAAAGTCAACTATGCCCAAAACTTAAAATTTTACTAAATGGGCTCATTCTTTTTCACTTGTTTTGAGTTGGCATTATAGCCCACGTGCTCCAGCCTTGACCATGTGTCCATATAATATTTTTATTAATTATTTTGATTTTATTTGAATTAATTTGATTTAAATCAAAATAAATCAAATAAAAATCCAAAAGCATTGATAACAAAGATTTTGTGGTGATTTCAGGTTTCATTATACAGCTTTCCATGATCAAACTCGTATCAAGGCATAAGTGTACAAAAAGATGGGATTTGGACCAAACTTGGAAGGTTGTTAAAGGGAATCATCAATATTCAAAGTCATTGAAAGAAGAAGATTTGGACAGCAAAAACAATCCTAATACATTGTGCAATACATAAGGAGGCAAGGGAGACACAAATTAGGGTTGAAGATCAAGCATAGAGAGCAAACATAATCTGAAAAAATACCAAAAAGTGTGAGATTGAAATAGGGCTTAGAGGCATTTTCAAGGCTTGATACTTCTCCCAATCGCTTCCTGGCAATCTCGGGAACCTAAAGCAATCAAGAGCACGCGTGTTCAAGCCTCCTAGTGCACTGTAAGTCAGTCAGGAACTCACCCTTTTCTTGATTTCGTATTTTGGAATTTAGGCATTGTTAACATGTATTGATAGCATATTCTTAATCTACACATCATTTGCAAGCTTTTGGTATTACTCGATTTCATTTATCTGACCTATATCGTGATTCACCATAGTTAGGGTTTCATGCTTTGATTTAGGGCTTTAAGTTTCAGGAAAAAATAGCCTTAGTAATGGCTATGGTTGCGATCAGAAGAAGATGACGAGTCTAACCATGGTCTTAGAATGCATTTCCATGGCCTGTAGGAGATTTGGGAGGAACCCCTGTTTGTAGCGACGAACATTTGTCTGTAGTGACGAACATTTGTCCGTAGGTATAGGTGATGCTGTTTTTAGCCATGGTTCAAGGACATGGATGATGTGTTGGCACTCCCCCATTTTCCCATTCAAAAACCAACGCGCTTTTTTTATTTTTGTCCACTATATTTCTTTTTCTTTATATTATCATTGTTTGGTATTTTATTAACAACAAGAACCACATGGCCTAGTGGTTGCCACGCAAGATTTCAGGGCATTAGAGGCTGGAGGTCAGGGGTTCGATCCCTGCCTCCAGCATTTGTTATTTTTCCAATTTATTTCAGATGATCATGTGCACGCTCAAGCCAGGAGATCTATCACGAGCATTCACCATCCAACACGCCAGATGGCCAGATGGCCAGATCTGGTGGCCAACATTGAAGGTGTACCAAAAGGCCAGTCAACACACATGCACTGGATCAGAAAAAGTCCAACGGATCAGCATCATTGGGCCAACGAAATTGCTTTCTACACCTCCAAAATCAGGCCCATCTCTTTCTTTTTCTATATTTTGCTTATTTTATTTAATTATTTTATTTTGTTTAATTTAATTACTAACCAATAGAATAATTTCTATTTTTTAC
Organism: Vicia faba; assembly: GCA_948472305.1. Lineage (NCBI taxonomy): Eukaryota > Viridiplantae > Streptophyta > Magnoliopsida > Fabales > Fabaceae > Vicia > Vicia faba. The sequence goes on along the minus strand of OX451739.1, from coordinate 1,592,024,991 downwards.
CAAAAAATCACAAAATATTTTTTTACCCAATTAAATTTCAGAAATTTTATTTTTTATTAATAAATATTAATTAAATTAATTAGGTCATTAATTGTAGATAACTTTAATTGATTTTGTAAATAAAATCAATTAGAATTAATAGGTTTTAACACTAATTTAATTATTTTATGTTCTTTCCTAAATTATCAAAAACTCTAAAAATATGTCATTAATTATTTTTCATTAATTAATTTATTTAATAATTAATTTAGCATTTAACTTTAGGATTAATTTCTTTTCTTAAAAATAATAAAAACAAAAACATTTTCTTTAATTAAAAGGGTCAAAACCCTAATTTCGCATTCGGTTCAATTTTCCGCGCGCTTTATTTTCCTTTATTTAATTATTTGTATCTGCTCCCGAATTGTAATAATTTTAACTAGGACATTTATTTATTTTTCTGCATCTAAATTTCAAAGGGTTGCTTTTGGCGATGTAAATACCCGATGCCTTGTAATAATCTAGTTTAATTTCCGCACCTTTAATTCTGTAAATTATAAAACTGTTAGATGTTTGATAATAGGGCTTGCATGACAAGAATGAATGCCTAATTTAAAAAACAGTTAGATCACCCTTAACATGTGCAAAGATAAGAATAACTGAAATCAACACACTCGCACATGCACACTCCTAGGGTACACCCCACTTGGTTGCCTTTGTAAACGGTCATTGAGTATAGGTCGTTTTAGAGGTCGTCCTCTTGTCTAAAAGATCATAGTTGCCTAGAAATGGTTGCCTCGGATATTGTTGCCTCAAACAAATGATCTAAGACATTAGGGTTACCGCTAAGGCGTCCTAACATTGCTTTAGTGACCGTATGTCCCTCTTTTGAATTGACCCTCAAACTCCAATGACGGTGCTACCTACTCATTAATAGTAGGATAACATTGTCTAAAGGAAATTAGCATAGAACAATTCCTTTTCTCGAGTAGGTAGATTAGTTCTTAGATACTTGCTCATTCAAAACAAAACTTTTTCACACTTACACTTTTACAAACAAGTTTTCAAAACACTTCATTACACTCTTGAGGACAGCAGCAAGAGTTAAATCAAAGTTAAAACAAAAACTTTTCAAAACCCACAAACACAAAGAAAACAATTTTGAAAACAATGAGCAAGTACCTAAGAGCCCGTGGAAAACCACAGATAGAAAGGGTGCTAATACCTTCCCTTTCTATAATCTACCCCCCCGTACTCAGAAATATCTCAAAAAAGGAATTTTTCTGTGCTTTTTTCCTTTCCTTGTTGGATAAAATAAAAGTCGGTGGCGACTCTTGCTTACCGCGACATTTTGCGAAAACAAACGCAAAACGCAAACCAGCATTCCAAAAACAGTCAGTTCTTCCCACCGTATCACAATTATTTAATTAAATTATTTTTGGAATATTTGTGAAGATGTGTTGTGATTAATTGGATTTAATTATTTTATTAAGTGGTGAAATAATATTAGAAGTATAATATTATTTGGTGTGGGCTTGTTTTAAAGGAATAGAAGTAGTAATGAGGTTGTGTATTAGTTTTAGGCCCATTAAAGAATAAAGAGAATAATAGGTTATTTTATTATTGTTAGAAAGAATAGAAAGAAGAAGCAATAGAGGAATAAGGGTTTGAGAGGAAGAACGTGAAGCTGTTGTAAAAGAGGAAGAACGGCAGAACGGGAATTCAATTGGAGAAAGTTGTAGAGCGACCTTCAATCCAAGGTAAGGGTGGGGTTCTGACTCTATAATTGGGTTCAGGATAATTGGTATGTGGGGTTAGAGGTGATTGTTTCTTGTTCATGAATTGAATGTATATGATGTTGTATGATGAGAATTGATGAATTATAGATGAATAATGACGTCCTGATGTTGTTTATTTGATGTGGAATTATAGGATAATTGTAAGTGGTGATTATATATGATTAGATTAAGTTTTTAGGGCTCAAAGTATGGAACCCGTAGTGAAAACGCTGAGAAAATTGCAGAAATTATGCAGGATAAAGCAGTATGCGTCGACCCCAAACTTGATGTGTCGATACAAGCAAGTCTCTAGACTCAGGATGAGTCGACACGAAGGAGTCTTGCGTCGATCCTTGAGGGCTTTTTGACTCAGGATGAGTCGATACGTATGAGCATGTGTCGATACATGCTGTGTGGTAGACTCAGGATGAGTCGATACAAGAGAGGATGCGTCGACTCATGTTGCGAGTTCAGTGCAGTACGCGTTGATCCAAGGAGTTATGCATCGATCCATGTTGTCTGGTTTTTGGCAGAATAAGTTTGAGAATGCTATAACTTGAGTTTTTGGACTCCGTTTGAGGTGTCGTTCGAAGCGTTGAATAGCTAACGCGATGAACTTTATTCTTGAGGATTAAAATGAAGAATAGGAAGGATAATCCTAGTATCCAAGTTAGGAATCAAATTAGTGCTCGTGTTGATCTTTATGTTGCTTTTTGTGAAGGATGATGAGAATGAGATGTATATAGATTGTTGTTTGATTGTAACAGTTGGATGAATGATGTTAATGATGTAATATTACAGAATAGTAGTATGTAGAGATTTGCTAATTTAGAAGTAAGCCTTATTTGATTAACTAATCATAGGCAATATCTTGTTTAGGCCTATGGTCAACATTGTGAAATTGACGAGTTACCGTTATATTACTGTACAATTGAGTTGTTGATGAGATAATATTATTGAGAGTTTGTTTTAATGAATTATGATGTATAAATGATGTTTGATGATTTATGATGATGTCGATTAATGATATTGATGAAGAGATGTTGAGATGCTTTTGGAGATGTAGGCCTTTGGCCAATGATGGTGTTGTATTGAGATGTTTTCAATTATGGTGTTGTTATTACATTCATGATTATGTCACATACATTGCATTTTGAGATGGAGCTTATGCTCGTTGAGATGGCCTGTATTGGAGAATATTGAGATGAAGGCTTATGCCTTGTTGATGCCTCTATTAATTGACAATTTTTGAGATGGGAGTTTTACTCCAAATGGTACCACATGCATTTTCATAGTATTGAGTCGCATTATTTGATTGCATAAAGAAGTTGTGCATTGATGTTGTGAATGTGTATTATTAGTGTGATTGTTGTTGATTATGAGATAAGAAGTGGTGATGTTATATGATTTAATATATTAATTATCATACGCTTTATTATATTGTTAGATATCTCACCCCTTCTGTTTGAATGTTACCCTTATGTTGGTAACGTGCAGGTAATCGAGAGTGAAGGTTGTATACCTTCAGTAGTTCGAGTCGGTGTCATTGCTGTGATATGTAACACTCGGGAGGGATGAACGCTTGTTGCTTTTGATTGTTTATTATTCAGCCTTTGAACTTTAAGTTGATTATTATTAAATTGTGTTGTTTTGAAGTTGCTGTAATGATGATAAAGATGTTATTAAGAATTCCGCTGCGTAGATGTTTGAATTGTTGAATTAATAGATTTAATTGTTATGATGATGGTTCATCCAATGGTTTAAAGTGTTACGTATCCACGATGAATGAAATGCGTTTTATTGATGAATTTGTAACATCCTGATTCGTTTGCGTGAATGATTTTATAACTCTGATTTATTTATATAATTACTCGGGGTAGAATTGGGGTGTTACAATGCCCCAACTGGTAAAGGTAAACAGAAAGTTGCTCAGGGTCAGAAAACTAGTAGGGGAGATGTTCCTGCTGGTGTGGTTTGTTTCAAATTTGGAAAACCCGGTCATAAGAGCGACGTGTGTACTGTTGAGGTGAATAAGTGTTTCCGTTGTGGTAAGACTGGACATGATATATCTGAGTGCAAGCATAAAGAAATGATTTGGTTCAATTATGGTGAAGAAGGACACATTAGTAGTCAGTGTCAGAAACCAAAGAAGGCGTAAACCAGTGGTAAAGTGTTCGCGTTGGTTGGGGCTCAGACAACTAATAAGGACAGACTCATCAGAGGTACATGTTTCATTAATAGTACTCCTTCAATTACTATTATTGATACCCGTGCTACTCATTGCTTTATTGCTGCTGACTGTGTTGAAAGATTGGGTCTTATGTTATCTTTTTTGAATGGAGAAATGGTCGTCGATATTCCAGCTAAGGGGTCGGTGACTACTTCTCTTGTGTGTTTAAAGTTTCCTTTGTCGATCTTCGACATAGACTTTGCTTTTGTTTTGGTTTGTTTGCCTTTAAGTGGGTTAGATGTGATTTTAGGTATGAATTGGTTAGAACGTAACTATGTTCATATTAACTTTTATGACAAGTCAGTGAGGTTTTCTACTCCAGAAGAGGAGGAAGCTGGTCTGTTGTCTACTAGACAGTTGAGGTAGTTTATGCAAGAAGAGGCTCAGATGTTCTCGTTGATGGTGTTGCTATCTGTCAAGAATAAAACTATAATTGAGGAATTGCAAGTGGTATGTGAATTTCCTGATGTTTTCCCTGATGAAATTCTTGATGTACCGCCAGAGAGAGAAGTTAAATTTTCTATTGATCTTGTACTTGGTACCAGACCTGTTTCTATGGCACCATATAGGATATCTGCATCTGAATTGTCATAATTAAAGAAGCAATTGGAAGAGTTACTCGAAAAGAAATTTGTAAGACCAAGTGTATCGCAGTGGGGAGCTCTAGTGTTGCTAGTAAAGAAGAAAGATGGAAGTATGAGACTTTGTGTTGATTATAGAAAATTGAATAAAGTGATAATTTCAGAATGCGTTATGGACATTATGAGTATTCGGTGATGCCTTTTGGTGTTACTAATGCGCCGGGAGTATTCATGGAGTACATTAACCGTATGTTTCATACTTATTTGGATTGGTTTGTAGTGGTGTTCATTGATGACATTTTGATTTACTCTAAATCAGAAGTAGAGCATGCATAAGACTTAAGAATAGTATTGCAAGTTTTGAAAGAGAAGAAGTTGTATGCAAAGTTGTCTAAGTGCGAATTTTGGTTAAAGGATATTAGTTTTCTTGGTCATGTTATCTCAGGTAGTGGCATTGTTGTAGATCCATCTAAAGTAGATGTTGTGTTGCAATGGGAAACTCCAAATTTGGCCACCGAGATTAGAAGCTTTTTGGGATTAGCTGGTTATTATAGAAGGTTTATTAAAGGTTTTTCTAAGTTGGAACTTCCGTTAACTAAGTTTACATGTAAAGGTAGAAATTTTGTGTGGGATGTTCAGTGCGAAGAAAGTTTTACAGAATTGAAGAAAAGATGGACGTCGGCTCCGATTTTGACATTACCTAATCCAGAAGAAACTTTTGTGGTATATTGTGATGCTTCCAAGATGGATTTAGGATGTGTGCTTATGCGTAATGAAAAGGTAGTTGCTTATGCGTCAAGACAGTTGAAGACTCACGTGCATAATTTAGAGCTTGATGCAGTTGTTTTTGTGCTAAAGATTTAGAGACACTACCTCTATGGTTCTATATTTGAAGTATTTAGTGACCATAAGAGTCTAAAATATGTATTTGATCAGAAAGAATTTAACATGAGACAACGAAGATGGTTGGAGTTGTTAAAGGATTACGATTTTGATTTGAATTATCATCCAGGAAAGTAGAATGTGGTGGCCGATGCGTTAAGTCGAAACACTTTATATATTTCAGCAATGATGGTTAAAGAGTTAGAATTAATTGAACAGTTCAGAGATATGAGCTTAGTTTGCGAAGTGAAACCGCAGAGTGTTATGTTGGGAATGTTAAAAATTAACAATGAATTTCTGGACAGTATCAAAGAAGTTCAGAAGTTAGATGTGAAATTGGTAGACTCGATGGTTGGGATCGATCAGTCCGAGAATTAATATTTTAAGTTAGATGCACAAGGTTTGTTGAGATTCGGTAATCGAATTTGTATTCCTAAAAATACGGAGATGAAGAAAGTGATTCACGAGGAAAGTCATAGAAGCAAGTTGAGCATTCGTTCGGGAGCTACAAAAATGTATCAAGATTTGAAGAATTTGTTTTGGTGTCCTGGAATGAAGAGTGATGTGGCTCAGTTTATATATTCATGTTTAACTTGTCAGAAATTGAAAGTTGAACATCAGAAGCCTGCAAGGTTAATGCAACCGTTAGAAGTTACATAATGAAAATGGGATAGCATTTCGATGGACTTTGTGACGAGGTTACCTAATACTTCAAGAAGGAATGATACAATTTGGGTCATTGTAGATAGGCTTATGAAGTCGACTCATTTTATTCCTATTAACATCAGTTATCCAATATTAAAGTAGGTGGAGTTTTACACTAGTGTAATTGTGAAACTACATGGTATTCCATTGTGTATTGTGTCGGATAGAGATCTGAGGTTTACTTTAGATTTTTGGAAGAGTTTGCAAGAGGAGGTGGGTTCTAAGTTGAGGTTGAGTTCGGCGTATCACCTTCAGACGAATGGTCAAACGGAGAGGACTATTCAGTCGTTGGAAGATCTATTAAGAGCATGTGTTCTTGAGCAGGGAGATTCGTGGGATACTTATCTTCCATTAATAGAGTTCACTTATAATAACAGTTACCATTCTATTTTTGGAATGGCAACTTTTGAAGCGTTGTATGGTCGAAGATCTAGAACTCCTTTATGTTGGCATGAATCTGGGAAAAGTGTAGTACTTAAACTTGAACTTGTTCGAGAAACTACCGAGAAGGTGAAGTTAATTTGAGAAAAGATGAAAGCTTCCCAAAGTAGACAGAAGAGTTATCATGACAAGCGAAGGAAATATTTAGAATTTCAAGCAGGTGACCATGTGTTTCTGAGAGTTACACATGTGACTGGTGTTGGGCGTGCATTGATGTCTAAGAAGCTCACTCCTCATTTTATTGGTCCATATCAGATTTTAGACATAGTTGGCAAGGTTGGATATAGAGTGACTTTACTGCCTAATCTTTCGAATTTGCATGATGTGCTCCATGTGCCACAACTCTAAAAGTATATTTCAGATGTATCTCATCAGATTTGTATGGATGATGTGCAAGTACAGGATAATCTTAGTATGAAGACGATGTCTGTACGAATCACAAATCGTGAAATCAAGACTCTAAGAGGCAAGGAGATTGCTTTGGTGAAAGTAGTCTGGTTAGGAGCTGTCGGAGAAAGCATGACGTGGGAGTTGGAAAGCAAGATGCGGGACTCATATCTTGAGTTGTTCGAACATGGTAAATTTTCGAGGATGAAAATATTCTAAGTGGTGGAGAGTTGTAACATGCAATATTTAATTAATTATTTAATTAAATATTTTCGATTAAATTTTTGAAGTTGTGAAATATTGATTTAAGTTGCGTTGTTCTAAGTTGAATTAATTAGTTGATTAAGTAGTAAGATTAATATTGAATAATACTATTATTATTTATGTGAGTCTATTTTAATGTTAAAAGTAGTAGAAAGGGAGGTGTCGAAATTTAAGCCCAACAAGGCAAAATAAGAATAATAGTATAGTAGTTATATTATAATAGATGTTTATAAATAATAGAAGTATCAGTAGAAAGAAAGAAGAATAGGTTTTGGCAGAAGAAGAAAATAAGGGTTTTGGAAGAGATATGTAGAAGTGCAAAGATGAGGCAAAACTAAGTGTAATCGGAGAGTTAGAGCAACCTTCAATCCAAGGTAAGGGTGGAATTCCGATTCTATAATAGAGTATGTGATGAATGATATGTGGGATTGAGTTGTAAAATTGTTTCTGTTTATGTTTCAAATTGATATATTGTTGAAATTGAGAGATAGTTGAGAATCCAATTTAATATATAAACACCGGAGTACACTTACTAAATAAATTGAAAATTTGATGGTGATATATCCTAGCTTACTTTAATATGCGGTAGGCTTACTAATTAAATGGGAAATAGCATAGTGGTAGGCACTCTGTAGCATCATTTGAGAACCTACATGATTTCAATTTAGAATAACAAGTTATTGTACCACTTTCATTCTCACTCTCACGTTTGGATAGAATAAGAATTAGTAACCCTGCAGTGTTTAATGAATTACTAATATGGAGAATAACAAATTTGATAAACCAGTTTCAAGAATTTTATGTTTATTAATATTATATTTTATCATTAGTATATTAATAATAATAATTAAATAACAATTTAGTATTATTATGTATAATTAATTTTTTGGAGTTTTGAGTTAAATATAATAATTTGAGTTAAATGATTAATTTAAGTTAATTTCTATGCTAATAGAGTTGTGAGAACTATCAATAGAGTTGTCAATTGAGTTGTCAATAGGGTTGTTAGAGTTGTCAATAGTGTTGTTAGAGTTGTCAATAGTTTTGTTAAAGTTATTAATAGAGTTGTTTCGTATCATTAAAAGTCACTTTTATTTGTTTTGCGTAATTCTGACATGTTTAGAGTTGTGAGTAGGGTAAGTTGGAGTTTTCAAATAATAATACATCTCTGCTAAATTATGATTTATTATCGATATGAAAATTTGTTTAATCAATTGTAGTAATATGCCACTAGAATAAATTAAGATAAGTAGCAGAAATTGGTGGCAAGCTTATTAATAAAGTGATAGTGTGGTATATGGTTATAAGTAGCAGAAAGTGGAAATAGTATAAAGTAGCAATAGTAGAAGCAATATTTAGCAGGCTAAATCAGTATCAGGCTTACAAGTTAATAAAATAGCAGAACCATATTATTGATAGTACAACCTCTAATAATAGTGTAGTATTAATTTAACACAGACATAATGAGAACTTTAGAACAACGTAGAAGTAATAGAATTTTTAGCCGATAATTAATTAATCGGAAATAGTCGTAATAGTCTGAATAATTACACGATTTATTTGTAATAAATTTTGGTTGACTCATTGTATTATGTTCTTTGTTGAAAAATGTGAATTGCCATGTGATGTTATTGCCTCTATTTATGAGTAAAATATTAAGTTGCGGGTTTATGGCCAATGTTGGTTTGTTGTTGCGTCGCTATGGAATTTTGTTGTTGCTATCCTGACATTCATATTGGTACATAGCATATCAAGTTGGAGCTGATACTATGTAAGTTGACCTGAATTGGCAAATTAAATTGAAGGCTTATGCCTTGTTGATGTCTCTAATAATTGGCAGATTTCTAAGTTGGAAGTTTTACTCCATTAGTACCACATGAATGTGCATTGTAACGATTCTCATTCCATGTTACATATTTAACATGTCGTGTTGTTGACTTGTGATGATTGATGTTGGTTGAAAATCGTGAAGTGGTGATTTTACATAATCTGATCTAATAAATTGTTTATCATACACTCAATTATATGGTTCGATATCTCATCCCTTATGTTTGAATGTTGTCCTCTGTTTGTAACATGCAGGTAATCAAGAAGGATAGTTGTTACCTTCGTTAGTTCAAGTCGGTGTTGTCGCTCTGATACGTAGCACTCGGGGGGATGAACACATGTTTTCTTTATTGTTGGTTTTCATTATATTGCTGAATTTTTAAGCAGTTTTCATTAAAGACTTGTTGTCTTAAAGTCGTTTTGAGTTGGACAAGATGTTATGGTGTTTTCAATTGAATTTGTGAATCTGCTGCGTAGCAATGAAAGTTGTTTTAGTTTTAAAGACTAAACAGCTTGTTATCGGTTCATCTGAATTTTATGTGTTATATATCTAAACTATAGGTGATTGAATGTCGTTGTTTTCAAGTTGAAAGTGTAGCATTCCATTTGTTTGTTGGAAATTTTATAACTCTGATTTTATATAATTCGTTGGGTAGAAATGAGGTGTTATAGTCCTGGTTTATAAGGTATGGTAAAAATAACATGAATCGGTTTGATCATGGCCATTCATGGTTCAGATAGCACGGGACTCATGCGATGATTCAAACCTGCACATTAGCATCTCATGAGTATGTTAGTGGCATTACTGTGCGTTAAAACATAATGAAAATAAAAATACAAAAAATCATGAAATAATAGAAAATGATGATGCATGTATGCTGGTCCAGGCCCTTTGGATCATGGTAACTGATCTAAACTTACCCTTCAATATTCCTGGAAGTGAATGGAATGGAGGTTTGGTGGTGAAGAGGCTCGAGAATAGGGTCTTCAAAACTTAGGATTCTTGGAAAATTTTGATGTTTTTTTGACAATTTTGTGGTGCAAGGATTTGTGTCCTTTGTTCTTGTCTTGATGTTTGAATATATATAGAAATTTTAGAGCAAAAAAAAATGGGCTTGGACTCTTGTGTAATAAGATATGATTTTTATCTTATTTATTTTGTATTATTAATGAATTAAATAAAAAATAATTAAAATAAAAAGTCCAAAAGGTGTATGAATGAATTTTGAGGTGTATGAAGAGTATAACACATGTTTGGACTCTTAAATCATGGCCCAATAGTCTAAAATATCAAGCTTGCTCAATTTGAACTTCGTGCATTTGCTCAAAATTTCCCAAATTTCAATGGTCATAACTCATTCAATTTTAGAGGTGATCGTAGACTTTTTGGAAAGCTCAAGATATCCTCTACAACCTTTATGTTGATCATTTTTGATTTTGAAGACTTTATCTTGATGTAAGTTGCCTTGACAAAAAGTGTCTTTTTATTAACTTTTGAAATGACTTGTAATGTGTTGGCTTATATCTCTCAAATGATGCATTTTTGGACTTGAGCATAGAGATAAAAAGTTGTAGAGAATTGAATTTCCTTCAAAGTGAGTTTTGGTTGGGGAAAAGCTGATAAAGCATGTGAAAGTTATGCTTGGTCAAAGTTCAGTTGACTTCTCTTAAGGAAACTCTAATTTGGAAACTTTTGACTTTTGATGATTTGAGGGATTTTCTTGAGGAATCATGATCAACCATTAACCAAATGATGAATATGACTTCAAAACCTTGATGTTGACAAAAAATATTGAAGTTCGACTGTACGTTGACCACAATTGACTTTTTACCCAATGTAGTTGATTTTTAGTCATCCGAGCCATTGATTGGGAAAACTTATGATGCAAGACTTGAAACTTGACATGAGCATTCTTGAAGACCTATGGAGATCCATGAAAACCAATTGAGACCTTTAAAACCAAATCTTCCTTGATAAATACTAAACCCTAGTTGTGGACCCATTGCTTAGAAGGAGAATTTGTCTGATCAATTCTTGAGCCAACTTGGGAAAATGAGGATCTCTTGATAATGTCTTGAAGGAAAATGGGAAGGAAAATTTTGGGGTACAACAGTTGCGCCTGTTCAATCTTCTTAAACATGAGGAGTTAGATTGGTATGTCCTTCATTCGTAACTTGAAGGTAGAAGATGATTGAACACTTAAGTGCCCAGAAATTTGCACTTGCATATGCATGAAGTAACACTGTTGGTTGATTATACCAGGAATGGGCTGAAGGATACCATTTTGATAGGTAACGGAGAATCGTTGGAGATGGGCTTACAGATGCCATCCAAATTAACTATTGATAGGAATACCAGAATAAGTCTACGCCTGACTTTGTCTTTAGAAGATGTATTTGGAATAAGTCTATGTCTGACTTTGTCCAAAAGAACACCAACATAAATCTACGCTTGATTTTATCCGAATGATATACTAGAATGAGTCTATGCTTGACTTTGTCTAGAAGATACGTTTGGAATGAGTCTACGCTCGACTTTGTCCAAAAGAATTTCAGAAGGAATCTACGCTTGATTCCATCCGAACTAGAAGATGTCTATGCCCGACTTCAAATAGAAGAAGTACCAAAAAGAGTCTACGCCTGACTTTTTCCAAAAAGAGTGTCAGAATGAAATCTACGCTTGACTTCATCTGAATGATGCACTAGAAGATATTTATGTCCGACTTTATCTAGAAGAGGTACCATAAAGAGTCTACGGCTGACTTTTTCCAAAAAGAGTGTAAAGAAATCTACGCTTGACTTCATCTGAACGATGCACTAGAAGATTCCTACGTCCGACTTCATCTAGAATAGATATCATTCAGAATGACCTTCTGGGGAAATGTTTAAGTATCTACTTGTCAGATTTAGTCTCTGCGGTGAATTATATGATCACGTAGATAGTCGCACCGTCCTTTTTTAAGAATTACTCTGCGACCTGTTAGAAAATTGATGATGTTCTTATGTTTATCAACTTTAGCTGAAAAGACAGAGTTAGTATTTATGCAATGTCATGATGTATGCATTGCGTAATGATGCCCTTAAAATAAATAAGAATGTGCTATTTGCAATTTGTATGCATATGCTATGATAAATGATGTATGAATGTGAGATGTTGTTGAAGTGTATTGGTTTCTCCGTATAGCATTCTTGATAGGGAAAATAAATCCCTGATTGTTTCTGGGAATGATGAATATGAATCTTCGATCTGTTGGGGATTCCTGCTTGTTGTTTGAGGAAACTTCGCTGGAGAATTAGATTTCTGCTTGGGGAGAAGAGTTCAAGAACATTGATCATTCATCGATCTACTGGGGAATTTAATTCTTATATACCCTGACCGGGGATAAAATAGATGGATAACCTTCCGAGGTGCTGTCTAACCGAGTTTTCGATATGGATGCCGACTCGCTTGGGGCGGATAAGATTAACTGATTTCTGGTCCAGTTTCCAATTTCGTAGAAACTCTCTGGGGATAGTGGTTTGGACTATCCTTTGCTGGAGAGAGAAGTTTTACCAATGATTTACAGTAGAGGGATAGACTTAAGCTGGGGAGACTGAATTCCGCTAGGGAAATACACCCTGTTGGGGAAATAAACCCTGTCGGGGAAATGCTCTGCTGAGGAATATGCTCTACTGGGCGATTTGAGTCAGGCTGGAGAAGAGAATTTTGCAGGGGATTTTACAGTGTCGGAGAAATAAACTCAGTTGAGGAAGAGAATTCCTGTGAATTATGCTGCTACCATAATCTACTAAAGATTGGATTTCTGTAAGTTAGTAACATTATCAGAGAAAAGATTATACTCCTTTATCTGCTAGAGGGATCTGCTGGTGAGTATGATAAGAGTATTTCAGGCTTGCGGAGAATATGTCGAGTTCATGAAGATGAACTTATGAAGTTCATTATGCGGGGGATAATCTTACGGGGACTGCTCTGTGAGGCAACTTTACTGGGGATTACTCTATAGGGATTTATGGACGACTTGAACATTATCCCGCCTCCTAAAGTCTTGAGTAAATACTTATTCATGTTTTTATGCATATTTTGTTAACAATAATCATGTTCATACGCATATGTTCATTCAATTTAGTCATTGGACGTTTTTTTGCAAACAAAACAGAAAAAGTAAAACAAAATTTGAACTTTGAAATTGTGTTTATATTGATAGTTTGCTTAACAAGCGATTATTGTACAAAGAGACAAAAATCCTAGTAAGAGGAAATCATCGCAAAATGAAAGAGTACAAAATATATAGCTATGTGTAAATGACCTTGTCGGGTTTCCACTCTACTATTGCCCCTATGTCTTTGAGCATCTCATCCTTTATTGTCAAAATAAGTTAACTGAATCGATCTGTACCATTTGAACTTGTCGTTGGAAATAACACTGGTTGTGAGTGATCCAACTGGACATAGTTATACGCTTTAATCCCTAATTTTTTCCTAGACCTCCCTTTGGTGTTTTCAGTCCATCGGGATACTCTTTTTTTCCCAAGCCACCTTTTCAGGTTTTCGACTTGCCGGGTGTACAACCTTTATTTCTATATCCCTAATTTTTTCCCGAACCCTTTTGGTTTGTCGGGATTCCCTTATTTTTGCCTAGGCCAGTCAACCTATCGGGTCATTTTTTATGCGTAGTATCTTTTAACTATGTCCGCCTTCACAGAGTGTGGAAGATCTTCACCGTCCACGGTAGTAAGTATCATAGCACCGCCCGAGAATATCTTCTTGATCATAAATGGCCCTTCATAGGTGGGGGTCCACTTGCCCCTGGGATCACCCTGCGGTAGGATGATGCGCTTTATTACCAAGTCACCAGCCTGATATACTCGCTGCTTGATTTTCTTGTTGAAAGCTTTGATCACACGCTTCTGACACATTTGATTGTGACAAACAACTGCCAACCTTTTCTCGTCAATCAAATTCAACTGACCCAGCTTAGTCTGAATCCATTCGTCTTCGTCTAAGTCTACATCTTTCATAATTCTCAAGGAAGGAATCTGAACTTCGACCTGTAGGATAGCTTCCATATCGTAAACTAAAGAGAACGGGGTTGCCCCAATTAATGTCCGAGCTGAAGTGCGGTAACCGTGAAGAGCAAACGGTAACATCTCGTGCCAGTCTTTATACCTCATCGTCATCTTCTATATAATATTCTTAATATTCTTATTAGCGGCTTCCACTGCACCATTCATCTTTGGTCGATACGTAGAAGAATTGTGGTGCTTGATCTTGAACTGCATGCAGAGTTCCGTGATTATAGTGTTGTTTTGATTAGTACCATTGTCCGTTATAATCCTTTAAGGGATGCCATATCGACATATAAGGTTGTGTTTAATGAATCGAGCAATAACATTCTTAGTAACAGAGGCAAACGAGGCTGCTTCAACCCACTTCGTGAAGTAATCAATAGCCACTAGGATGAAACAATGCCTATGGGAAGAAATAGGTTTGATTTCTATGATCATATCAATACCCCACATTGCAAACGTCCAAGGATCAGTCAAGACATTCAGAGGGACCGGAGGCACATGTACTTTGTCAGCATAAATCTGGAACTTGTGACAAGTTCTCGAGTGGTGATGACAGTCAGTTTCCATAGTCGACCAATAGTAGCCCGCTCTCAGAATCTTCTTAGCAATAGTATGTCCACTGGAATGAGTACCAAAGTTATCTTCATACATATCTTCCAAAATCTTCTCCGCCTCCTTCTTATCCGTACAATGAAGCAAATTCTAATCATGGTTGCGCCTGTACATAATTATGTTGCTCAGGAAGAACTTAGCCGAGAACCTCCATAGGAATTTCTTGTTGTTGATAGATGCTCCTTCAGGATACTCTTGAGCCTCAAGATATCCTTTCACTTCATGAAACTAAGGATTCTCTTCTACTTTGTCAATGTCAACTTCGTAATAGCGTGTAGGTTTGTCTAGCCTCTTAATGGTAATTTTGGGAGCCTCGTTGTTCCATATGACTTTAAATATAGACGACATGGTAGCTTACGCGTCTGCCAAATGATTCTCTTCTCTTGGGATGTGCTCAAAAGTGATCTCCTCAAAATATGGAATTAAAGCCAACACCTGATCTTAGTACAGAATGAGATTCATATGCTTTGTATCCCATTCTCCCTTAATCTGGCTGATTACCAGGGCTGAGTCTCTGTATACGCTCAAAAACTTAATTCTCAAATCAATAACAGCTTTAATACCCATGACGCACGCTTCGTATTCAGCCATATTGTTGGTACAGTCGAAACATAATCGGGAGGTAAAGGGTGTATGGAAACCCTGCGGAGATATAATTACAACACCAATTATGTTTCCAAGTGCATTAGAAGCTCCATCAAAAACCATAGTCCATCGGGATCCTGACTCAGGTCCTTCATACGGTCTAGGTTCTTCACAATCTATTACAAGCATAATGTTCTCACCCGAGAACTCAAAATTCATAGATTGGTAATCGTCTATAGCTTGATGCGCCAAATGATCTGACAATATACTTCCTTTAATTGACTTATGAGTGGTGTACAAAATGTCGTATTCTGTTAAGACCATTTTCCATAGGGCTATCCTTCCAGAGAGAGCGAGTTTCTCGAATATATATTTTATGGGATCCATCTTAGAGATCAACAAAGTAGTATGAGTCAACATATATTGTCTTAGTCGGCAAGCAACCCATGCCAAAGCACAACTAGTTTTCTCGAGCAGTGAGTATCTTATTTCACAGTCGGTAAACTTTTTGCTAAGGTAGTATATTGCATGATCTTTTTGACAAGACTCGTCATGCTGGCCCAATACACACCATATTGAGTTCTCTAGCACTATTAGGTACATAATTAGAGGTCTTCCTTCAACTAGTGGCATCAGAATTGGAGGTTCTTGTAAGTAATCCTTTATTTTGTCAAAAGCTATTTGGCAATCGTCACTCCATTTCTCTACCTGATATTTCTTCAGCAACTTAAAGATCGACTCACAAGTAGCGGTCATGTGAGAAATAAATCTGGAAATATAATTCAGTCGTCCCAGGAAACCTATAACTTCCTTTTCGATACGGGGAGGAGGCATTTCTTGGATAACTTTGACTTTAGCAGGATCGACCTTAATTCTTTACCGCTAACATCAAAACCCAGGCGCTTACCGGATCTCACCCCAAAGATGCACTTGTTCGGATTCAACCTCAACTTATACTTTCTCAATCTCTCAAACAACTTATGTATATGGTCCATATGCTCTTCTTCAGTCTGTGATCTGGCTATCATATCATCGACATAGACCTCTATCTCGTGATGAATCATGTCATGGAACAAAGCTACCATATCATGCTGATATGTTTCACCAACGTTCTTCAACCCAAATGGCATAACCTTATAGCATAAAGTTCCCCACGGTGTAACACAAGTAGTCTTTTCCATGTCTTTAGGTGTCATCTTGATCTGATTATATCCCGAGAAACCATCCATGAAGGAGAATACCTTATGTTGAGCGGTGTTGTCGACCAAAACATCAATATATGGAAGTGGGAAGTCATCTTTGGGGATCGCCCTGTTCAGATCCCTGTAGTATACACACATACGTACATTGTCGTCTTTCTTTGGTACCAGAACAACATTTACAACCCATTGAGGATATGATACTACTTCTAAGAACCCTGCATTAAATTGTTTCATAACCTCAACCTTGATCTTCTCTGACATTTCGGGACGCATACGACAAATCTTTTGTTTTATTAGAGCACAACCCTCTTTCATCGGCAGACGTTGAACCACAATATCAGTATCAAGCCCCGTCATGTCTTCATATGACCAAGAAAAGATCTCAACATATTCGTGCAACATCTGTATTAACCTGTTCTTGCCACTGTCTTCTAAGTTGGCACCTATCTTGACCTCTTTTCTGTCTGTTTCGGAACCCAAGTTTACCACTTCAATTGGCTTTTCATGTGGTTGTATAGCCTTTTCTTCTTGCACTAACAGTCTAGAAAGTTCTCCTGGTATTTCACAATCTTCCTCACCTTCGTCCTCGGCTTGGTGGATCAGATTATCAAAGTCATAAGTGGCAATAGCATAATCATTATCAACAAGATCCAGAGTGGATGTGGATCTGAATGTATTGTGTGGGTGAGTGTAAGAACACATAGCTATTTGAAAGTGATAAAGGTGAAAAGAAAGAAAGAGAGCACAAAATTTGAATGCAAAACATCCAATGCTTTATTAAATGAAAATATGTTTATGAAATGAAAACCCTTAACAAATGAACCATTGTGCCTCGAGTAAAGCACAACGTTTAAAGTCATTGTTCAAATATTACAAAGTGAAAACTTGAAAGCAATAAAAACAGAAATGTAGCTATACTCTTGACTAAAGGAGATAGAGATAATGTCTTCCGCCTTTCAGTTGCTAAGCCCTTTGCCAATGGTAGGAAAGATCCAACTGTCGAGGTAATAATTATTGTCAACATCTTCTATCATGCTGACTCTATTGTTGATGATGCAGAATTATGGCCTTCCAGCTCGAGCGCGACGAATAAAACTCTGCAATTAAACCCAAACTAAACTTGTTAGATTTATAGGGGATGTCAAGAAGCTGACCCCAAATAGTACAACCACCTTCTTTTACAGTAGCTTTAGCATCTTTCAATGAAGCCATCCTGGGTGGAACCCTCGTAACTTTGGGAATGGCAGAGACATCTTCAGTAGAGGCTAGAGGGATAGCTTCGAAAGTTTGACAGGGAGTCTCGATGAGTTCTCCATCCATCTCTATATACCGGAAAAAGTTCAAGTGGCTGGCCATATACTCCTCTTCACCGTAGACAGTAACAATCTTTTCATTCACAATATACTTTAATTTCTGATCTAGGGTAGAGGTAACAGTGCCTGCCCCATGGATCTAGGGACGTCCCATTAAGCAAGAGTAATATGGTAGAATATCCATTACATAAAAGGTAGATTCAAAGATCTATGAACCCCCCTTGATTGGAAGATCCACTTCACCGTGTACTATCCTTTTTTATCCGTCAAAGGCTCAAACCATAATATCACTAGGTTTTAATATGACCCCTTGGCAATCAAGTATGTCAAGAGAGCCTTTCGGTAGAACATTCAATGAAGAGCCAATATCAATCAAATCATGAGCCAGAGTAGTGCCCCTGCATTCAACGGAGACATACAGGGCCTTATTGTGGTTCCTTCCCTCGGGAGTCAGATCAGCATCAGAGTAACCTAAACCATTGTCAGTCGTCAAGCTCGCCACATAACTCCCAAAGTGACCAGTAGAAATTTCTTATGGCACGTGAGAAATCTTCAAAAATTTCACTAAAGCCTGTGCATGGGCTTTAGAATGCAATAATAGGGATAACATAGAGATCTTGGATGGGGTATTCCCCAACTGTTCAACAATTTTGTATTCACTCTTACGGATAATTTTCAATACCTCTTCCAACTCTTGTCTAGAGGTGTCTTCAACTGTAGCTTCCTTACGTGCTTCTGTCTGAGGCGGCTCTATCACTTGCTCGTTGCTTCAAGCCTCAACAGTTGACTCGGTGACAGTAACTTTAACAATTGTGGCAATAGTCTTCAGAGATATTTCCAGAGAGAAAACCCTTCCGCTTCTAGTAACCTTACTGGTTCTAACAATATTGTCAATACCAGGATCAGCAACTTCAGTAACCTCATCTTTAATAGTTGGTAGTTCTTGTTTGACGCCATGGTAGTAGACGTCGAATCCATCGTTCCAAGAAATAGCTTTATCCGAAGAATATGGGATAGGTCCAGGTGTGGTGATGATCAGGGGAGCAACTTTCAGATTGGCAGTAATCCTTAAAGGACCTTTGGAGGTAATCCTGACTGGAGGGCCAAAAATTACAGATAAATCTTGAAACATATTCTCGGCATACAGAACCTTCTCGATCAGAATTATATGATTGTCCATCAGGTGTTGAATGCCTTTTTTCAGTAACATGCAACCATTGGGTTGGGCTGCACAACAGTAACATTTTTCAATACAACCTGGAAATAAACCGGCCTGCAGTAGATTCTTAATAATTGGTAGAGGGGTCACCAATTCACTTACAATAGCAACATAAAGGACATCTTCGATTGCATTTATGCCTTTGTCATGTTTTGGCATAAGCGCAATAATCACATTTGGAGTCTCCGAAGGATCAAACTCAATTTCCTTGTTGTCAATCATATCCTTAATTTTGTTTTTTAGGCTCCAGTAATTATTGGTGTCGTGCCCAGGACTGTTAGAATGGTAGGCGCATCTCGCGTTCAGATTGTACTTAGGAGATGAGGTGTTAGGATTCTGAGGAGGATCCCTTAGGGTAATCAGTTCCACTTTTAGTAAATGTTGTAACGCCTGAGACAATGGCATATTAATCTTAGTAAATTATCTTCCCGAAGCGTCTGACCTATGCCTATTTCCCTGTTGTTATTGTTGAACAGGTGCAATATTAGAAATTAGTACTGCTTCCATAGACTGGTTGTGGTCATTTTTACCATGGCCTTTATGGCCATAAACAATATTAGTTTCCTTTTTATTATTGAACGTCTTCTTTATATCACTCGAAGACGTAGCCACTTGAATTTTTCCATTCTTAATACCGCTTTCGACTCTTTCCCCAGTTAGAATTAGCTCGGTAAAACCAGACGAAGAACTCTCAATCAGATGATTAAAGAATGGACCTGTCAGAGTGCCCATGAAGATATTAAATAGCTCCCGGTCAGACAAGGGAGGTTGCACCCTTCCAGCTAAGTCTCTCGACTTCTGGGCATATTCCTTGAATCCTTCATTCGAACCCATAGTCATGTTTTGTCATTGCACACGAGTCGATGCAAGGTCAGCATTGTATTGATATTGCTTGTAGAAAGCAGCGGCCAAGTCTTCCCAAGTACGAGTGTTGGTTCCTTCCAGCTGATAGAACCACTCGAGTTGTGCACCAGATAAACTTTCCTGAAAGAAGTGCACCCATAACTTTCTGTCATCAGTATGGGGTTGGATCTTCTGAACATAAGATCGCAGATGAAGTTTCAGATAAGACACACCATCATATTTAGCAAAAATAGGGACTTTAAACTTGTGAGGGATAACCACCGCCAGAATAAGACCCAGCTCTCCAAAATCTAATCCTGGCACTTTCTGGATTTCCATAGCCTTAAGACGGTCTTCTAGCTACTTGTATCTGTCGTCGGCAGGAGGATATTGTTCATAAGAATAGTCTTCATCCTCGGGCATCTTACCAGAACCAAGGTTGCTTCCACCTTCATCCCTGACACTTCTACGATCCTCCTCTTGTTTTCATCTTCATCAGAAGTGATATCAACAGTTTGAACTGGTTTAGCATGACTTTCGAATCTTCTTCCCGTGTTGAGAATAACAATTGGCTTCTGGGTCTTCTTCTTTTTGGTGATGAGCACCATCATATCTTTCTGTCCTTGAGCAAGATTCAGGAAGGTCTCCTGGAATTGGGCATTTTGAGCTTGGAGTTCCTTAACAGTCTATTCAAGAGCCGTCTTTTACTGAAATAAACAACAAGAAGATGAGAAAATCTGTATGGGAAAACCTATTTATGTAATGATGCATGATATGTAGATGCAATATTTTCAAGGATCGTTGCGGGATTTAAATTTGTTTAAACAAAAGGAAACAAGAGAAAGTTTAGTAATTAGCTCGAATTATAATTGCTTTTAATAAAAGAGTTATAAAATAGCAAAAATTTAAATTCAAGTCTCCCATGGACGCTTCCTCTTTTTGTTGACATATGCGTTAAGGCTTTGTTCTTCATGGAGTTGTTTCGTTAGCTCCAATACTTTCTTCTGACTAGCATAGAACTGAGCTTCGAAGGTATCTCTTTCTTCCTTAAGCTGAATCTAGGATTTCTGTAGCTCTCCTAAGTCGGTAGGCATATCGGGATGAAGAATGGTATGAGAAACATCCCATTCAACAGTGGGCTCTACGATCACTGGTAAAATACCAAGATATGGAATTTTAAGATTCTAAGCACGAGACTGCACCCATCTGAGGTAAGGCTCTAGAGGAATGGAATTCTTGTGTCCCAAAGTCTTTCTATCAATCTTGTTAACCGCGCCCCAAGCATGTATAAACCTTTGATGATAGTTTCGAGGATCATTCCCATAGTCGAACATAATACCCTGGATAAGCATATCATGAGGATCGTCCCTTCGAGCATAACCAAACCGACGCAGAGATAGAGAACGATTGTAAGTGATGCCCCCTCTTATACCAAGGAGTGGTACATTAGGGAATTCCCCACAACTGTCAATAATAGTGACATCTGCTTGAGATCGAGATCACCAATGGATATTTGCATGAGTGAGCAACATCAACCTTTGAGACCACCTCAAACCTTGTTCGTTCTTTATCACTGATTGGGACAAGTGCGAAATAAACCACCCGGACAGTAGAGGTATGCAGCACATAAGAGTTCCTCGCTTATTCATAGTACAAGTTGTTAGAACATAGTTTGATTCTACAACCCTCAGTTAGAGTTTTAATGATAACAAAATACAAGATTAAATGAATTATGAGTTTTATATGAGACATAAATGCTACTTAAAATTATGTTGTGTATTTACAGGAAACTCTGATGGAATCAGCATCAAAACATCAGTATCAACATCAGCATCAGAAGATCAATACATGTGTTATGCTGAAGCCTGATGAACAGAATCTGCGCTTGACATACTTTGATTCTGATCAAGATCCTAACTATGTCATCAGCACTCAGAAGCGCCAGAATAAGCCTAAGCCAAGAACACTCTGATTGTCATCAAGCAGAACATTCTGAAGTGTCAACGTTACTGCATTCAAGGCAGATTAATTACCAACGGAATTATTCTAAGACAAAGATCTTCTCAAAATGGAAAGAACGTTATGAGCATTGAAATGGAATTATGGACATCAACGTATCTATTCCAAGGTTATTTAAACAAATCAGTGAGAAAAGAAATGGCTAATACTCTACACGCATATACACGCCTAAAGCCAATCATCATCATCTTCGTCATCACTCATTCAGTTTGCTAAAGCTCTCAACCGCTTACTCTATAGCTCTAGCAATCTAGTTTTATCTAAGCTTTATATTGTGTATTATCACATTTGTGATATATAGTTTTTCTAGAAAACATTAAACACACATTTGTTCATTTATCTGTAAAAGAATTTCCTTGAGAAACCGGTCTATGGTTAGACTCAAGAAGGCTTTAGCAGTTGTTAAAGAAGTTTTGTATTCAGTTGAATATAATGGATTAAGACCTCGTTGGAGAGAGGAGAAATCACCTTGACGGGTGGACTGGAGTAGTTTGAGATTAAACGAACCAGGATAAAAATAACGTGTTGTCTGCATTTGATTTCAAGTTAGAACAATTCAACCCCCCTTCTTGTGTTTTTCACATCTTCAATTGGCATCAGAGCGCCTGGTTCTGAGTTCATAACACTTAACCGTGTCAGTACAAGATCCAGCGTTAGAAAAACACAATGGCAGGACCACATCAAAACATCAGCAATGACAACAATGAAGAAAGAGACAGATTCAGTGGAAAACCTCCAGTCTTTGATGGAGAGAACTTTGATTACTGGAAAGACAGAATTGAAAGCTTCTTTCTAGCCCATGATGATGATCTGTGGGATATGGTGAATGATGGATACACGCACCCTGTGAACGCAAGTGGTCAGAAGATTGACAGGAAAGCAATGTCTGATCAACAAAAATGTGATTTCAAAAACCATCACAAGGCCAAAACAATTCTTCTCAGTGCTATCTCTTACTCTGAATATGAAAAGATATCAAACAGAGACACTGCAAAGAATATGTTTGACTTTTTGAGAATGACGCATGAAGGCAACCTTCAAGTCAAATAAACTAAAGCTCTTGCGCTCATTCAGAAGTATGAGGCATTCAAGATGGAAGAAAGTGAATCTATTGAAATAATGTTCTCAAGATTTCAGATTCTGGTTGCTGGTCTCAAAGTTCTGGACAAAGGGTATTCTACTGCTGATCATGTTAAGAAGATCATCAGAAGCTTGCCAAAACAATGGAGGCCAATGGTCACAGCGCTGAAGCTAGCTAAAGATCTCAACAAAATCTCTCTGGAGGAACTTGTCAGCTCCCTCATAAGTCACGAGATAGAGCTAGAAGCTGATGAACCTCAAAAGCAAGGTAAGCCATTAGCTTTGAAATCTAACAGAAAATCTGACTACAAAGTTTTGCAGGCTATTGAAGAAACCTCTAATGGGTCCTCATCAGAAGAAGATGAACTGTCTCTCCTCTCCAGAAGGGTGAACCAACTCTGGAAGCAGAGGCAAAGAAAGTTCAGGAATCCCAGAAGATCTGAGAATCAGAACGAATCTTCCTCCAGATACAGAAGGTTAGAATCCTCCTCTGGACACAGAAGATCTGAAGGTTCTTCAGGAAGCAGAAAGCCAAACAACAAAGACATCATCTGCTATGAATGTAACGAGCAAGGACATTATAAGAGTGATTGCCCAAAGCTTCAGAAGGAAAAGCCCAGAAGAAAGTTTTGCAAGGAAAAGAAGAAAAGTCTCATGGCCACATGGGATGATTCTGATACATCTGAAGCTGACTCAGAATCAAATGATGAAAGAGAAAACATAGCTCTCATGGAAAACATAACAGAAGACAGCGAAGCTTCTGAATCAGACTCTGAATCAGACACAGAAGAGGTATTTCCTGACTTTGCTATTAATTTTACTAAGGCTGAACTAGCTGAAAGCCTTAATAAGATTCTGGAAAGATATCAGCAGATCAGAGTCAAATTCAGAAACCTGAAAAGGGATCTTGCTTCTGACTCTGATAAAACTGAGAGTCTCAAATTGGAAAATTCTGAGTTGAAAAATAAAGTTTCAAAATTAGAAAATATGTTACAAAACTCTCAGAAGGAAACAATTCTTGAAACTCCCAGTAGTGCTGATGAGATCATCAAGGAGTATGATCACAGCTTTCAGAAGTTTCTAGCTAAAAACATAGAAAGAAGCAAGATGGCTTCAATGATCTATGGAGTTAGCAGAAATGGCAGAAAAGGAATAGGATACCAAGGTAAGGTACCTACACCAAAGAATGCCATGGATTTAGTTATTAAACGAACTCCACTTAATTCACACTTTGTATATGGGCACACACACGACATTAAATATACCAGTTGTAATTATTCTGTCAAACCAAAATTCAACCAGAGTTTTGGTAAAACTAACAAATCAGGACCCAAGAAAATATGGGTACCTAAGGATAAAATAATACATGTTGCAGATATCTTTAGCAGCAAAGCAGAAACACCAGTCATGGTACCTGGACTCTGGCTGCTCATGACACATGACGAGAAAAAGGCATATGTTCCAAAGCCTGGAACTTAAGCCTGGAGGCCATGTAGGCTTTGGAGGCAATCAGAGGGGAGAGATCATTGGCTCTGGAACAGTAGGTAACGGAAATCTTCCCTCTATAAGTAATGTTTTATTAGTAGATGGATTAATGCATAATCTGTTATCCATAAGTCAATTAAGTGATAACGGTTATGATATAATCTTTAATCAAAATTCATGTAAAGCTGTTAGTCAGAAAGATGGGACTATCCTATTTAATGGAAAAAGGAGAAACAACATTTACAAAATCAAACTTTCTGAACTGAAAAGTCAGAATGTAAAGTGTCTTCTGTCTGTTAACAACGAGCAATGGATCTGGCACAGAAGATTGGGGCATGTTAGTATGAGAAGAATATCTTAGATTAACAAACTCAATCTGGTCAGAGGACTTCCTAATCTGAAGTTCAATTCAGATGCTCTGTGTGAAGCATGTCAAAAAGACAAGTTTGCAAAACCTGCTTTTAAATCTAAAAACGTTGTTTCCACCTTTAAGCCATTAGAACTTCTGCACATTGACTTATTTGGACCAGTTAAAACTACTTCAGTCAGTGGCAAGAAGTATGGGTTAGTAATCATAGATGACTATAGCAAATGGACATGGGTAAAGTTCTTAAGACACAAGGACGAGTCACACTCTGTGTTTGTTACCTTCTGTAACCAAGTTCAGAATGAAAAGGATCTTAGAATCGTCAAAGTCAGAAGTGATCATGGTGGAGAGTTTGAAAACAAAGATTTTGAATCATTTTTTAATGACAAAGGCATTATGCATGATTTCTCTTGTCCTAGAACTCCCCAGAAAAATGGAGTTGTAGAACGAAAGAACAAAACATTGCAAGAAATGGCCAGAACCATGATCAACGAGACTAACGTTGCTAAGATCTTATGGGCAGAGGAAATAAAAACAGCGTGCTACATTCAGAATAGAATCTCCATAAGACTTATTCTGGAAAAGACTCCATATGAATTGTGGAAGAACAGAAAGCCCAACATTTCATATTTTTATCCATTTGGATGTACTTGCTTTATTTTGAATACTAAAAATTATTTGAACAAGTTTGACTCTAAAGCACAGAAGTGTATTATGTTAGGATACTCTGAACACTCAAGAGGGTATAGAGTATACAATACAGAAACACAGATTGTGGAAGAATCAATCAGTGTTCGTTTTGATGATAAGCTTGACTCTCAAAAGTCAAAGCATAATGAATTACTTGCAGGTATGGAAGTTGAATTCACAGGTACTGAAGACAAGTCATCAGAAGCTCTTAACAGAGACACTCCCTCAACATCAAAAAGAGGCACTGCAAACAATCCAACATCTTTTGTTGATCAACCTTAGAAAAGACCATCCAGAAGCAACATGGATCACCCAGAAGAAACTATCTTAGGAATAAAGGAAGATCCGATCAGAACAAGAGCCAGCTTCAGAAACTTTAAAGAATCCCTCATGGGACTTGTTTATCTGATTGAACCATCTTCAATTGATGAATCACTTCTGGACAATGACTGGAATCTAGCAATGCAAGAGGAGCTGAATCAATTCACAAGGAATGACGTATGGGATCTTGTTCCTAAACAAAAAGGATTCAACGTCATTGGAACAAAATGGGTGTTCAGAAACAAACTGAATGAACAAGGTGAAGTCATCAGAAACAAGGCACGATTGGTAGCACAAGGTTATAGTCAGCAAGAGGGGATAGACTATACAGAAACCTTTTCTCCAGTCGCCAGGTTAGAATCTATCAGACTTTTAATTTCTTTTGCTGTTAATAATGGCATCACTCTGTATCCGATGGATGTTAAGAGTGCATTCTTAAATGGCTATATAGAAGAAGAGGTATATGTGCACCAACCCCCTAGTTTTGAAAGTTCAAAAAATCCAGAATATGTTTTCAAACTAAAGAAGTCACTGTATGGTCTGAAACAAGCTCCCAGAGCTTGGTATGAAAGACTAAGTAACTTCCTGTTAGAAAAGGAATTCACCAGAGGGAAGGTGGACACAACCTTATTCTGTAAGACAGTTAAGAATGACATTTTAGTCTGCCAGATTTATGTTGATGATATAATATTTGGATCTACTAAATCTTCTCTGGGAAGAGAGTTTGCTAAGTGTATGCAGGCAGAATTTGAGATGAGCCTAATGGGGGAACTGAAATTCTTTCTGGGCATTCAGATCAACCAAACCCCAGAAGGAACTTACATTCATCAGAGCAAATATGTCAGAGAACTTCTGAAGAAATTTGATCTCTCAGAATGTAAGGCATCAAAGATTCCAATGCATCCCACGTGCATTCTGGAAAGAGAAGAGGTAAGCAAAAAGGTAGAACAGAAGGTCTACAGAGGTATGATTGGTTCTCTTCTTTATCTTACAGCTTCAAGGCCTGATATTTTATTCAGTGTATGCATTTGTGCAAGATTCCAATCAGATCCTAGAGAATCTCACTTAACAGCTGTTAAGCGAATTTTCAAGTATCTGAAAGGTACTACTAATCTGGGTCTAATTTATAGAAAATCTAGTGATTACAGCTTAGTAGGTTACTGTGATGCTGACTTTGCTGGAGACAGAGTTGAACGTAAAAGCACTTCTAGAAGCTGCCAGTTTCTGGGAGAAAATCTGATCTCGTGGTCCAGCAAAAGACAATCCACCATTGCTCTATCAACAGCAAAAGCTGAATATATAGCAGCAGCTGGATGCAGCACACAAATGCTCTAGATGAAAAGTCAACTTGAGGACTTCCAGATATATGAGAAATTTTAGAAATGCAGATTGTATCAGAATCTATCCATGAAGATCTGAGCGCTTCAGTTCAAGGATAAGTGTACTGTTCACTCAAGCAAACAAGTGTCATCCAGTCATCAGTTGTTTCCTGAGGCAGAACACGCGTTCACGCTTCTGAAAAGGCAAAGCGCTGATTGGATGCATTGAGACACATGTCATTGGTAACTGTTTAAGTATCTTTCTGAAATCCCCTAAAATCATCTATCATTAAATGCTATTAATCATGATTTATTTCTCTCTCTTAAGCGTTTATGTTTTCAAAAAAAAAAAAACTTTTTCGAAATCTATTTAAACACCATTCTCACCATTCACAACTTTTACCCTAACTTTCGTTTTCAATCAATACTTCTGTTTTATGTGTTCTTCTTTCTCAAGAAACCCCTTAAAGCTTTTTTAAAAAATCCTCGTGTGAACATGGCTTTTAGCAGCAATCTCTCTTCAGGTTCCCAGAAAGATGCATCAGTTGAGCAATATGAAGTTCCTCTCAGAATGCTACTCACTCCAGTCAAGAACCTTGAAGTTCTGTCAGAGATAATAGTGGATTTCAACAGTCTGAAGGAAAATGGTTTTGATTTATCAGAAGAGATTCAAGCACAAGGATGGGAGAAATATTTCGACAGGCTGGTGGGTCCAACTTTTCCTATCTTGGTTAAGGAATTTTGGATTCACGCCTCTTCCTCAAATCACCAAGTCACTTCTTACATCACGGGGAAGAAGATTGTGATTACTGAAGACCTGATTGCAAGACGCATTGGGTACAATGGTGGTGGTATTCGCTGTATAAACATGGCAGAAAGATGCTCAGATGTGGCTTTTATAGCAAGGGAAATTTTCACGCTGGGGCTTCCCTCCAGCAAGATAAGGGATTTGAAATATAACCACAGAATTTGGGCAAAGATTATTCTGGGCTGTTTCAATCACAGGAAGCCTACCATCTCTCCCGATTACATAAACATAGATCAATAGTTTCTGATCTATTTTATTTCTCAGAGGGTAAAGATTAATCTAGCTCATCTTCTGTTCAACCATCTCAGAACGAGAGTCAAGGAAACAAGAGAAGATGAACGGACTAAAAGGGATTGGATACCCTTGGGCAGATTGATATCAGATATTCTGACTGAGAATAGGCTGATTGAACATTTGACAAAGGCCAAGAGATCAACACCCTGGAACCTTCTGTTGGCAAGCAGCTGAATGCCAAGAATCTAAAGAAGATGAAGCTGATAGAGAACATTAAGAAGGAGCCCAACGTCACTCCTTTTGCTGAAATCTCCAGCATAAGAGTCCCTCTGGACGACTTCCCTATGTTCTCAGAGATTGACTCCAAGCCTCAAATAATTCTGAGATATTTGGATGCTTGTAAAGCTGATGGTACATCACCCAATCTAAACATTCAAGATCTTCAGCAGAAGGCACCATAGGTGGTTCTGAAGAAGACAAAGAAGAGAAAAGCTGCTCCAGAAGGATCATCATAACAGACTCCAAAGAAAAGAGGTAATCCTGTTTCTGTATCTGTTTTAGATTCAACTGCTGTTTCCTCATCTATTCCTACTCCCACTCCAACTCCAGCTGATATCCCAACACCCCAAACCTTTGAAGATTTTGACATTGACTTTGACCCTTCTGAGTCATTAACCCTCAGAAGATCCCGCTCCAAACCACAAAATCCAAACACTGCAACCATACCAGAACCAGAACTTTCTCAAGTTCTTTCTGATATTGACCAACACTCTTCTGCTCCCCAAACAGAAAATCCAAATCCAAACTCAGAAATTCCCATCTCACCACAATCTGACATTTCACTCTCACCAATACCTGAAACCCCACTCTCTCCAACACCAGAACCAGAAATTCCACAACCTTCCTCTCCTCAACCAGAAAGTAATCCACCCTCTCCTCAACATGCACAATCTCCACAACCTGAGACTCAAAACTCTGAGGCTCAAACCTTTGAGTCCCCTGAACCACAACCTTTGGCCATTCAATTGCCCTGTGGTACCACTGTTAATATGTCTCAGCTTCCCTCTTCACCAGAAACAACTCCACCTAATACTCCATCAAGTCCAATCGTCATTTCTGACTCTCCCAATCCCTCACCAAAAGCCAATAAAGAAAACCACAGCAAGACAGTCATTGATCTAACAGTCTTTGAACGCCTTGCTGCAATAAACCAGAAAACAACCATCCCTAAACCGAAACAACCAGATGTTGGTTCCAGCATGTTGAACTTTGAAACAGATATGCAGAAGTGGATCGCTTCCTTGAAACAAGCAAGTCTGGAAGTGGTTGATCCTGCTGTATCAGATTTCCTCTGGACACAGTTCAGAAGATGGGTTTATGCTGAAACCTTCAAGTTGCAAGACCAGAGCTATGGACAGGCTCAACAGAACTTCAGCAATCTGCTGAAGGAAATGGAAGGTCCAGTTCTGAGCAAGATGCTGAAGGAAGAAGCTCTCCCTCTGGAAATTGAGCCTTGGTCTGAAAAGCGTCCAACATCTACAGTTCAACCTGCAGAAGAATAGGTTATTCAAGCTGAAGACTTGGGTCAAGCAGAAGAAACTACAGAAAGCTCTGAGAAGCAGCCTGTATCTGAAGATCCTCAAACTTCCTCTCTTGACAGGCAGGCTCTGGAGGATTTGAAGAGATTAGATATGCTGATGAATGAAAGGATGGACAAGCAGGATATCAAGATTGACTCTATAGGAAACATGGTATCTAAGCAACAGGAAACCAGCGAGCAAATCAAGAGCATGTTGGAAGCTCTGTTCACACGACTTCCTCCTTCTTCTTAGATTTTTTTCTTGTGTTTTCCTTGTTTTCTTTACATGTTTGTCTGTAATATTTTTACTTGGTCTAAACTATCATTGCTTCTGTTTTAATACAAACGTCTTTTTGCTCTGATCTTTTTAAACTCTGATTATTTATGCTTTTTGATAACTGACAAAAAGGGGGAGAAAGAATGATATTTTTCAATAACGGATTACTGAGACAAAAGTCTCAAACATTCTAACATTCTTATATATTTGAATTTCCGTGTTCTGAAAAGCTTACAGGTACAAGAATCTGATGAACTCTGATAAAGTAAAATTCTGATGCTCAAAGAAAGTTCAGTAAAGTTCTGATGCTCAAGGTCTCAAGGAATCAAAGGGAATTAATCAACTCAGGGGGAGTTTTTCTCTTCATTACTCTAATAATTTTTATTCCTTACCCTCTTAGCTCTGATACCTTTTACTCATTATCTGATTATATCTGATACCGTTTCCTCTCTATCCTTAAACTCTGATACTTTCATCATTTTATTTTAATTGAAAAAATCTAGTTTTTGTCATCATCAAAAAGGGGGAGATTGTTAGAACATAGTTTGATTCTACAACCCTCAGTTATAGTTTTGATGATAACAAAATACAAGATTAAATGAATTATGAGTTTTATATGAGACATAGATGCTACTTAAAATTATGTTGTGTATTTACAGGAAACTCTGATGCAATCAGCATCAGAACATCAGTATCAACATCAGCATCAGAAGACCAGTACATGTGCTACGCTGAAGCCTGATGAACAGAATCTACGCTTGACATACTCTGATTCTGATCAAGATCCTAACTATGTCATCAGCACTCAGAAGCGCCAGAATAAGCCTAAGCCAAGAACACTCTGATTGTCATCAAGCAGAACATTCTGAAGTGTCAACGTTACTGCATTCAAGGCAGATTAATTACCAACGACATTATTCCAAGACAAAGATCTTATCAAAATGGAAAGAACGTTATGAGCATTGAAATGGAATTATGGACATCAACGTATCTATTCCAAGGTTATTTAAACAAATCAGTGAGAAAAGAAATGGCTAATACTCTACACGCATATACACGCCTAAAGCCAATCATCATCATCTTCGTCATCACTCATTCAGTTTTCTAAAGCTCTCAACCGCTTACTCTATAGATCTAACAATCTAGTTTTATCTAAGCTTTATATTGTGTATTATCACAGTTGTGATATATAGTTTTTCTAGAAAACATTAAACACACATTTGTTCATTTATCTGTAAAAGAATTTCCTTGAGAAACCGGTCGATGGTTAGACTCAAGAAGGCTTTAGCAGTTGTTAAAGAAGTTTTGTATTCAGTTGAATATAGTGGATTAAGACCTTGTTGGAGAGAGGCGAAATCACCTTGACGGGTGGACTGGAGTAGTTTGAGATCAAATGAACCAGAATAAAAATAACGTGTTGTCTGCATTTGATTTCAAGTTAGAACAATTCAACCCCCCTTCTTGTGTTTTTCACATCTTCAATTGGCATCAGTGCGCCTGGTTCTGAGTTCATAACACTTAACCGTGTCAGTACAAGATCCAGTGTTAGAAAAACACAATGGCAGGACCACATCAAAACATCAGCAATGACAACAATGAAGAAAGAGACAGATTCAGTGGCAAACCTCCAGTCTTTGATGGAGAGAACTTTGATTACTGGAAAGACAGAATTGAAAGCTTCTTTCTAGCCCATGATGATGATCTGTGGGATATGGTGACTGATGGATACACGCACCCTGTGAACGCAAGTGGTCAGAAGATTGACAGGAAAGCAATGTCTGATCAACAAAAACGTGATTTCAAAAACCATCACAAGGCCAGAACAATTCTTCTCAGTGCTATCTCTTACTCTGAATATGAAAAGATATCAAACAGAGACACTGCAAAGAATATGTTTGACTCTCTGAGAATGACGCATGAATGCAACCTTCAAGTCAAATAAATTAAAGCTCTTGTGCTCATTCAGAAGTATGAGGCATTCAAGATGGAAGAAAGTGAATCTATTGAAATAATGTTCTAAAGATTTCAGATTCTGGTTGCTGGTCTCAAAGTTCTGGACAAAGGGTATTCTACTGCTGATCATGTTAAGAAGATCATCAGAAGCTTGCCAAAACAGTGGAGGCCAATGGTCACAGCGCTGAAGCTAGCTAAAGATCTCAACAAAATCTCTCTCGAGGAACTTGTCAGCTCCCTCAGAAGTCACGAGATAGAGCTAGAAGCTGATGAACCTCAAAAGCAAGGTAAGCCATTAGCTTTGAAATCTAACAGAAAATCTGACTCCAAAGTTTTGCAGGCTGTTGAAGAAACCTCTGATGGGTCCTCATCAGAAGAAGATGAACTGTCTCTCCTCTCCAGAAGGGTGAACCAACTCTGGAAGCAGAGGCAAAGAAAGTTCGGGAATCCCAGAAGATCTGAGAATCAGAACGAATCTTCCTCCAGATACAGAAGGTCAGAATCCTCCTCTGGACACAGAAGATCTGAAGGTTCTTCAGGAAGTAGAAAGCCAAACAACAAAGACATCATCTGCTATGAATGTAACGAGCAAGGACACTACAAGAGTGATTCCCCAAAGCTTCAGAAGGAAAAGCCCGAAGAAAGTTTTGCAAGGAAAAGAAGAAAAGTCTCATGGCCACATGGGATGATTCGGATACATCTGAAGCTGACTCAGAATCAAATGATGAAAGAGCAAACATAGCTCTCATGGCAAACATAACAGAAGACAGCGAAGCTTCTGAATCAGACTCTGAATCAGACACAGAAGAAGTATTTCCTGACTTTGCTATTAATTTTACTAAGGTTGAACTAGCTGAAAGCCTTAATGAGATTCCGGAAAGATATCAGCAGATCAGAGTCAAATTCAGAAACCTGAAAAGGGATCTTGCTTCTGACTCTGATAAAACTGAGAGTCTCAAATTGGAAAATTCTAAGTTGAAAAATAAAGTTTCAAAATTAGAAAATATGTTACAAAACTCTCAGAAGGAAACAATTCTTGAAACTCCCAGTAGTGCTGATGAGATCATCAAGGAGTATGATCACAGCTTTCAGAAGTTTCTAGCTAAAAACATAGATAGAAGCAAGATGGCTTCAATGATCTATGGAGTTAGCAGAAATGGCAGAAAAGGAATAGGATACCAAGGTAAGGTACCTACACCAAAGAATTCCATGGATTTAGTTATTAAACGAACTCCACTTAATTCACACTTTGTATATGGGCACACACACGACATTAAATATACCAGTAGTAATTATTCTGTCAAACCAAAATTCAACCAGAGTTTTGGTAAAACTAACAAATCAGGACCCAAGAAAATATGGGTACCTAAGGATAAAATAATACATGTTGCAGATATCTTTAGCAGCAAAGCAGAAACACCAGTCATGGTACCTGGACTCTGGCTGCTCAAGACACATGACGGGAAAAAGGCATATGTTCCAAAGCCTGGAACTTAAGCCTGGAGGCCATGTAGGCTTTGGAGGCAATCAGAGGGGAGAGATCATTGGCTCTGGAACAGTAGGTAACAGAAATCTTCCCTCTGTAAGTAATGTTTTATTAGTATATGGATTAATGCATAATCTGTTATCCATAAGTCAATTAAGTGATAAGGGTTATGATATAATCTTTAATCAAAATTCATGTAAAGCTGTTAGTCAGAAAGATGGGACTATCCTATTTAATGGAAAAAGGAGAAACAACATTTACAAAATCAAACTTTCTGAACTGAAAAGTCAGAATGTAAAGTTTCTTCTGTCTGTTAACAACGAGCAATGGATCTGGCACAGAAGATTGGGGCATGTTAGTATGAGAAGAATATCTCAGATTAACAAACTCAATCTGATCAGAGGACTTCCTAATCTGAAGTTCAATTCAAATGCTCTGTGTGAAGCATGTCAGAAAGACAAGTTTGCAAAACCTACTTTTAAATCTAAAAACGTTGTTTCCACCTCTAAGCCATTAGAACTTCTACACATTGACTTATTTGGACCAGTTAAAACTGCTTCAGCCAGTGGCAAGAAGTATGGGTTAGTAATCGTAGATGACTATAGCAGATGGACATGGGTAAAGTTCTTAAGACACAAGGACGAGTCACACTCTGTGTTTGTTACCTTCTGTAACCAAGTTCAGAATGAAAAGGATCTTAGAATCGTCAAAGTCAGAAGTGATCATGGTGGAGAGTTTAAAAACAAAGATTTTGAATCATTTTTTAATGACAAAGGCATTATGCATGACTTCTCTTGTCCTAGAACTCCCCAGCAAAATGGAGTTGTAGAATGAAAGAACAAAACATTGCAAGAAATAGCCAGAACCATGATCAACGAGACTAACGTTGCTAAGATCTTCTGGGCAGAGGCAATAAACACAGCGTGCTACATTCAGAATAGAATCTCCATAAGACCTATTATGGAAAAGACTCCATATGAATTGTGGAAGAACAGAAAGCCCAACATTTCATATTTTCATCCATTTGGATGTACTTGCTTTATTTTGAATACTAAAAATTATTTGAACAAGTTTGACTCTAAAGCACAGAAGTGTATTATGTTAGGATACTCTGAACGCTCAAGAGGGTACAGAGTATACAATACAGAAACACAGATTGTGTAAGAATCAATCAGTGTTAGTTTTGATGATAAGCTTGACTCTCAAAAGTCAAAGCAGAATGAATTACTTGCAGGTATGGAAGTTGAATTCACAGGTACTGAAGACAAGTCATAAGAAGCTCTTAACAGAGACACTCCCTCAACATCAGAAAGAGGCACTGCAAGCAATCCAACATCTTTTGTTGATCAACCTTAGAAAAGACCATCCAGAAGCAACATGGATCACCCAGAAGAAACTATCTTAGGAAGAAAGGAAGATCCAATCAGAACAAGAGCCAGCTTCAGAAACTCTAAAGAATCCCTCATGGGACTTGTTTCTCTGATTAAACCATCTTCAATTGATGAATCACTTCTGGACAATGACTGGATTCTAGCAATGCAAGAGGAGCTGAATCAATTCACAAGGAATGACGTATGGGATCTTGTTCCTAAACCAAAAGGACTCAACGTCATTGGAACAAAATGGGTGTTCAGAAACAAACTAAATGAACAAGGTGAAGTCATCAGAAACAAGGCACGATTGGTAGCACAAGGTTATAGTCAGCAAGAGGGGATAGACTATACAGAAACCTTTGCTCCATTCGCCAGGTTAGAATCTATCAGACTTTTAATTTCTTTTGCTGTTAATAATGGCATCACTCTGTATCAGATGGATGTTAAGAGTGCATTCTTAAATGGCTATATAGAAGAAGAGGTATATGTGCACCAACCCCCTGGTTTTGAAAGTTCAAAAAATCCAGAATATGTTTTCAAACTAAAGAAGTCACTGTATGGTCTGAAACAAGCTCCCAGAGCTTGGTATGAAAGACTAAGTAACTTCCTGTTAGAAAAGGAATTCACCAGAGGAAAGGTGGACACAACCTTATTCTATAAGACAGTTAAGAATGACATTTTAGTCTGCCAGATTTATATTGATGATATAATATTTGGATCTACTAAATCTTCTCTGGGAAGAGAGTTTGCTAAGTGTATGCAGGCAGAATTTGAGATGAGCCTAATGGGGGAACTGAAATTCTTTCCGGGAATTCAGATCAACCAAACCCCAGAAGGAACTTACATTCATCAGAGCAAATATGTCAGAGAACTTCTGAAGAAATTTGATCTATCAGAATTTAAGGCATCAAAGATTCCAATGTATCCCACGTGCATTCTGGAAAGAGAAGGGGTAAGCAAAAAGGTAGAACAGAAGGTCTACAGAGGTATGAATTGTTCTCTTCTTTATCTTACAGCTTCAAGGCCTGATATTTTATTCAGTGTATGCATTTGTGCAAGATTCCAATCAGATCCTAGAGAATCTCACTTAACAGCTGTTAAGAGAATTTTCAAGTATCTGAAAGGTACTACTAATCTGGGTCTATTTTATAGAAAATCTAGTGATTACAGCTTAGTAGGTTACTGTGATGCTGACTTTGCTGGAGACAGAGTTGAACGTAAAAGCACTTCTAGAAGCTGCCAGTTTCTGGGAGAAAATCTGATCTCGTGGTCCAGCAAAAGACAATCCGCCATTGCTCTATCAACAGCAGAAGCTGAATACATAGCAGCAGCTGGATGCAACACACAAATGCTCTGGATGAAAAGTCAACTTGAGGACTTCTAGATATATGAGAAATTTTAGAAATGCAGATTGTATCAGAATCTATCCATGAAGATCTGAGCGCTTCAGTTCAAGGATAGGTGTACTGTTCACTCAAGCAAACAAGTGTCATCTAGTCATCAGCTGTTTCCTGAGGCAGAACACGCGTTCACGCTTCTGAAAAGGCAAAGCGCTGATTGGATGCATTGAGACACATGTCATTGGTAACCGTTTAAGTATCTTTCTGAAATCCCCTAAAATTAGCTATCATTAAATGCTATTAATCATGATTTATTTCTCTCTCTTAAGCGTTTATGTTTTCAAAAAAAAAAAAACTTTTTCGAAATCTATTTAAACACCATTCTCACCATTCACAACTTTTACCCTAACTTTCATTTTCAATCAATACTTCTATTTTCTGTGTTCTTCTTTATCAAGAAACCCCTTAAAGCTTTTTTAAAAAATCCTCGTGTGAACATGGCTTCTAGCAGCAATCTCTCTTCAGGTTCCCAGAAAGATGCATCAGCTGAGCAATATGAAGTTCCTCTCAGAATGCTACTCACTCCAGTCAAGAACCTTGAAGTTCTGTCAGAGATAATAGTGAATTTCAACAGTCTGAAGGAAAATGGTTTTGATTTATCAGAAGAGATTCAAGCACAAGGATGGGAGAAATATTTCGACAGGCTGGTGGGTCCAACTTTTCCTATCTTGGTTAAGGAATTTTGGATTCACGCCTCTTCCTCAAATCACCAAGTCACTTCTTACATCATGGGGAAGAAGATTGTGATTACTGAAGACTTGATTGCAAGATTCATTGGGTACAATGGTGGTGGTATTCACTGTATAGACATGGCAGAAAGATGCTCAGATGTTGCTGTTATAGCAAGGGAAATTTTCACGTTGGGGCTTCCCTCCAGCAAGATAAGGGATTTGAAAGATAAGCATAGAATTTGGGCAAAGATTATTCTGGGCTGTTTCAATCACAGGAAGCCTACCAGCTCTCCTGATTACATAAACATAGATCAGCAGTTTCTGATCTATTTTATTTCTCAGAGGGTAAAGATTAATCTAGCTCATCTTCTGTTCAACCATCTCAGAACGAGAGTCAAGGAAACAAGAGAAGATGAATGGACTAAAAGGGATTGGATACCCTTGGGCAGATTGATATCAGATATTCTGACTGAGAATAGGCTGATTGAACATTTGACAGAGGCCAAGAGATCAACACCCTGGAACCTTCTGTTGGCAAGCAGCTGAATGCCAAGAATCTAAAGAAGATGAAGCTGATAGAGAACATTAAGAAGGAGCCCAACGTCACTCCTTTTGCTGAAATCTCCAGCAGAAGAGTCCCTCTGGACGACTTACCTATGTTCTCAGAGATTGACTCCAAGCCTCAAATAATTCTGAGATATTTGGATGCTTGTAAAGCTGATGGTACATCACCCAATCTAAACATTCAAGATCTTCAGCAGAAGGCACCAGAGGTGGTTCTGAAGAAGACAAAGAAGAGAAAAGCTGCTCCAGAAGGATCATCATAATAGACTCCAAAGAAAAGAGGTAATCTTGTTTCTGTATCTGTTTTAGATTCAACTGCTGTTTCCTCATCTATTCCTACTCCCACTCCAACTCCAGCTGATATCCCAACACCCCAAACCTTTGAAGATTTTGACATTGACTTTGACCCTTCTGAGTCATTAACCCTCAGAAGATCCCGCTCCAAACCACAAAATCCAAACACTGCAACCATACCAGAACCAGAACTTGCTCAAGTTCTTTCTGATATTGACCAACACTCTTCCGCTCCCCAAACAGAAAATCCAAATCCAAACTCAGAAATTCCTATCTCACCATAATCTGACATTCCACTCTCACCAATACCTGAAACCCCACTCTCTCCAACACCAGAACCAGAAATTCCACAACCTTCCTCTCCTCAACCAGAAAGTAATCCACCCTCTCCTTAACATGCACAATCTCCACAACCTGAGACTCAAAACTCTGAGGCTCAAACCTCTGAGTCCCCTGAACCACAATCTTTGGCCATTCAATTGCCCTGTGGTACCACTGTTAATATGTCTCAGCTTCCCTCTTCACCAGAAACAACTCCACCTAATACTCCATCAAGTCCAATCGTCATTTCTGACTCTCCCACTCCCTCACCAAAAGCCAATAAATAAAACCACTGCAAGACAGTCATTGATCCAACAGTCTTTGAACGCCTTGCTGCAATAAACCAGAAAACAACCATCCCTAAACCGAAACAACCAGATGTTGGTTCCAGCATGTTGAACTTTGAAACAGATATGCAGAAGTGGATCGCTTCCTTGAAACAAGCAAGTCTAGAAGTGGTTGATCCTGCTGTATCAGATTTCCTCTGGACACAGTTCAGAAGATGGGTTTATGCTGAAACCTTCAAGTTGCAAGACCAGAGCTATGGACAGGCTCAACAGAACTTCAGCAATCTGCTGAAGGAAATGGAAGGTCCAGTTTTGAGCAAGCTGCTGAAGGAAGAAGCTCTCCCTCTGGACATTGAGCCTTGGTCTGAAAAGCGTCCAGCATCTACAGTTCAACCTGCAGAATAATAGGTTATTCAAGCTGAAGACTTGGGTCAAGCAGAAGAAACTACAGAAAGCTCTGAGAAGCAGCCTGTATCTGAAGATCCTCAAGCTTCCTCTCTTGACAGGCAGGCTCTGGAGGATTTGAAGAGATCAGATATGCTGATGAATGAAAGGATGGACAAGCAGGATATCAAGATTGACTCTATAGAAAACATGGTATCTAAACAACAGGAAACCAACGAGCAAATCAAGAGCATGTTGGAAGCTCTGTTCACACGACTTCCTCCTTCTTCTTAGATTTTTTTCTTGTGTTTTCCTTGTTTTCTTTACATGTTTGTCTGTAATATTTTTACTTGGCCTAAACTATCATTGCTTCTGTTTCAATACAAACGTCTTTTTGCTCTGATCTTTTTAAACTCTGATTATTTATGCTTTTTGATAACTGACAAAAAGGGGGAGAAAGAATGATATTTTTCAATAACGGATTACTGAGACAAAAGTCTCAAACATTCTAACATTCTTATATATTTGAATTTCCGTGTTCTGAAAAGCTTACAGGTACAAGAATCTGATGAACTCTGATAAAGTAAAATTCTGATGCTCAAAGAAAGTTCAGTAAAGTTCTGATGCTCAAGGTCTCAAGGAATCAAAGGGAATTAATCAACTCAGGGGGAGTTTTTCTCTTCATTACTCTAATACTTTTTATTCCTTACCCTCTTAGCTCTGATACCTTTTACTCATTATCTTATTATCTCTGATACCGTTTCCTCTCTATCCTTAAACTCTGATACTTTCATCATTTTATTTTAATTGAAAAAATCTAGTTTTTGTCATCATCAAAAAGGGGGATATTGTTAGAACATAGTTTGATTCTACAACCCTCAGTTAGAGTTTTGATGATAACAAAATACAAGATTAAATGAATTATGAGTTTTATATGAGACATAAATGCTACTTAAAATTATGTTGTGTATTTACAGGAAAATCTGATGCAATCAGCATCAGAACATCAGTATCAACATCAGCATCAGAAGATCAGTACATGTGCTACGCTAAAGCCTGATGAACAGAATCTGCGCTTGACATAATCTGATTATGATCAAGATCCTAACTATGTCATCAGCACTCAGAAGCTCCAGAATAAGCCCAAGCCAAGAACACTCTGATTGTCATCAAGCAGAACATTCTGAAGTGTCAACGTTACTGCATTCAAGGCAGATTAATTACCAACGACATTATTCCAAGACAAAGATCTTCTCAAAATGGAAAGAACGTTATGAGCATTGAAATGGAATTATGGACAACAACATATCTATTCCAAGGTTATTTAAACAAATCAGTGAGAAAAGAAATGGCTAATACTCTACACGCATATACACGCCTAAAGCCAATCATCATCATCTTCGTCCTCACTCATTCAGTTTGCTAAAGCTCTCAACTGCTTACTCTATAGCTCTATCAATATAGTTTTATCTAAGCTTTATATTGTGTATTATCACAATTGTGATATATAGTTTTTCTAGAAAACATTAAACACATATTTGTTCATTTATCTGTAAAAGAATTTCCTTGAGAAATCGGTCTGTGGTTAGACTCAAGAAGGCTTTAGCATTTGTTAAAGCAGTTTTGTATTCAGTTGAATATAGTGGATTAAGACCTCGTTGGAGAGAGGCGAAATCACCTTGACGGGTGGACTGGAGTAGTTTGAGATCAAACGAACCAGGATAAAAATAACGTGTTATATGCATTTGATTTCAAGTTAGAACAATTCAACCCCCCTTCTTGTGTTTTTCACATCTTCACAAGTGTGGAGGGAATGCAGAATATCTACGAGAGAAATAGGTACCGGATTATAGGTGAGAAATATCTTGATGGTACTCATATCTATGAATTGGTCCGGATTAGGGAATAGTACCAAACTGTAGATCAGCAGAGCCAAAATATCCTCAAAAGCATGAAAATTCGTGGCATCTAGAAATCCCTGAGCCTTCTCTATCATAAATTTAGGAGAGAAACCATTGACTCTGTTCGGTGTTTCCCAATTAGATACAATGTATGATCTTTTTAGATGTAAGGCTATTGCAACATCTTCAGGCTTCGGAGCTTGCTCTAGACTGGTGAAAGGTATCTGATCAAGAATAGGCACTTCGAGCAATTTAGAGAATTCTTCCATTGTGGGTACCAACTGATAATCTGGGAAGGTAAAACAGTGTTGCTTCGGATCAAATAACTGGAAAAGAATGCTCACCGTGTCTTCCTGATAACCAGTAGTAACTAGACTGAGTACATGACCATGCCTCTTGGTGAATTTAGAATTATCGGGAACTTTTGAGACTAACTCCTTAAGCTGAGAAGGTATCCTCATGAAGTTGATTCGGCTGGTATTCTTACGACTGGAAGCCATGACCCTGCAACACATAACAAAGATAAATCCCCTAGACCCTTGAAATGGTTAGTCATGATATGATGATTTTATAATGTTATGATGTCATGATAACATGTTCAAATAGATAAATCAAACACA
Organism: Vicia faba; assembly: GCA_948472305.1. Lineage (NCBI taxonomy): Eukaryota > Viridiplantae > Streptophyta > Magnoliopsida > Fabales > Fabaceae > Vicia > Vicia faba. The sequence continues at coordinate 1,591,983,641 of OX451739.1, read as the reverse complement.
AGCAAAGCACACAAGGCCTTAGGTTCAGGCTTGCATGGAGTTTGTAGATAAATACCATCTTGAAGTTTAGTTGGCTCAACCTATCCTAAAGAAGTAATCGGGTTCTAAGGATCTCAATATCATTGATTTTTCCCATAATTTTCATCTAGCACGGCAACTGACTTGCCACCAAACGAGACTCGAGAGTTGAATCTCAATGAGTGTAGTATCGAGTATCAACAAACTTCGGACTGCACCAAAGTCGACTATCTCACTAGCTTCTAATGGATAAGTTGGGTCAATTAAGGTTCTAAGGTCAGTTAGTGCTTATGACACCACGCGATAGTCTAGTATACTCCCCAACTGAGTCGAGGGATACCAGTATAGACTAATGTGTCGCACTAACATAGCCATCATCTCAACCATATCAGTATACGCCGTATAGTTTCCATGGTCTATTGCTACTTACCTAAAATATTCCCCAAATCCAGTATAGGATCTTTGCAAAAAATAACACCCAAACAACCCTTTAAAAATAAAGCAGACAAATCAAACAAGGAAAGCATTTAAAAGTGATCTAACTCTAAGGTAACCCCACTTTTAGTTCATGGATAGTCCCCAGCAGAGTCGCCAGTTCTGTAATACGGTGGGAGAACTGACTTGGTTTTGTATTTTATCACAAATGTTGTAGATAGAAAGAGTCACCACCGACTTTTCTTTTATCCAATAAGGAAAGGGTGAAAAGAACAGGAAAGACCTTGAGATTATTGAGTTTGGGGGTAGGTTATTAAAAGGGAAGGTGTTAGCACCCTTTTCATCCGTAGTTATCTACAGGCTCTTAATCGCTAGCTCACTTTGTTTGAAACGCTTTTGTGTGTATGTTTGAAAATATTTTGAAAATTCCTAAGTGCAGAAACTTTGTAATGATTCTCGTATCAATTGAGAATGCGTACAAAGTGTTTGTTTTTGAAAATATTTCAGATAAAGTGTTTATGAAAAAGATGTTTTTTGTGAGAAAGCGATTACGAGCTATCTACCTACTCAAAAGTCTTTCATGTTATTTTCCTCCTCATTAGATAGTGTTATCCTACCATTAGTTAGTAGGAAGCCCTATCATTGGATGTGTGAGGGATAGGCACGGGTCATCATATAGTCATAGAAGGAAACTCGTAGAGACGCTTTAGCAATTATCGTTTAAGGGACTAGATCATTTACCAAAGGCAACATCGAAAGGGTCATCGAGGGACTATGATCTTTTGTATCGGAGGGTGTAATACGGTGGGAGAGCTGACTTTTGGTTTTGCATTTTATCGTAAATGTTGCCGATAGCAAGAGTCACCACCGACTTTTCTTTTATCTAATAAAGGAAAGGGTGAAAAGAACAAGAAAGACCTTAGAGATTTTTTTTGATTTAGGGGGGTAGGTTATGAAAAGGGAAGGTGTTAGCACCATTTTCATCCATAGTTATCTACAGGCTCTTAGTTGCTAGCTCACTTTTTGAAAATGCATTTGTGTTTGAAAATATTTTGAAAAGATGCCTAAGTGCGGCGAACTTTGTAATGATTCTCGCATCGTTGAGAATGCATACAAAGTGTTTTATCTTTGAAAATATTTAGAAAAGAGAGTGTATGTGTGAGAAATTGTTTTGCTTTATGAGCAAACAACTATAATCTATCTACCTACTCAAAAGGTCTTTGATCTTTTCCTCTTTTCCTTTAGATAGTGCTATCCTACCATTAGTTAGTAGGTAGCCCTATCATTGGATGTTTTGAGGGACAGACGCAGGTCATCATACAGTCACGAAAATAACTAGTAGGACACTTTAGTAATTATCCTAAGGTACTAAAATCGTTTACCGAGGCAGCGTCAAAGGGTCATCGAGGGACTACAATCTTTTAACCAAAGGATCTTTGCTAAAACACCCCACGTTCGAGAGACGTGACTATTGTTTTCCGAAGGAAACAAGTGGGGGTACCTTAGAGGTGCGCGTGTTCAAAGTGTGTTGTATTTCAGTTATGTTTATATTGGATGTTAGGTTTTCTACATTTGCTTTTAAGTCTTACCATGCAATCCTATTTAGCTAGCAGTTAAATATACAGGCATACATACGGTAAAGAGGAAAGTAAAATGCGGGAAATTGAATCTATGCTATTACAGTTAGGGGTGTTCAAAACCAAACCAGCCCAACAGAAAACCGTAAAACCGAACCAAACCAAATCGAAACCGCAAAAAACCGCATTTGGTTCGAATGTGTTTGGGTCATTTTCTAATGGAACCGCGTGGTTTGGTTTGCGGTTTGTATTTTGTAAACCGAACCAAACCGCATTATGTTATTAAATCTTATTAACCAATATGTTTCTTTAATTCTTTAGAGAAATCAACATGTATTATGTGTATATTTTATCATATTCTTTGTATGATATGTATTTTAACTTACAAATCATAAAAAATGAAATATTATTCATTTATAAATACTATTATCATAAAATATATTTTATCATATTCTTTGTATAATATTTATTTAAGAATGCAATCTTATGTATATCATTCTTTAGATTTAGATAAAATTATAATACGCAATTTTATGTAACAAATTATAAACTTATTTTGACAATTAGAAATTTTTTATGGTAATGTATGAATGATTAAACACAAAATTATATTTTTCTCTATATGTGTATGTATGGCTAAATATTTTTTTTGTAAAAAACCGCACCAACCGAACCAATCCAAACCGCATTAGTTTGGTTTGGTTTGGTTTGGTTTTATTTTTAAAAACCAACCGAACCAAACCGAACCGCACATTTTTCTCTCTTGCGGTTCGGGTGATTTTTTGCTTCAAAATCGCCCAAACTGCACCGCGAACACCCTTGATTACAGTGCCTTGGGAGTGGGGAATACAAAATCTTAAATGGGGGGAAAATGTAAAGAAACCATACATTTAACTATTACATTCCTTCGACAGCTACATAATTCATGAAAATAAAAATGTGAAATTAGATAAGCGTGTGGAGATTGAAGAGATGTCTAAAAACCTTAAAAATTCCTAAATGTTTAAGAAAATATTTTTTTGTTATAGAAAAATAATAATTGAAGTGATTAAAAATTAAACCTAATTCTAATTAATTAATTAATTGATAAAAGTAAACTCAATTATTAAAGTGAAATAAAATCATGAAAAATATGTGAATAAGTTGAGAGGTCCTATATCATCTTATGAACATGTTTGAACATCAAAAATTAGGCCCACTAGTTCAAAATCTCAAATTTGCTCATTTTATATTTCATGAATTTCCTCAAAATTTCCCAACTTGTGCAACTCATAACTTGCTCAATTTTTATCTTTTGAAGATGATCTTTGACTTTTTAAAAAGCTCAAGACGTCCTCTACATTTTCTATTTTGATCATTTTTGTATTTGGCGATTTTATCTTGATGTAAGTTGCCTTGACAAAAAGTGTCTTTTGTTGACCTTTGAAAATGACCTATAATGTATTAGCTCATATATTTCAAATGAAGCATTTTTTGGATTTGAGCATAAAAACAAAATTGTAGAGAATTGAACTTTCTTCCTAAGGAAACCCTAATTTGACAATTATTGACTTTTGATGATTTGAAGACTTCTCTTGAGGAATCATGATCAACCCTTGATCAAATGATGAATATCACTTCAAAATGTTGATGTTGACAAAAAATCTTGAAGTTTGACTATATGTTGACCATAATTTAATTTTTACCTAATACAATTGACTTTTAATCATCTGAGCCATTGACTGAGCAATCTTGTGATGCAAGGCTTGAAACTTCAAATGAGCACTGTTAAAGACCTATGATGAACCCTGAAAACCATTTGAAGCCTTTGCAACCCAAACTTCCTTGAGGAACTCAAAACTCTAGTTATAGACCCCTTGCTTAGGAGGAGCATTTGACTGGTCATCCATTGAGATTCTTGAGTACTTAAGAATCCTTGAAGAAATGCCTTTAAGAAAATGGAAGGGAAAATTTTGGGGTACAACAGCTGTCCCTATTCAATCTTCTTAAACCTGAAGAGTTAGATTCACATGTCCGCCATTCGTGACTTGAATGTAGAAGATGATTGAACACTTAAGTGCCCAGAAATTTTCCCTCATTTGTGCAAGAAGTGATGTTGTTGGTTGATTGTACTGTTGTTGTACCCCAATTTTTGCCCCTAATATTCCTTCATCATACCATGTTGATTCAATCACAACAATATCACATTAGGGCTTTTGGTTCTTCTCCCTATCTTTAGCGTTTCTCTTTTGAGGAGTTACCAAGCACCTTGACTTGTTTTCTTTTGTGATCATGAATATTATGCTTTAATTTTCTTTCTAATTAATAAAATTCAATGTTGGTTTGCCTTACTTGTTAATAATATAGGTAAAGGCAATGAGGTTTAGCAATTTTCTTCATGGGGTCATGAGTTTATTTCCATGCCCTAGTCAATAGATTGAGAAATTAAAACTTCACTATTAGAGTGATTTTGGAAGAAATGGCATGACAAGGCTTATTTTGGTTCAACATATCTCAAAGTTATCAAACCTGATTCAAAAATACAAAGGGTTAAGGGAAGAAGTTGTCATGATTGGACAAGGTCTTGTCCTTGTTGGTCACAAGAGCACATTTCTCTCAAATTTCAAGATATGGAAGTGGTTTTGGTGGCTATGAGTCCTCATCATCATCCTCAACAACTTCTATTCACAAAGGAAGAATATTGCCACAAGAAGTTTGTTCAAACTTGTTAAAGTTCCTCAAAGCATTCTCTTGATCTAGAGGCTAGGGTTTTGAACTTTAAAGGAGCATATCTTGCTCATCTTTTGGTATTTTTGAGTGATTCCAAGGACATACTTCTATTTAAAGAGTTACCAACAAATCACTTCAAAAGTTCCAAGGATTTTTCATGTGGAAGGAACTTGGTGAAGAAGAAAGATTACAAGTCATCCAGATGAATCCCCAATTTTCCATATGTGACTTCAAATGGTCATAACTTGGTCAATTTTTATCACCTTGAGCCAATTCTTTTCCATGATGATCTTAAGTATGTGTACTTCATGCCTTCTTTTATGTTCAAAGTAAGAAAATGGATGGAAGTTGACTTAAGAATGCAAAAGCTTATAGGTTATTTCATGATTTTTGGCCAACTTCAACAAGTCATAACTTGCTCAATTTTTGGATATTTTGAGTGGTTAAAATTGAAAAATGTCATTCAAGATATCTACTTCATTCCATATTTTTTGGTCAAGAGAAAATTCTAAGTGGAAGGCCATGTTTGAATACAAAAGATTATAGGTCATTTTTAAAGAAGAATTGGAAATATTTCTAAGTATGGAAAGTCAACTCTTTTTCTTCAACTTTGACTCCATGTAAATTTCAGCTCAAGCATTTATTTGATTCCAATCATTTTCCATTGCAAATCTTGTAACCCCATCTTTCCAAAGCATCAAGAATTATGCCCTAAGACCCCTTGAGTTGGAAATGCCATGGATTTGAATTTGGTAGTTTGAAACTGAATATTTCACAAAGTTAGGATTTTGAAATATTTGTTTTGGCTTCTAATCACATGTTTTCCACGCGTTTTTGTTTCTAATCATGTTTAGCAACTTGCCAGAAGCGATTAGCATCATGAAACACACGATTTGGTTGAGTTTTGATCAAGTTTGAGTCACACTTTCTTCATGATGCATACCCACACGAATTCCCTCCAAAATGTATCATTCACTATTTCTTTCATTCCCATTTGCTTTCCTATAAATAGAGGGTCATCCCCCATCCATTTTCCCAAGCTTAGATAGCCAGAATCACCCTGCCAAACTTGTTTCACAACCCAGAATTCAGCAACTTCAAAATCCATTCTCAAGCGTTTTTCAATCCATTTTTTTAACCTCAATTCACCTTCCTTGATCTTCCCTGAAGCTAACCATATAATTACATTCAAGAATCGTGCCCTATACTGTTCCATAGAAGTCCAGTTTCAGAGCTCTGCAACTCAACTTTAATAGGTAGATTCCTTCATCAATTCTTCAAAACTCTGATATCATTGTGTTGCTCTCATTGCCTTGGTTCTAGTTGCAACACTTACATTTCACTGGAAATACGTTTTGACCATGAATTTTAAAATCCCTTTTCAAAACTTTCCTTCCAAATTGCTTGAGCTACAATTTATATAAATTTGGCGCGAGGGTGTGGTTGTTTTCGTCTTGAAGAGACGAAGCGATTGGCATAGGTATGAGCTTCTGATTTTACAGTTTAAGAGACCTGCAAATCACGTTGGCTGGAGGTTGAAGATGACCTACGTGTCATCTTCCAACCAATGATGGCACGCCAATTGTTATTTTCAAAAATCTAATTTATATTTGATTTTGTATATTATTCACTAATGACCATGATATGCACAACGCGCCAGATCCCTTGGATTTGATTACTAACGCATTTTCACTCTCATCCAATGGTCCACATATTTTACTTTTATTTTCTTTGTCTGATTTTTATATTTTAATTCTTTTAAATTTTAAAAAATCATAGAAAATTCATTTTTAGTCCAAAAAATCTGAAAAAATTATGAAAAATATTTTTGATTATTCTCTTTCTGATTTTTATTTTTTCACAATTTAATTTTGTGTTTTGGAATTTTTTATAAATTTTACACTTATTTGATTTGTTTAAAATGTTCAAAAATACTTTTATACATTTTTAAATTCTAAAAAAATTATGGAATGATCCAATGATATTGTGACAAATATTAGTGACCTTATTTTATTTTTGTTTCTGAGTTTACTATTTTTTACTATTTTTGTTTATTTTTCACATTTATTTTAATTTTAAAAATTGTTTCTGACTTTTAAAAATTACCAAATTTTTTATAAAAATATTTGGATCCATTTCTGATTTTTCTATGGCCTTATTTTTCATTTCTTGATTAATTTGAACATAATTGATATTTTCCTCATTATTTTCCATTTTTTAAAAACATTTTTAAACCTTTTAATGTATATATTAAATATGAGATTATTTTGTGATTACTTTCTGGCTGTCTTGAGTTGATTTTTTTATCATGGCTTTACTAACATCATTGGATCTTAGGTGTTGAGTTCAACTCCACCAAAATGGATGAATTATTTTAATAATAGTTTGATTAAATTTTTAATTCAAAAGTGGTTTATTCATCTTTTTTCCCTAATCCTCTTCATCTCATCCCCTTCTCATTGCACTAAATGTTGTTGGAGCATGATCTCTATATCATGTCTCAAAACAAATGGTGCATAGATTGCTATTGACCGGCCTCAAAATAGGTGCGACTTCTATATAAGTCCACTTACGATTGCTTAATATAGCGCTAAATTTTGTCCCGATTCGAATAAATGATCATTCGTGGCCCAAACTTATGATTGCGAGCCCAAGTATGTTAATTTGATCTCTTTGATCCAATAACCTTAAGATTCATTGTGTGGAGGCTTTGGTTCTACCAATCCTCTAATGGATCTACAACACCTTTGGTCAACGCGGATCACTTAAACATTGTTGATTATTAAATGGTACTTATGAGAATTCCAAATAGATTATATACTTGACAAAAAGAAAATGCAACTTTTTGTGTGGAGGCTTTGGTTCTACCAATCCTCTAATGAGTTCCAAATGCAAGTTTCAAGATGGCCATCCAACTAACCACTAATTATTGACTTGTTTATCTTATGCTTTTATTCTTTTTTTTATGCTTTATGTACTATTTATTTTTTAGCATTTTCATTTCATGCCATTTTCATCTTTTCTTATTTGAGCATTTATTTTCTTGTCATTTTTACTTTGCTCACTTGAGCTTTTCTTTTCTTTTCTTAAGATACTTAATAATCAACATAAACCCTAAAAAACTCTTAATGGTACTTGGATATTTGGTTACTACCCTTGGCATTATGGAGTATGGGACTATTTATTGGACTTAGGATTATAAACCTTGGCCTATCTTGGAGATCTTGTGATTTTATCTGATTATTTTGTATGGAGTTCTTGAGGTTTACCTCAAGATATTGGGTTGCTTGTTTGTTTTTGTGTGCAAGTTTTTATGATTACATTCTTTGTTTGTAATCTAGAATTCGCCCGTATACAGCCGTTACTCTGCCTAATTTTTGTGAAGACTTAATACACTTGAAGAGGTCTAGTATCTTTGCTTGCTTGGTTTCAATCCAAAGAATCAGAATTCTATCTTGGCTCATAATTTCAAGCTTTGGCTTCTTGTTGGTTAGATGGATCTTATCCTTAACTTTTACCTTATGCTTTAGGATAGTCTCTTCTTCTCCTCCCATCTTCTTTAATTTCAAAAATCTTCTCCCTCCTTTTTTAACTCTTCTTGTTTTGAAACTTAAACTACTTTTATAATAAACTTGGACTTAGGTCCATGCATTTTCAAAATATTTGCATAAATAAACTTCAATCAATTTAATAATATCTTGACATTTTTTGTGAGAAGACTAAAAGTCAACCAATCTCATTTCAAACCATTTTGCCACTTTGGTTTTTTATCTTTAAAACTTTTCTCAAAAGGTTAGACTCTTGTCAATCCTTGTAGTGATGCAAACAATTATACTTTTACAATATGTAGTGAAGTGAGATATTTTCCACTTGGGTGTTGAGTGAGGCATTGTTGATTTTAAAATCCAAGCCATATCCTCCGCTTTGAGATGATGCAAATTCTCCTTTCTCATGATTGTGCGTAGTAAGTATGTTTTCACACGGAAAATGACGATGATATCTTATCTCTTAAAATCAACCAACACACTTGTGTTTCAATTTTTTAAAAGAGGAACTACGTGTACCCTGATCCCGTATTGCACGAAAGGTGGTACATAGGCACTAAAGGTTCACAACCGTGGCGGGTGTAAAAATCATAAAAATATACTTCTTTTCTCACCTCCACCATCCATTTTATATACAACACATTTTTTATAGCCAAAATATACAGATTTTTGAAAGAGGTTCCTGCGGAGTACCGTAGATGTTTAGGGTGCTAAGACCTTCCCTTCGCATAACCAACCCCCTTACCTTGAATCTTTCCCCCTTTTTTAGGTTATTCGCTCTTTTCCCATTCCTTTGGAAATAATAAAACACGGTGGCGATTTTTATTTTTGATTTGTATAAGTCTAGTCAATCCAATGGCTTAGTCTTGAACATTTCTACTGCTACAGAAAAATGGCGACTTCATTGGGGACAAATTGACCTCCTGTTGGTCCATCCCTAAGTGGGTTGAGCCTATCTTTGTTTATATCTGTATATGTGTTATTGTTGTTTATGTGTTATATTTTGTATATATGTTTGTTTAGATTTTCCTGGTTTTCAGGGTGCTTGGTGATTACTCATAAGTCCTATACCCGGACTTGGGCAAACTTTAAGATAGGACGGGCGGTATAGTCATGTTAACTTTGAGGGAGTAATCCCAAAAAAGGAGGAATGAGACCCCCCACTCAGTGGAGGCCCCTTTTACTATAGTGTCATTTACCAAGTAATCAGGAAGACGTACTGCTTTCGACCTGGGAGCCTGCTGAAACTGAGGACCGTAGAATACCAAACCCATCTTGGCCTTTTAGGTGTAGTGAAGAAGCTATGACGGAGTAATCCAGAAATAGTTGTCACGCGATACTACACTCGGACGAGTCTTTCTTGAGAATATTACTAATTACCGAGTTAATCAGGAAGTTGGTAATATCCGAAGGAAGGATGTAGACTCTAGGAACCTCTAGAACCTTGTTCGGTAGGTGATAACTCTTAGACCAACACCTTATGGGTAGTACCTTTGACCTCATACTCGTGACGTTGAACCTATGAACCCTATATCTGTGATCTTGTGTGTGATTTCTACATCATGCATCCATGCACTCATAAGCATCTTTTGAAGAAAACAATATTTCAAGGGATTTAAAGCTTGACTATTTGTGAATATCTCAGGTACTGTTAACCATGGATTATGGAAAGAGAAAGACCAGGAAATACAATTTCAAGGATCCCAAGGTAGATGAGTTGATCAGTCTAATTCCACATATCGAGTGTTCTGCAGACTTTCAGAAGAAGTATGGATCCATTATTCCTCTCATGAAGCTGAAGATGAAAGACAGTATTCTCTCGACCATGGTCCAGTTTTATGATCCGGTGTATCACTGCTTTACTTTTCCTGATTATCAGTTGATGCCTACACTGGAGGAGTATTCTTATCTATTAGATTTACCCGTTGCTGATTGTGTTCCTTTTACTGGTTTGGAGGGTGAGCCAAAACCACATGAGATTGCTTCTTTGATTCATCTGGGGAAGTCTGAGGTGGAAGCCCATATGACTACTAAAGGAGGGATTAGAGGATTACCAGCTCAGTTCTTATTGGAGAAAGCTCGTTACTTTTCCAGAATGAAGAGTACGATTGCTTTTGAGGCCATCTTTACTTTACTTGCTTATGGATTATTCTTATTTTCTAATGTGGACAAGTTTGTCGACATTAACGCTATCAGGATTTTCATGATTGGAAACCCGGTTCCTACACTGTTGGGTGATACTTATTACTCTGTTCATCTTCGGAGTTCTTATCATGGGGGAATGATTATCTGTTGCACGCCTTTGTTGTACCAGTGGTTCATCTCTCATATGCCTGAGTCTGATGCTTTTTGGGATGTCAAGAAGGAACCCTGTTGGGCTCCTAAGATCATGGCACTTACTCACTCGGATATTGATTGGTATCATCGAGCTTATCAGGATGTGGAGATTATTGACAATTGTGGTAGTTTCCCCAATGTGCCTCTTCTTGGTACAAAAGGAGGAATTAACTATAACCCTGTTATTGCACGGTGATAGCTTGGTTATCCGATGAGGGATAAACCAAACAATATTCATTTGAGTAGTTTCTTTCTGAAGGAAGGAGAAGACCACAGGGAAGCTAGGGAGCAGATTGCGAAGGCCTGGCGTCACATTCATAAGAAGAGTAGGAAGGATTTGGGACCTAGGGTTGCTGTTTATTTAGAGCCATATCATCAGTTGGTCCGATCGAGAGCCATTCAGTTGAAGATGCCGTATACTCTGGAGACACCCATGCCTGATATATTTGTGAAGACCACTCCTCCCTTATTTGATGATCTAGAAGAGCTGCAACTTGCTTTGGTTAGGATGCAACAAGAAAGGGATGCTTGAAAGAATGAGTTCCAGACTTTAGAGAGTTCCTACAGAGCAGACCTGAAGGAGAAAGACGATTTGATCGAGATCCTTAAGAGTCGAGCGGTAGAGTCTATGGAGAGGCAAGGGGATTTATTTTCTCCTAAGCCTTAAACAAGTGCTGATTACTCACTTCCTGATCCAGGTGATTGGGAAGAGGTTACCATCAGACATGTGGAAGAAAACCAGAGGTTGAGGGCTCAGATTGCCAGGCTCACAGGGAAGCGTCAGCGTACAGATTGATCTTTATCAGTTCTTTTTCTCAGGATTTTTTAGATTGTATTTTCATGTTGTACTTGGGATCATTGAAACTTGTAATACATTTTGAAGTTATTATAATAAAAATTTCCAGTATTTCAAATACGTTATTATTTTGATGTTTGTAATATGTCTATAAACGTTAAATCCCTTGAAATATTAAATGACAAAATAAAATAATCATATGCATTGCATATCATGCATCATATTGCACATATTTCTTGCATTTGTTATGCATATCCAGGTGCCTTACCCAGCTTTTTACTTCATTCAGCAAGCTGACTCATCACTACAACACTCGGGCTAATTTCAAAAAGAAGATGGACAACTTAGAACAGGAGAATCACGAGTTGCGCGAAGAAGTTTATGCTTTGAAGGTTGGGTTGGACAATTTGACTACTCTGATGGAAGCTCTAGTGGTTGCTCAGAATCAGCCACCGAGTGTTCAAACTCAACCAACAAGGGCAAATACTGAAGTTCCGACTGTTCCTGTATCCGCTACTCCGGTTGTTGTTCAAAACCGTATGCCTCAAGGTTATCCGTGGGGAATGCCAGAGAATTTCATACCTGAAGGTTTCAATCTTGGCCCTCAAGATGCTCCAGTGGTTCAGACTGTTGTTACTTTGGCGCCTCCTGTGGTGCATGTTGTCCCTGCTGCACCTCCTTCGATGAATTTGGTTCCGTTTGTTAATGAAGATGTGTGTCGTCCTTTCCCTCCTCCGAGTGAAGACTTGGGTCTTTATGACAAAATGGATGATTTTCAAGAGCAGTTTGATAGAATGCAAAGAGAGATGAAGGCTCTTAGGGGAAGGGAGCTATTTGGGCAGAATGTGAATGAGCTGTGTTTGGTCCCGAATGTTAAAGTACCTATTAAGTTCAAGGTCCCGGAGTTTGAGAAGTATAAGGGCAACACTTTCCCTCGTGCTCACTTGGTGATGTACGTGAGGAGAATGTCTACCCACACTGATTATCAGCGTCTGCTGATTCACTTTTTCCAAGATAGTCTGACCGACGCAGCGTTTAAGTGGTACATGAGTTTAGACAGCGCCAACAGCCATACTTTTAATGATTTGGGAGAAGCATTCATCAAATAATACAAGTACAATGTGGACATGGCGCCCGACCGTGACCAGCTTAGGGCCATGGTTCAGAAAGACAGGGAAACGTTCAAGGAGTATGCGTAGAGATGGCGTGAAGTAGCTGCACAAGTGATTCCTCCCATGGAGGAGAAGGAAATGACTAAAAAATTTCTGAAGACGCTGGGCGCTTTCTACTATGAAAGAATGGTAGCAAGTGCCCCATGTGATTTTACAGAGATGGTAGGAATGGGTGTCCGCCTAGAAGAGGCAGTAAGAGAAGGTCGTTTGATGAAGGGTGAAGGATCTGGAGGTGTGAAGAAGCCATCTTATAGGTTTACAAAGAAGAAAGAGGGGGACAGAAATGCTGTCATACAAGAGAGGAGAGTAAATGCTCCTAGAAGGAACTATCAGCGTCACCGGCAAGTCGCCTCAGTTACTCTTGTTATGAATGTCGCTCCGACTACTGTTGCTTATCAAAGACAGTCCCAGCAGGGGAACCAAGGGAATAATCAGAGAATGGAGAACTATGACCCTATTCCCATGAGCTATGCAGAGCTACTACCAGCATTGATTCAGAAGAAGTTGGTCCAGACACGACCACCTCCCGCCGTACCATCACTATTACTTTGGTATTACAAAGCAGACCAGACATGTGCCTTTCATCAGGGAGCACCAGGGCATAGTGTTGAGAATTGTTATCCTTTAAGGACTAAAGTGCAAAGGTTGGTAAAGTATGGCATTCTATCTTTTAAAGACATGGGACCCAATGTGAAAGATAATCCTCTACCCAAGCACGGGGGAGTGAATGCTGTGAATATAGTGGCCGGTTGTCCAGGCGACTTCTGAATTTTTGACATTAATCTGGTTAGAGGAGATTTGGTGAAGATGCATGCAGACCTCTGTGAATTCAGCTGCTATACGCATTACCACGCCGGTTGTGCTGTTTGCAGTACAGACATACAGGGTTGCGAGAAGATAAAGGCTGATTTACAGGAGATGATGGATGAGGGTTTAATACATATAATCAAGCTTATGGCAGAATATGAAGAGGAAGTGAATATGGTTTTTGGATGTCCTGGTGAATTCAGAATTTTTGATATGGAGTATTTGAATGAAGATCTCGTGCAGTTGCATGCTACCTTCTTCCATATTGCTGGTCAGGTGGAACACCAATATGGATCTTGCATAGTTTGCTGTCGAGACCACCGAGGATGTTCTGTTGTGAGGGAGGGTGTTCAGCTGCTGTTAGACAATGGAACTATCAAGATCACAGGTCAGAGAGATGATTATCATGAGATTGATATGGTTGAAGTTTGTTTAATGGAAGAAGAGTCAGAGGAAGTGTATGCCTCTGTGTATGAGTATTTCTCTTCAGACGAAGATTTATTTATCGGAAATGACTTTTTGATGGCTGATTATGTTGACGAAGGGGTAAACGTCATTGTACCTTGTTTTGGTGCACCCGCCCATCTTGAAGTGGGGTACCATAGAAAAACAGTTGTTACCCCATTGGTAATTAGTCTGCCGGGTCCTATTCCCTATAAATCAGATAAGGCTGTGCCTTTCAAATACAATGCTACAACCTTAGAAGATGGGGTGGAAGTTCCCATCCAGCCAATGCCTGGTGTTGGAAATATAGTTGACAATAGCAGGGTGACCTGTAGCGGTCGTGTGTTTGCGTCGGTTGTACGAAGAGATTTTATTGCTGGAAAGAAAATTGCTGAGAAAGATGAGCCTAAGAAGGCTACAGGAGAGACTAGCGGGGCCACATTAGAGAAAGAAGTGGATGATATTTTGAAGATAATTAAGATGAGCGACTACAAAATTGTAGATCAGCTATTGCAGACTCCTTCAAAGATATCTATCCTAGCTTCATTGATGAACTCCTCTGCTCATAGAGAATCACTGATGAGAGTACTAGACCTAGCTTTTGTGGAGAGTGACATGCCATTAGATCAATTCAGCAGCGTAATTGGAAACATTATGTCATGTAACAACTTGAGTTTCTGCGATGATGAGTTACCAGATGATGGAAGGAATCACAACCTAGCCCTCCACATATATATGAACTTCAAGAATGACTCGCTATCCAATGTGCTAATTGATAATGGATCCGCGTTGAATGTTATACCGAGGAGTACTCTCATGAAGTTAAAGTATCAGGGAACACCTATGCGCCCGAGTGGCATCACTGTGAAGGATTTTGATGGGTCGAGGAAATTTGTCATAGGTGAAGTGGACTTGCCCATCCATATAGGACCATATTTGTTCCTGATAACCTTCCAGGTCATGGACATTATTCCCGCATATAGTTGTTTGCTAGGAAGGCCATGGATACACGAAGTAGGGGCTGTCACTTCAACTCTACATCAAAAGCTAAAATTTGTGCGTGAAGGGAAGGTAGTGATCATAAATGGGGAGCAGGCGTTGTTGATATCCCATCTATCCTCTTTCAGTATTGTAGAAGCGGATGAGGTTGTTGTTGGAACTCAGTTCCAAGCCCTATCCATTGACAACATAAGGAGAAATGAGAATTCAATGGTTTCGCTGAAGGACGCGCAACAGGTTGTGCGCAATGGTCATAATGCAGTTTGGGGATGACTTGTGGATCCACCCGCGAACAAAAACAGAGCTGGTTTGGGTTTCTCTTTGAGGAATGGAAAAGGCAAAAGTTTGAAGTCAAATTCTACTGTGAACAGTTATCAGGATGTTTTCGGCAGCGGAGGCTACCTCCATCCAATTGGTTCTAGAATTAATGCTGTTGAAGAGGATGAAGCAGAGCAGGAAGTACCGAATTATGTAACAGATGGAGTCAGAGTTCAGAACTGGGTCACCATTGATGTTACTTCTTGCATACATGTTTCAAAGTAATTTGTTTTGTTAATCTATTTATTTCTTTTGAAAAGCTTTCACTCTGCCCAAGGTGAAAGTATTAATGTTGTAGGGCTTATCTGTTTGCTATGACTTTTAAGATCGTTAACAAAAGTTGTCTTTGCTTCCAAATTATGTCTTTTATTTTCTGTTTTTTTTATAGAAAATGGTAATAAAAAAAACCTTTCAAAATAAATAATAACTGAAAATTAATCTGCATGATCACTTGTTATATGTGTCAGTTTCTAAAAGCAATCATAAATCATATATGCAGATTAATTAAAAAACCCGTTGAATACAATGACCCTACACCCTTTCCCAACTTTGAATGTCCTATGTTTGGGGCTGAAGAAGAAGATTATGATGAGATTCCAGAAGAGGTCTCACGGTTGCTTGAGCACGAGGAGAATACCATTCAGCCATATAAGGAGCCTTTGGAAGTGATTAATTTGGGTTCAGAAGAGGATCCGAAGGAAGTCAAGATTGGAGCATCGTTGCATCCTGATGTAAAGAGCGGGTTGATTGATTTGTTGAAAGAGTATGCAGATTTTTTTGCTTGGTCTTATCAAGATATGCCTGGTCTAGATACAGATATTGTCGAGCATCGTTTGCCGTTGAAGCCAGAGTGTTCGCCAGTTAAACAAAAGCTGAGAAGAACCCACCCAGATGTGGCAGTAAAGATCAAAGAGGAGGTCCTAAAGTAGATTAATGTTGGATTTCTTGTGACGTCAGTGTATCCTCAATGGATTTCCAATATTGTCCCAGTACCGAAAAAAGACGTAAAAGTATGCATGTGCGTAGATTACAGAGATCTAAATAAAGCTAGTCCGAAAGATGATTTTCCATTGCCTCACATCGACATGTTAGTGGACAACACTGCAAAATTCAAAGTATTCTCGTTCATGGATGGATTTTCCAGGTATAATCAAATAAGAATGGCTCCAGAGGACATGGAAAAAAACAACGTTTATCACACCCTGGGGAACATTCTGTTACAGAGTGATGCCCTTCGGGTTGAAGAACGCTTGTGCAACGTACCAGAGGGTTATGACAACCCTATTCCATGATCTTATGCACGAAGAAATCAAAGTATATGTTGATGATATGATTTCCAAATCCCAAACTGAAGAAGGATATATAGAAGATTTGTTGAAGTTGTTTCAGCGTTTGAGGAAATATCATCTCCGCTTGAATCCAAATAAATGCACCTTCGGTGTTAGATCGGGGAAATTGTTGGGTTTTATTGTTATCCAGAAAGGAAATGAATTGACCATGATAAAGTCAAAGCAATTCAAGAGATGCCAGCACCAAGAACTGAAAATCAAAAGTCAGGGGTTTCCTCGGGCGTTTGAATTATATTTCCAGATTTATTTCCCACATGACTGCAACATGCGAACCGATCTTTAAGTTGTTAAAGAAAGATCAAGGCTATGTGTTGACAAATGATTGCCAAAGGGAATTTGAGATTATTAAAGAATATCTGTTTGAACCTCATATTTTGCTCCGTCCTATAGAAGAAAGACCGCTGATCATGTATATAACAGTATTAGATAAATCCATGGGTTGTATTCTGGGACAACAGGATGAAACAAGAAAGAAGGAGTTTGCCAATTATTATCTCAGCAAAAAATTCACTGATTGTGAGTCGCGGTATTCTATGCTAGAAAAGACATGTTGTGCTTTGGCCTAGGCGGCAAAGCGTTTACGGTAGTATATGTTGAATCATACCACTTGTTTAATTTTCAAAATGGATCCAATCAAATATATTTTTGAAAAGCCTACTCTTACGGGGAGAATTTCCCGCTGGCAGATGTTGTTATCTGAATATGATATCGAGTACCACGCTCAAACGACTATTAAAAGTAGTGTGTTGGCAGATTACCTTGCTCACCAGCCGGTGGAAGATCATCAGTCTGTAGAATATGAATTCCCCTATGAGGATGTGATGTTCCTGAAAGTGAAAGATTGTGATGAACCATTGTCTGAGGAGGGCCCTGACCTTGAATCTCGTTAGAGTATGGTATTTGATGGAGCGGTTAATGCTTATGGTAAAGGAATTCGTGATGTGATTGTCACTCCTCATGGATCACATATTCCTTTTACTGCGAGTTTAACATTTGATTGCACTAATAATATGGCGGAATATGAGGCTTACATCATGGGTCTTGAGGAAGCTATTGATCTCAGAATCAAAATTCTGGATGTGTATGGTGATTCTGCTTTGGTGATAAATCAGATTAAAGGAGAATGGGACACTCGTCACCCTGGCTTGATCCCTTACAAAGATTATGCTAGAAGATTATTACTCTTCTTCAATAAAGTTGAATTCCATCACATTCCTAGAGATGAAAATCAAATGGCGGATGCTCTGGAAACTCTGGCTTCCATGTACCAAGTGAATACTTGGAATGATATACCCTGAATTACAGTTCGATGACTAGATAGACCCGCTCATGTGTTTGCGACAGAAGAGGTAGCTGATGAAAAACCTTGGTATTATGATATCAAGCATTTTCTTCAGACTCAGGAATACCCGATTGGTGCATCGAGGAAAGATAGAAAGACACTGAGAAGATTGGCAGGAATTTTCTTCCTTAGTGAAAATGTGTTATACAAGAGAAATTTTGACATGGTCTTGCTCAGATGCGTGGATAGACACGAAGCAGACATGTTGATGCATGATATTCATGAAGGTTCATTTGGCACTCATGCTAACGAACATTCGATGGCTAAAAAGATGCTAAAGGTAGGTTATTATCGGTTGACAATGGAATCTGACTGTTACAAATTTGCAAAGAAGTGCCATAAATGCCAGGTTTATGCGGAAAAGGTTCATGTGCCTCCGACACTTCTCAATGTGATTTCCTCCCCATGGCCTTTCTCTATGTGGGGTATTGACATGATCGGGATGATAGAACCGAAAGCTTCAAATGGGCACTATTTTATCTTGGTAGCAATTGACTACTTTACCAAATGTGTAGAGGTTGCTTCATATGCCAATGTTACCAAACAGGTGGTGGTGTGTTTCATCAAAAATAATCTTATATGCCGGTATGGTGTGCTGAGCAGAATCATCACTGACAATGGCTCGAATTTGAACAACAAGATGATGACAGAATTGTGCAAAGAATTCAAGATTGTCCATCACAATTCATCTCCATACAAGCCAAAGATGAATGGGGCTGTTGAAGCTGCTAATAAGAATGTCAAGAGAATTATTCAGAAAATGGTTGTTACTTATAAGGATTGGCATGAAATGCTCCCTTTTGCTCTGCATGGATATCGAACATTTGTTCGCACTTCAACAGGAGCAACCCCGTTCTCCCTGGTGTATGGAATGGAAGCGGTACTCCCTGTCAAAGTAGAGATTCCCTCGTTACGTGTGATAATGGAAACCAAATTGACAGAGGCTGAATGGGTCCAGAACAGGTTTGACCAATTGAATTTGATTGAAGAAAAGAGAATGACAGCTTTATGTCATGGGCAGTTATATCAGAGAAGAATGAAGAAAGCATTTGATAAAAAGGTCGAACCTCATGAATTCATAGAAGGCGATCTCGTGCTTAGGAAGATCATGTCTTTCAACACTAATTCTAGGGGCAAGTGGACTCCCAATTTTGAAGGCCTGTATGTTGTCAAGAAAGCCTTCTCTGGTGGTGCATTAATTCTTGAAACTATGGATGGCGAGGAGTTCCCACATCCCATGAATGCTGACGCAGTCAAGAAATACTTCGCCTAAAGAAATAAAAGAACAGCTCGCTAAGTTGAAAACCCGAAAGGGAGGCTTAGGAAAAAAAGAGCGTCTCGGTAGGCTGAAAACCCGAAAGGGAGGTCTAGGAAAAAACTAGAGACATAAACAGAATAAATTTCCCGCTAAGTTGAAAACCCGCAAAGGCAGGTTAGGCAAAAGTTAGGGATTTTCTTGGCAAGTAACTACGTCAGACAAGACTTGATCGATGAAGAAACAATCTTCTTGGATCCTCACCATACTTCGACAAAAGCTGCAACTCAGGATTTCAAAAGTTGTTAGGGAGGATAGTGGTCATTGTATCTCAATGTATCTTTTCCATTATGTATTACCATTTCCCAAAATTTGTAATCATCCATGGAGTCTCGCCATTCGCAGACTACCATTCTATTAATGAAATTCGAGCTTTTGCCCAATTCTTTGTGTTCTTATTTTATTTATTTTGCAAAGACTCCATTTATTACTGATAATAACTTTTAAAGCAAAAAGATTAAAAAGCAAAATTGTTTTTTCAAAAAAAGAGAGATTTTTACAATTTATTTTTACTTTGGGATTTGTGATGAAACAATAACAACAAAAATGGTGATCCCAGGAACGAACAAACTCCGGTTGTTTTAAGAAGATTTACTTCCTTCATGAAGGTTTTCTTAGGTCATTTTGCTGGTATGTGCGCAATATTTGTGTGTTTCTCAGATAGTTAAAGACGATATCAGTGGATGCAAGGTACAGTATTGGGTTTGTGATCCCATTATCCCCAGTCAGGTCTTGGGTCACTTTTGATTTTGGGTTTGAGTGGTCAGAAGCCTCCGTCCCAGATTCCCTAGTGAAGTCTTCCCTCATATGATGAAAGGTTTTATTCCCTTGGTGTCCTGAGATATCGCTCTTTCTGCAGTATTGGCATTATTATTGGTATTTAGTTCCCAGGCAACTAGAACAGGGCAATATCTCTTCTGATAAGTATTAAAATGATTATCAACCTTTGGGTTTTCATCCACCAGGTGTTGGGTGTAATTTAAAATCCCCGTGGGTTTGAACTCTTTCTATAATGTTGACTTCTTGATTCCCAGGGAGGCTATCCCAGGGCATCTTTTGTTGGATTAAGTTTTCATGATGAAAAGTTTCAATCCACATTTTTTTCTCCAGGGGGGTAGGCTTGAATCCCCCAATGAGGTTTGGTTGTTTCAGCGTCAGCCTACTTTATTTGAGGCTGGTCTTGCAATCTCCAGTAGGCATGTTGCTTTTGGAAAACTGGTTTTTCCGATGAAGCCGGAAGAAGGATGTTATGTCCCGGTATCTGTTGGATTTGGCTACCTCCGTATTATGTTTCTCCTCAGTGAAGTTAAGACAGGCAATAGGTTTGGTTTCCGCAGTTGGTTTTAACTTTCTTGGACTGATCTTTCTGGTCGAAGTTTAGCCTGATGTTGTTAGTACCTGAGGAGGTTTTGTTTGATTGTTCCTACTGATTGTGTATCTTTTTTACCAGCATATGCATGATAGCACTCATACATTCATACATACATAATGCATGGCTAAAATTGACAAATCATTGTTCATTGACATTTTGCTCTGGCCTTCCTGCAGCGCTCCCTGCTTAGATGGATTCAGTTTTACTGCTTGAGTTTATTCCTCAAATGATGTATCTTCATTGGCCGTCTTGCTCCAATTTATTTCTGATTTGGATCTGTGGTTGCATGACAATATTATTTACTTTGGATTTTAGAAAAGTTTGAGTTTTGGTTTGTGCATTTATTTTGCACGGGAAGACTTTATCTCCTCAGTAGGAATATCGTGGCATTTCCCCGACAAGTCATATTTCTATCCCCAGAAAGTCATTTATCTTTGCAACTCCCCATGACAACAAGTAACAAGTCTCTTTATTTGAGACAACTTATGTTTGATCTTTTCCAGGCAGATTTCCTTGGTTAAAGAAGAAGTTGAGACCCGTTCTAGGTGAAACACCATAATTTTGGGGAAAACTTGATATATATTCTCTTTCTATTTTCAGTGAACGTTGGTAGGACATCAGCAGTGAACGTCGGTGTTTATCGTCTTTTTTCTATCTTCAGTGAACGTTGATAGTTCATCGTCAGTGAACGGTGATGATATGATATATTTTCTGTTTTTACCTTCAGTGAACGTTGGTAGGACATCGGAAGTGAACATTGATGTTTATTATCTTTTTGATATCTTCAGTGAAGGTTGATAGTTCATCATCAGTGAACGGCGGTGATATGATATATTTTCTCTTTCTACCTTCAGTGAACGTTGGTAAGACATCGGCAGTGAACGTCGGTGTTTATTATCTTTTTGCTATCTTCAGTGAACGTTTATAGTTCATCGTCAGTGAACGGCGGTGATATGATATATTTTCTCTTTCTACCTTTAGTGAACGTTGGTAGGACATCGGCAGTGAACGTCGGTGTTTATTATCTTTTTTCTATCTTCAGTGAACGTTGATATTTCATCGTCAGTGAACGGAGGTGATATGATATATTTTCTCTTTCTACCTTCAGTGAATGTTGGTAGGACATCAGCAATGAACGTCGGTGTTTATTATCTTTTTGCTATCTTTAGTGAATGTTGATAGTTCATCGTCAGTGAATGGCGGTGATATGATATATTTCCTCTTTCTACCTTCAGTGAACATTGGTAGGACATCAGCAGTGAACGTAGGTGTTTATTATCTTTTTTCTATCATCAGTGAACGTTGATAGTTCATCGTCAGTGAACGGCGGTGATATGATATATTTTCTCTTTCTACCTTCAGTGAACCTTGGTAGGACATCAGCAGTGAACTTCGATGCTTGTTATCTTACTCTCTGATTCAGTTCTTTTGGTTCACCATTGATTTATTTTCCTGGCGGGGTTGCTCCTTTGTTTCTTCATTTTTGTTGCATCCCCAGTGAAACTTTGCGTCTCTTTGGTACTGTTCATATGCATTCATATGCATAAAAATTTGCATGGAATCTTAGGGCCAAAAATAGGGTTTGTTTTATATTTAAGTGTGTTCGATCGCGTCGACACGAAGATTTTTAACCTTCGTATCTCCGGATAGAAGAAACTTAAATAAGAGCAGCTGGTGTACCCCAATTTTTGCCAATAAGATTCCTTCATCATACCATGTTGTTTAAAATGTTTAAAAATACTTTGATACATTTTTAAATTCTAAAAAAATTATGGAATGATCCAATGATATTGTGACAAATATTGGTGACCTTATTTTATTTTTGTTTCTGACTTTACTATTCTTTACTATTTTTGTTTATTTTACCTATTTATTTTAATTTTAAAAATAGTTTCTGACTTTTAAAAATTACTAAAATTTTTATAAAAATATTTGGATCCATTTCTGATTTTTCTATGGCCTTATTTTTCATTTCTTGATTAATTTGAACATAATTGATATTTTCCTCATTATTTTCCATTTTTTAAAAACATTTTTAATCCTTTTAATGTATATATTAAATATGATATTATTTTGTGATTATTTTCTGGCTGTCTTGAGTTGATTTTTTGATCATGGCTTTACTAACATCATTGGATCTTAGGTGTTGAGTTCAACTCCACCAAAATGGATGAATTATTTTAATAATAGTTTGATTAAATTTTTAATTCAAAAGCAGTTTATTCATCTTTTTGCCCTAATCCTCTTCATCTTATCCCCTTCTCATTGTACTAAATGTTGTTGGAGCATGATCTCTATATCATGTCTCAAAACAAATGGTGCATAGATTGCTATTGACCGGCCTCAAAATAGGTGCGACTTCTATATAAGTCCACTTACGATTGCTTAACATAGCGCTAAATTTTATCTCGATTCGAATAAATGATCATTCGTGGTCCAAACTTATGATTGCAAGACCAAGTATGTTAATTTGATCTCTTTGATCCAATAACCTTGAGATTCATTGTGTGGAGGCTTTGGTTCTACCAATCCTCTAATGGATCTATAACACATTTGGTCAACGCGGATCACTTAAATATCGTTGATCATTAAATGGTACTTATGAGAATTCCAAATGGATGATATACTTGACAAAAAGCAAATGCAACTTGTTGTGTGGAGGCTTTGGTTCTACCAATCCTCGAATGAGTTCCAAATGCAAGTTTCAAGATGGTCATCCAACTAACCACTAATTATTGACTTTTTTATCTTATGCTTTTATTCTTTTTTTTATGCTTTATGTACTATTTATTTTTTAGCATTTTCATTTCATACCATTTTCATCTTTGCTCATTTGAGCATTTATTTTCTTGTCATTTTTACTTTTCTCACTTGAGCTTTTATTTTCTTTTCTTAAGATACTTAATAATCAACATAAACCCTAAAACACTCTTAATGGTACTTGGACTATTTGGTTACTACCCTTGGCATTATGGAGTATGGGACTATTTCTTGGACTTAGGATTAGAAACCTTGGCCTATCTTAAAGACCTTGTGAATTTATCTGATTATTTTGTCTGGAGTTCTTGAGGTTTACCTCAAGATATTGGGTTGCTTGTTTGTTTTTGTGTGCAGGTTTTTGCGATTACATTCTTTGTTTGTAATCTAGAATTCACCCGTATACAGCCGTTACTCTGCCTAATTTTTGTGAAGACTTAATACACTTGAAGAGGTCTAGTATATTTGCTTTCTTGGTTTCAATCCAAAGAATGTGAATTCTATCTTGGCTCATAATGTCAAGCTTTGGCTTCTTGTTGGTTAGATGGATCTTATCCTTAGCTTTTACCTTATGCTTTAGGATAGTCTCTTCTTCTCCTCCTATCTTCTTTGATTTCAAAAATCTTCTCCCTCCTTTTTTAACTCTTCTTGTTTTGAAACTTAAACTACTTTCATAATAAAATTGGACTTAGGTCCATGCATTTTCAAAATATTTACATAAATAAACTTCAATCAATTTAATAATACCTTGACATTTTTTATGAGAAGACTAAAAGTCAACCAATCTCATTTCAAACCATTTTGCCACTTTGGTTTTTTATCTTTAAAACTTTTCTCAAAAGGTTAGACTCTTGTCAATCCTTGTAGTGATGCAAACAACTATACTTCTATAATATATAGTGAAGTGAGATATTTTCCACTTGGGCGTTGAGTGAGGCATTGTTGATTTTAAAATCTAAGCCATATCCTCCACTTTGAGATGATGCAAATTCTCCTTTCTCATGATTGTGGGTAGTAAGTATGTTTTCCACACGGACAATCACGGTGATGTTTTATCTCTTAAAATCAGCCAACACACTCGTGTTTCAAATTTTTAAAAGAGGAACTACGTGTACCCTGATCCCCTATTGCACGAAAGGTGGTATGTAGGCACTAAAGGTTCGCAACTGCGGCGGGTGAAAAAATCATAAAAATATACTTCTTTTCTCACCTCCACCATCCATTTCATATACAACACATTTTCTATAGCCAAAATATACAGATTTTTCAAAGACGTTCCTGCGGAGTATCATAGATGTTTAGGGTGTTAAGACCTTCCTTTCGCATAACCAACCCCCTTACCTTGAATATTTCCCCCTTTTTTGGGTTATTCTCTCTTTTCCCATTCCTTTGGAAACAATAAAGCGCGGTGGCGATTTTTATTTTTGATTTGTATAAGTCTAGTCAATCCAATGGCTTAGTCTTGAACATTTCTACCGCTATAGCTGGGAATGGCTTATAGATTTTATTTAGATAGGTGACGAAGATTCTTCGGAGATGGGCTTATAGATGCCATCCAAAGTTACTGTTGACTTTAACTGGAAGAAGTATCAGAATAAATCTATGGTCAATTTAATCTGAGCCAGAAGATGTTTATACCCGACTTCAAATGGAAGAAGTATTAGAATATATCTTTGATCAATTTAATCTGAGTCAGAAAAAAGGTCCGCTAGAAGAAGTATCAGAATAAATCTTTGGTCGATTCATTCTGAGCCATAGGAAGGTCAGCTGGAAGAAGTATCAGGATAAATCTTTGGTCAATCCATTCTGAACCAGAGGATGTTTTGTTCCCGAATTCGACTGGAAGAAGTATCAGAATAAAACTTTGGTCGATTTAATCCGAGCCAGAAGAGGTCGTTTTGTCCTTAACAGGAAGAAATATCATAATAAATCTTTGGTCGATTTAATCTGAGCCAGAAAAAGGGTCTGCTGGAAGAAGTATTAGAATAAATATACGCCTGATTTAAACTGAGCTAGAAGATTTTTACGACTGATTTCAACTGGGAGAAGTATCAGAATAGATCTATGATCAGTCTATCTGAGCCAGAAGATGTATATGCTCGAATTTATCTGGAAGAAGTATCATAATAAATCTATGGTTGATTTAATCTGAGCCAGAAAATGTCTTCAATTGGAAAAAGTATCAGAGTCGATCTACGCTCGATCTAATCTGAGCCCGAAGAATGTCTATTGGAAGAAGTATCATAGAAAATCTACGCTTGATTTAAACTGAGCTAGTAGATATTTATGCTTGACTTTAACTGGAAGAAGTATTATAATAAATCCATGCTTGATTTAAATTGAGACATAAAATGTCTATGGTCGTCTTCAACTGAAAGAAGTATAAGAATAAATATATGGTTGATTTAATCTGAGCCAAAAGATATCCACATTCGTCTTCAACTGGGAGAAGTATCAGAACAGATCTACGCTCGATCTAAATTGAGCCAGAACATGTTGTCTTTGAGAAGACTGTTTAGTCATACAAGTAGTTAATGATGTTTGTTTGTTGATTGATCTTTCCTAAAAAGGTAAAGAGTTAGTTGTAACAATGTCATGATATGTGAAATGCATTGCGTAATGATGTTCTCAAAATAAATGAGATTGTGTTATATGCGTTTTGTATGCATATGCTATGTTGTTCGTAAATGATGTATGAATGTGAAATGTTGTTGAAATGTATTTGTAAACTTGAGCAACATCTTTGACTGGGAAAATAAATCCCTAACTGTTGTTGGGGATGAAGAGTATGTGTATCTTCGATCTTCTGGGGATTGTTTCCACTGGGGATTCCTGCTCTCTGTTTGATGGAAATCCGCTGGAGAATGTTGATTTCTGCTTGGGAAGAAGAGTTCAGGGATATTGGTGTTCCTTGCTCTACCGGGGATTATAATTCTTGTATACCCTAACTGGGGATAAAAGAGATGGATATTCTTCCGAGGTGCTGTTTGACTGAGTTTCTGATATAGATGCTGACTCGTCTGGTTAATTGATATCTAATCCAGTTTCATATTTAGTGGCAACTCTCTGGGGATAGCAACCTGGACTGCCCTTTGCTAGAGATGGGAATCTTGTCGGTAATATGTGGTAGAAGCAGACTTAAGGTGGGGGAGACTGAACTTCACTGGGGAAATAAACCCTGTTGACGGAAATCTGAACTTCACCGGGGAAGTAAACCCTGTTGATAGAGGAATACCCTGCTGAGGAAACACCCTTGCTGAGAAAAATGAGCTCTGCTGGAGAGAAGTAGCCTGCAGGGGATTTTACAATTTTGGAGGAATAAACTCAGTTGGGAAAGAGAATTTCCATAAATTGTAATGATTGAGACTCTGTAGGTGAGGGATATCGCTGGGAAAAAGATCATGTTTCTTTATACGCTGGGGAGAATTTGTTGGTGAGTAAGATAAGACTACTCTATGGGGATAATCCCATGGAAGTGGCTCTGCGGGGATTTGTGGATGGCTCGAACATTATCTAACTCGTAGAGTCTTGAGTAAACGCTTATTCTTGTTTTTGTGCATATATTTGTTAACATACAATTGTATTCATATGCATATGGTCATTCAATTTTAGTTATTGCTTGAAAACAAAACAGAAGAAGTAAAAACAAAGAGTTTGAATTTTGAAATTGAATTTCTTATTGATACTTTGCCCATAAACAAGCGATTTTGTATAAGGAGACAAAGATCCCAATAAGGGGAAATTGTCATGAAATAAAAGAATACGAAGTGTAAACAAAATATTGGCTATGTGGGAATAATCTCGTCGGGTTCCAACTCTGCTATTTCCCCTATGTGTTCAACATCCCCTGCTGTCGGAAGAAATGGACTGAATTGATCTGTACCATTTGAACTTTGACTTTGGTAATAAAGCTTATTGTAATTTATCCAATGGGGACATAGTCAAACACTTCAATCCCTAATTTTTTCCTAGACCGCCCTTTCGGGTTTTCAGTCCACCGGGATACCCTTTTTTGCCCAAGCCGCCATTTCAGGTTTTCAACTTGCCAGGTGTACAGTCTTATATATATATATATATATATATATATATATATATATATATATATATATATATATATATATATATATATATATATATATATATATATATATATATATATATATATATATATATATATATTCCTGCTTTTTTCCAGAACCTTTTTGGTTCGTCGGGATGCCTTTATTTTTGCCTAGGCCAGTCAACCTAGCGGGTCATTTTCATGCGTAGTATCTTTTGACTATGTCTGCATTCAGAGGGTGCATGAAATCTTCACCGTCCATGGTGGTCAGTATCATAGCTCTGCCAGAAAATATTTTCTTGTTTACAAATGGCCCTTCATAAGTGGGAGTCCATTTTCTCCTGGGATCACCCTGTGGTAGAATGATGCGTTTCATTACCAAATCACCATTCGGATGTACCCGATGCTTGATCTTCTTATTGAATGCCTTGATCATGCATTTCTAATACACCTGGCCATGACAAATATCCGCAAGCCTTTTCTCGTTGATTAGATTTAACTGATCCAACCTAGTCTGAATCCATTCGTCTTCATCCAAGTCTGTATCTTTCATGATCCTTAGAGAAGGAATCTGAACCTCGACCGGTAGGACAACTTCCATATTGTAAACCAGAGAGAATGGGGTTGCCCCAGTTGGTGTTCGAGCCAAAGTGCGGTAGCCATAGAGAGCAAACAGTAACATCTCATGCCAATCTTTGTACGTTACAACCATCTTCTGTATGATCTTCTTTATGTTTTTATTGGCGTATTCCACTGTGCCATTCATCTTTGGACGATACGGACAAGAGTTGTAGTGCTTGATCTTGAACTGCATGAAGAGCTCAGTGATTATTGTGTTGTTGAGATTGGTACCTTTGTCTTTGATAAACCTATCAGGGATGCCATACCGATAGATAAGGCTATACTTTATGAATCGAGCGACTACATTTTTAGTAACGGAGGCAAATGAAGCTGCTTCAACCCAGTTTGTAAAGTAATCAATGGCGACAAGGATAAAGCGATGTCCGTTAGAGGCAGTAGGCTTGATTTCCCCGATCATATAATTTCCCCACATTGCGAATGGCCAAGGAGCAGTCATGACATTCAAAGATACCGGAGGCACGTGAACTTTATCAACATAAATTTGGCACTTATGGCAAGTTCTCGAGTGGTGGTGAGAGTCAGTTTCCATAGTCAACCAATAGTAACCAGCTCTCAAATTTTTTAGCCATAGTATGCCCACTGGAGTGAGTCCCAAAGACACCTTTGTGCATATCTTGCATAATTTCTCCCGCTTCTTTCTTGTCCACACAACGAAGCAGATTCGAATCATGATTGCGCTTGTATAGAATTCCATTGCTAAAGAATAACTTAACCGAGAACCTCCGCGGGAACTTCTTATTATTGATGGATTCCCCTTCAGGGTATTCTTGAGCCTCAAGGTATCTTTTCACTACATGAAACCAAGGTTTTTCTTCAACTCCATCAGTGTCGATTTCATAGTAATGTTCCAGTTCGTCGAATCTTTCAATGGAAATATTGGGAGCTTCATGTCCCATCTGACCTTGAACATGGATGACATGGTAGCCTAAGCATCCGCCAGCTGATTCTCTTCTCTTGGTATGTGCTCAAATGTAATCTCTTTGAAATACGGGATCAAAGTTAACACATTCTCTTTATAAGGAATGAGATTTTGGTGATTTGTATCCCAATATCCCTTAACTTGACTGATCACCAAAGTCGAGTCTCGATACACGCTTAAGAACGCGATTCTTAGGTCAATAGCATCCCTAAGACCCATGATACACGCTTCATATTCAGCCATATTATTGGTGCAGTTAAAGAAAAGTCTGGCGGTGAAGGGCGTATGGCAACCTGCGGGGGAGATGATCACAACAAATATTCTGTTGCCAAGTGAATTTGAAGCTCCATCGAAAACCATAGTCCACCAGGATCCTGGCTCAGGTCCTTCTTACGATCTAGGTTCTTCATAATCTGTTATTAGCATAATGTTGTCGTCCAGGAATTCAAAGTTCATAGAATGATAGTTGTCTACAGCCTGATGTACCAAATGGTCGGCCAGTACACTTCCTTTGATTGCCTTTTGAATGGTGTACTGGATATCATATTTTGTTAAGACCATCTTCCGTCGGGCTATTCTTCTGGAGAGAGATGGCTTTTCGAATATGTACTTGATGGGATCCATTTTAGAGATCAACAAGATAGTATGGGTTAACATATATTGTCTTAGTCGGCGAGTAACCCATGCCAAAGTGCAATAAGTTTTCTCGAGCAGTGAATATCTTGTTTCACAGTCGGTAAACTTTTTTCTAAGGTAGTATATTGCATGCTCTTTTCGACTAGACTCGTCATGTTGCCCCAGTACACATATCATTGAGTTCTCTAGCACTGTTAAGTACATGATTAGAGGTCGTCCTTCAATTGGTGGCGTAAGAATATGAGGTTCTTGTAGGTACTCCTTAATTTTATCAAAGGCTATTTGACAGTCGTCGTTCCATTTTACTACTTGATCTTTCTCCAACAGCTTAAAGATTGGCTCACAAGTAACAGTCAAATGAAAAATGAAATGGGCAATGTAATTTAGTCTTCCTAGGAAACCTCTAACTTCTTTCTCGGTACGGGGAGTCAATATCTCTTGAATGACTTTAACTTTTGATGGATCAACCTCAATACCCTTACCACTAATGACGAAACCCAAGAGTGTACCGATTCTTACCCCAAAGTTGCACTTGTTCGGGTTTAACCTCAACTTATACTTCCTTAGTCTTTCAAACAATTTATGCATGTGATCTAGATGCTCTTCTTCAGTCTATGACCTAGATATCATGTTGTCCGCATAGACCTCTATCTCATGGTGAATCATGTCATGAAATAAAGCTACCATGACACTCTGATAGGTTGCCTCAGTGTTCTTTAACCCGAAAGGCATAACCTTGTAACAAAAAGTGCCCCACTGTGTGATGAAGGTAGTTTTCTCCATGTCTTCAGGCGCCATCTTGATCTGATTGTAACCTGAGAAGCCATCCATGAAGGATAATACCTTATGTTGAGCGATGTTGTCGACCAAAACATCTATATGTGGTAGTGGGAAGTCATCTTTGGGGCTTTCCCTGTTCAGGTCTCTATAATCTACGCACATACGTATATTGCCGTATTTCTTTGGCACCAGAACAAAATTAGCAACCCATTGAGGATATGATGTTACTTCTAAGAACCCTGCGTTGAACTGTTTCACAACCTCTACTTTGATCTTTTCTGACATTTCAGGACACATGCAAAGAACTTTCTACTTAATTGGAGCACAACCCTCTTTCATCGGTAGGCGGAGAACCCCAATATCTGTAACGAGTCCAGACATATCTTTGTACAACCAAGAAAAGATTTCAACATATTTATGCGGCATCTGGATTAACCTGCTCTTGACACTGCTCTCTAAGTTGGCGCCAATCTTGACCTCTTTCCTGTCTGTCTCGGTACCTAAGTTCACCACTTCGAATGACTCTTCATGTGGTTGGATAGCCTTTTATCCTTGTATCAAGAGTCTAACAAGTTCTCTAGGTATTTCACAATCTTCCTCACCTTCATCCTCGACTTGGTAGATCGTATTTTCGAAGTTATAAGTGGCAATAGCAGAATCATTATCAACGAGATCCAGGGTGGATGAGATTTGCAATGTAGTGTGTGGGTGTGTGTGAGAACACATAGCCATTTGAAAATGCAATAAGATAAAAGAAAGACAGAGATCACAAAATTTGCATGCAAAACGTCCAATGTTTTTATTGAATGAACAAATGTTTATGAATTATCAACCCTTTAACAAATGAACCATTGTTCTCCGGGTAAGACACAGGCTTTTAAAGTCATTGTTTATTACATAGACAAAAACTTTTGAAAACAATAAGACAGGAATATAAATATTACTCCTGACTAAAGGAGATAGGAAATATGTATTCTTCCTTCCAATTGTCCAGTCCATCACCAATGGTAGGGAATATCCAACTATTGAAGTCGCAATCACTGTCTGCATCCTCTATAGCACTGACCATGTTGTTGTTGATACATAATGGAGGTCTCCCAGCACGAGCTCGACGAACAGCCCTCTGACCTTCTGCAGTAAAGCCCAGACCAAAATTGTTAAATTTAAAAGGGATATCAGGTAGCTGACCCCAAATAGTACTACCACCTTCTTCAATAGTAGCTTTGGCGTCCTTCAAGGAAGCCATCTTGTGCGGAGTTTTGGCGATCTTCGGAATGGCAGAAACATCTTCAACAGCAGCAGGGGAAATCACTTCAAAGATTTGATAGGGTGTTTCAATAAATTCTCTGTCCATCTCCATGTATCATAACGAATTGAGGTGGATGACCATGTATTCCTCCTATAAACAGGCAGTAATAACTTTTCCTTTTATCAGATACTTGAGTTTCTGGTGCAAGATAGAGGTAACAACGCCTGCCCTATGGATCCAAGGGCGTCCCAATAGACCAAAATAGGCCAGCCGGATGTCCATTACATAGAAAGTGGGTTCAAATATCTGTGAACCCACTTAGATTGGGAGGTCTACCACTCAATGCACCTCTTTTCGACCCGTCAAAGGCTCAAACTATGATTTTGCTGGGCTTCAGCACCACCCCTTCACAATGTAGTCGGTCAAGAGCACCCTTGGGCAGAACATTTAGATAAGAACCAATATCAATTAATACATGGGCCAATGTAGTTCCCCTGCATTCAATGGAGACATACATGACCCTATTGTGGTTTCTCCCCTCTGGAGTCAAGTCAGCATCGGAGAAACCCAAACCATTATCGGTTTTTAGACTAGCTACGTAACTTCCAAATAGATCAGCCGAAATTTCTTGCAGCACATGAGAAGTCTTTAGGAATTTAACTAAAGCACGCGCATGGGCTTCAGAACACAATAATTTTAGAAGGGGTTTGCCCCAGCTGTTCCACAATTTTATAATCGATTCGGCGAATGATCTTCAAAACCTCTTCCAAATCCTGTCCAGAGGTATCCTTTATTGTGACTTCTTTTGGTGCCTCCGTCCGGAAAGGCTCTATCACTGGCTCTTTACCCCGAGCCCCAACGGTTGTCTTGGTAACCATAACTCGAACAGGAGGAGAGAATTCTGGGGAGAAAATCCTTCCGCTTCTGGTAATTTTGTTATTCCATGTTGTTGTACCCCAAAATATTCCCTCCCATATTTTCCCAAGATTTTTCTCTTACATAGGTGATTACAAACACTTGATTAAAGAAAAATAATTTTTTTGAAGATAAACAAGTTCTTTCGATTGGCATGAACAAGGTGTCTTTCGATTGGAATTTTGACAGGATTCGATTGAGTTCCTAACCTCCTCCAAGCTTGCCCCAAATTTCCAAGCTTCGATTGAAGCCTTGGTCTTTTTCTTGTTTGTTGTATACCAGCTTCGACTGGGCATATGTTTCCTTTGAAACATACTCCTTTGATCCAAAAGGGAAGGGCCTCCTGTTAGTGCTCCTTCAATTGCACCATTGGCTTTGCATGCTGGCTTGATTCACAATGCAATGGCTACCTGCATGGAAGCTAGATTCCTGATTCGTTTGGGCATTTGATTTCCATGCATGCAAGCTTAATTCCTGCTTCGATTGGGCATTTGATCTTTTTTAGAGCAAGCTTGATTCCTGCTTTGTTTGGGCATTTGGTTTCTTTGGAGCCAGCTTGATTCCTGCTTCGACTAGGAAAATACTCCCTCTGTGCGTGCCTTCAATGCACAAAGCAAGAACCCACTGCAAGCTCCCTTCGATCTACAAGGCAAAAGGCTACTTTTAACTGGCCTTGGATTCACAAAGCTCCCACTGGGAAAATGGCCCCTCAGCTTGTCACCAGCGCACATATGCCTCTTCATGCTTGCCTTGGTTTCACAAGGCAAAGACCCATCAACATGCCTTCAACTCACAAGGAAAAAGGCCTCAGACTTGCCTTCGATCCACAAGGACAAGGCCCCTTTAACTTACCTATGTGTTTGCTTTCGACCCACAAGAAAATGACTTCCTCCAGGCTTGCCTCCAATGCACAATACAATGGTTTCCCTTCATGCCATCGCCCATAAAGTAGTGGTTTTATTTCATATGTGCTTCGATTCATTATGCAGCTGGCTTCCCTCATGCTAGCCTTGACTCCACCTCCAAAATATTCAACACACAGTTTTCCATATTTTGACACCTAGTACTGGCGCATTCGAAGGACAGGCACATGGTCCATTTGAAGGACATATATTTGCCCCATTCGAAAGACATGTCTTGATGGATTTAAAGGGGCATACGTAGGTGTTCCATTCGAAGGACATACTTTGTTGGCCCATTCGAAGGAATGGAAACTAATGTATACAAGTGATGCATGGGTTCCCTTCAAAAGAGCACACACATTGGTTCAAAACGATGGATATTGCTAGCCAAAACGAAAGAAAAATATTCAAAAAGGCATGTTAGCCCAAAAGCCAACATACTGCCAATTTCAAGCCAACATGCACAAGCACATTCATTGGCCAGGAAAGAGTTTTCGTTTGGGCTAGCTGAATAGGGCTTCAAACGAAGAAGCCCCAGTGATGAGAACATGAGCCAGACGAAAGGTACATAAATGGTCCATTCAAAGGACTCATTCGAAGGCTATACAAGAAGTCTAATCGAAGGGCAGGAACTAGAGGGCATTCGAAGAAGCCAAAATGTCCATATACATTCAAATTTCAAAAAAAGGACAAGATTCCATGTTTTTGGCCAACGTTACAAATTTTCATTCATGGATTTCAAACACATTATCAAGGTTGTTTAAGCCTATGATATCTTGTCTCTTCCCTTCTACTCTATATAAAAAGCATGCTTGCAAGACAAAGACACGCTTACAGCCTACACAGCCTAGAGAGAACACTACCAAATTGCAAAGAATTCTTAAAGTTGTCCAAATCAAAACCTCTTATCCAGTCAGATTCAGATATTTCTAAGCACTCTATCAACATCCCAGGGTTCCCAGGAGCACATACCACCCTCCATTCAATCGCCCAGAAGTGCTCCATCAAACCTCACTTTTTGGTAAATTTCCTGACTTTCAAACTTTCAAATCATGCCATATAAATCTTTATTAAGCTTATATTCATGTTATTAATGATGCTTGCTAATGCTCTAACGTGTTTCATGTGGGTGAAAGTGCCAGAATCATGGATCACCATTGTTAAGGCATCTCAAACAGGAATCCTCGAACCTCATGATACAAGAATTTTTAGATCAAATAAAGGCCACCATTGAATTCCTTGGGAAATTTTAAGGGGATGAGATGCTTTAGTTGCTTTGATATTGTGTATTTTTTAGGTTTTGATTTTTAGTCTCGCCGGAGAAGATGATCGTGACTACCGTTGCCGGTGGTCTGACTAATTGCTGGTGTGGCTTCATCCTTGTATCCCATTGGTTAATTCAAAATACTCATTCCCTCTCTCCGCTCCTGATTGGTCCACCAAACATCAGGGTCCCACTTGCGCTTATTTTTTAAATTTAAAATAATTGCATTTATGTATAATATATATTTATGGGTGCGTTTAGGCTAACAGAAGTATCACCGTCCCAACGGTAGAGGCATCGTATTTAAAGATTTGTTATGTGTAAGGAAGGGGTTCAAACCCTGCCTCTTACATATTATTTTTCCATCCTTAGTACAACTAGGTTATGCACGCGCACCATGTAGCATCAGATCTACACATTTCAATGTCAATTCAGTCAGATCCAAGAGATTCATTGTGAGATTCACCATGCACCCTCAAGGCTTCTCTTCACTGGACCCCAATACAGCCTCTGGGTTCCCTCATCCTTGGGCCTATCATTTATTCAAATCAGCACCCCCCATTTAATTTTGCTATCCTGGCCTATTTAATTTTTCTTTATTTTTGTTTTACTATTTATTTCTTTTACTTTGTTTATCATTAATCAAATACTAAAAAAATCACAAAAAAACTTAGAACTGATTTTTATTTAATTAAATAAATAATTTATTTAATTGATTAATTAATTAAACTTTAATCTTTTCTTAATTTAAAATAAAATAGAATTAGGTTTAATTTATATGTTTAAATTATTTTCTTTTTATAACAAACACAATAAAAAAACATAGACTATTTTCTTAAAGTTAACTTTATTTTCTAAATAGGTTTTAGGGAAATTTTCATTGTTTTCTTAAGCCAAAAATAAAAAACAACAAAAAGTTTATCTTATTTACTTAGAGTCACTTTAAGTTTAGACGTTTTTTTTACTTCCGCGCGTTATTATTTTCTCGCATTTTTACATTATTGTACATGTATACTGGATGTAATAGATTAATTAGGATTTTTACTGCTTTCTTTATTTTTCCTTTCCCCCAAGTTTTGTACATTGTAAATATCCCCCTCCCCGAAGCCATTTAATAGCGTAGGGTTATATCTTTCGCATTTTTATTGCTGTACATATTAACTGCTAGTAACTAGGATTGCATGATAAGACTTAAAAACAAAAACGTTAGCAAACCTAACACAAGATAAATACTTGAACTAAACATGCATTGCACATATACACCTCTAGGGTACCCCACTTTGGTTGCCTTCGGAAATAAAGCAGTCATGTCCCTCGAAACGGAGACGCTTTAGCAAAGACCCGTAAATCAAAAAGATCATAGTCCCTCGATGACCCTACAGTTGTCTTTCGGTAAATGATCTAGTCCCTAAACAAAATTGCTAAAACGTCTCCACAAGTTGCCTTCGTGATTGTAATGTCCCTTTAAGTGTCCCTTTTACATCCAACGATATAGCTACCTACTCACTAATAGTAGGATAGCACTGTCTAAAGATTAGGAGGAAAAGAACTATCTTTTCGAGTACAATGTAGATAACTGTTAGAAGTTTGCTCAAAACATTTTGCACTTACACAAATACTACTTTTCAAAAAACAATTTTCAAAAACATTTGCTTTGTCAACACTCTTAAGGACTGATACAAGAGTTAAATGCAAAGAAAATCGCCGCACTAAGGCATTTCAAAACAATTTTTCAAACACACAAAGCACAAAGGTATTTTAAAATGAGCAAACCTCTAAGAGCCTGTAGATAACTACGGATGGAAAGGGTGCTAACACCTTCCCTTTCCATAATCTACCCCCCTTACTCAGAAAATCTAGAAATGGTCTTTTTCTGTTCTTTTCACCCTTTCCTTAATTTGGATAAAAGAAAACTCGGCAATGACTCTTGCTTACCGCAACATTTGCAAACACAAAATGCAAAATCAGTATTAACAGTCGGTTCTTCCACCGTATCACACCTGCAATATTGACAATACTGGGATCAACTTCTTCATTATCTTCATTGGACAACTCTTGTTTAACGCCATGGTAATAGACGTTAGACCCATAATTTCAAGGAATAGCCTTCTCTGAGGAATATGGGATAGGCCCGGGCGTTGTAATAACCAAAGGAGGAGCTTTCGGATTGGCGGTAATCCTTATAGGACCTTTGGAAGGGATCCTGAAAGGAGTACCAGAGATAACAGACAAATCTTGGCACAAATTCTCAATAGATTGAACTTTTTTAATCAAAATCACGTGTTCATTCATCAGACGTTGAACACCTTCCTTCAGCAACCCACATCTGTTGGGTTGGACCGCACAATAATAACATCCTTCAACACATCCCAAAAATAAACTGGCCTGTAACAGATTCTTCTTAATTGTAGAGAGGGGAGTAACCATATCATTTACAAAGGTAATATACAGCACTTCAACAGCACCTATGCCCTTGTCATGCTTGGGCATAGGTATGGTAATCACATTTGGAGTCTCCGAAGGATCAAACTCAAAATCTTTATTATCGATCATGTCCTGAATCTTGCTTTTCAGAGCACAGTAATTGTTGGTGTCATGACCAGGACTATTTAAATGATAAGCACACCTCGCGTTTGGATTATACTTTGGAGAGGAGGTGTTGGTATTTTGAGGAGGATTCCGTAGTGAAATGATCTCAGCCTTCAACAAATGTTGTAATGCCTGAGATAAAGGCATGCCAATTTTGGTAAATTGCCTTGGCGGAGCGTCTGGCCTTTGTTGGTTACCCGACTGTTGTTGTTGAACAAGCGCCATATTATAAATTAACGCTGCTCCCACAGACTGATGGGAATTACTTTACTATGGCTCTTGTGGCCATAGACAACATTGACTTCCTTCTTACCTCCAAATGGTTTCTTCACAACATTAGAAGATGTAGCCATCGGGATCTTCCTACTCTTGATACCGCTTTTAATTCTTTACCCTGTGAAAACTTTCGATCAACAGATTAAAGAACGGGCCCGTTAGAGTTCCCATGAACATATCCACCATTTCATGATCAGTCAAGGGAGGTTTCACCCTTCCAGCCAAGTCCCTCCATTTTTGTGTATATTCCTTGAACCCTTCATTAGAGCCCATGGACATATTCTGTAGTTACACTCGAGTCAGTGCTAGGTCAGCATTATATTGATACTGCTTATAGAAAGCAGCTGCCAAGTCTTCCCATGTGTGTATATTGGTTCCCTCTAGCTGATAGAACCATTTGAGTTGAGTGCCAGCCAAACTTTCTTGGAAGAAATGAACCCATAACTTATGGTCGGCAGTGTGAGGTTGTATCTTCCGAACATACGACCTCAAATGGAGTTTAGGACAAGAGACCCCATCGTATTTATCAAAGATAAGGACTTTGAACTTAGTTGGGATGACCACCCCCGGAACTAGACCTAATTCACCAAAATAAAATCCAGGTACCTTCTGGATTTCCATAGCCTTGAGTTTGTCTTCCAACTGCTTGTATTTGTCATCTGCAGGAGGATACTGTTTATTAGAAAAGTCTTCATCTTCAGGCATATTCTCATAACCCTGATTGTTCCTTCCTTCATTCTTGATGCTTCTACCATCTTCATCATGGTTTTCATCTTCCTCAGAGGAGATATCTTCCACTTGGACGGGTTAAGCAGGTCCTTTGAACCTTCTCCCCATATTGAGGACATCAGTCGGCTTCTTGGTCTTCTTTTTCTTGGCGATGAGCGCATATATCTCTTTTCCGTCCCTGTGCCAGATTCATGAGAGTATCTTGTAATTGTGCATTTTAAGCCTGGAGATCCTTGACAGTTTGTTCGAGGGCCATTTTTTCTGTTGAAATAAATAATGAGAAAATGAGAAACCTGTTATGAAATGATGCATGATATGTAAATGCAAATGTTTTCAAGGACTTCAGGAGATTTAAATTTTCTAACCAGGAGGAAACAAAGACAAAGATTTTATTAGAAAAGTTAAAATTACAATTTCCTTTCAGGCTTACAAGGAAATCAACAAGGTCTCAAAGAGACAAAACAAAAGTAAACTCCTAAAACCTAAGACTCAAGTCTCCCACGGATGATTCCTATTTGTGTTGATGTATGTATTAAGACTCTGCTTCTCGTGAAGTTTCCTTGTAAGCTCCGACACTTTCTTCTCACTTGCATATAATTGAGTCTCAAAGGTGTCACGTTCTTCCTTCAGTTGAATCCAAGACTTCTGCAATTCTTCATGGTTAGTAGGCATGTTTGGATGGAGGATGGTGCAAGAAACGTCTCCTTCGACAACAAGCTCCATGATTATTGGTAAGATAGCTGGATATGGCATCATAAGGTTTTGAGAGCGAGCTTGTAGCCATTTGAGATAAGGCTCCAGAGGGATGGAATTCTTCTACCCTAAAGCCTTACTACCAATCTTTCTTAACATGCCCCAAGCACGTATAAACCTCTAACGATAACCTTCAAGATCACTTTCATAATCAAACACAATACCCTGGATAAGTGCTTCATGAGGACCATCTCTTCAAGCATAAACAAACTGACGTAGAGCCAAAGAAGGGTTGTAAGTAATACCTCCCCTAATGCCAAAGAGTGGAACATTAGAGAATTCCCCACAACAATCAATGATAGTGATATCCTCGTGAGATCGGGAACACCAGTAAATATTTGCATGAGAAAGTGACATTATTCTTTGCGACCACCTCAAACCTTGTTCATTCTTCATTAATAGGCGGGGAAGGTGTGAAATAAACCACCTAGACAGCAGAGGTATGCAACACATGAGATTTCCTCACCTCTTCATAGTACGAGTCTGAAGAGAATGTAGGATGTCTCCGAGTATAGTAGGCATAGGATTACGAGCGAGAAAAATTTGGACGATGTTCACATCTATGAATTGGTCTGGATTAGGGAATAGTACTAACCCATATATTAGAAGAGCCAAGATATCCTCAAAATCCTGGAAACTCATAGCATCTAGGAATAGCTGAGCTTTCTCGGTCAGAAATTTATGCAAGAAATCTTTGACTCTGCTTCTTATTTCCCAGTTGGATATAATGTCGAACTGCTTCATATGTAAGGTTGTTGCAATAACTTCTGGTTTTGGAGCTTCCTCTAAACCGGTGAAGGGCATCTGATCAAGAATAGGTACTCCCAGTAATTGAGATAACTCCTCCACAGTAGGTACCAACTGATAATCGAGAAAGGTGAAGCAGTGATGTACATGGTCAAAGAACTGGAAGAGAACACTCATCATGTCTTCATCAAAACCTGGGGTCACCAGACTGAGTAGTCAATCATGCCTCTTGATAAATGAAGAAATTTCGGGAACCCTTGAGACTAACTCTTTAAGTTGAGGGGGTACCCTTACGAAGTTGACTCGGATAGTGTTTTTGCGAGCGAAGGCCATAGTCTGCAAAACAGAACAAAGATAAATTCTCTTGGTCCTTGAAATGGTTAGTAGAAATGAAATGGTATGAATTTTATGATGCATGATGTTATGTTCAAACAATTTAATCATATACAAGAAAAGCACACAAGGCCTTAGGTTACAGCTTGCATGGGGTTGTAGGTAAGTACCCTTTTGAAGTTTTAGTTGGCTCAACCTGTCTTAAAAGAAAGTAACTGGGTTCTAGGAGTCTCAATATCACCGATCTTTCTCTCGGGCATTGTTTCAACTCAAGCATCTGATTTGCAATCGAAATATCTCGAGAGTCCAACCTCAGTGAGTGTAGCATCGAGTATCAACCAACTTCACTCTGCACCAAAGCTGGCTATCTTGCTACCTTCTAATGGCTAAGTTGTATCAATTAAGGTTCTAAGGTTATTTAGTGCTTTATGACACCATGCGACAACCCATCATTCTCCTTGACTTAACTCAAGAGAAACTAGAACCAACCAATGTGTCGCGTAGTCATCGCTTCAACCGTATCGGTGTGCACCGTACAATTTTCACGATCTATTACTACTTAAATGTAAAGAAACCCTAAATTTAACTATTACATTCCTTCGACAGTTACATAATTCATGAAAATAAAAATGCGAAATTAGATAAGCGTGCGGAGATTGAAGAGATGTCAAAAAATCCTAAAAATTCCTAAACGTTTAAGAAAATGTTTGTTTGTTATTTTTGTTATAGAAAAAAAATTGAAGTGATTAAAAATTAAACCTAATTCTAATTAATTAATTAATTGCTAAAAATAAACTCAAAGTAGTTAAATTAAATAATTAAAATTATCAAAAAATTAAATTAATTAATAAAAACTTAAATCTAATATTTCTTGTGATTTTATGATTTTTTGTTGATTGAAAAAAAAAGCTGATTAAAAAAAGAAAATATTAATTTAAAACAAAAAACAAAAAAAATAAAAAAAGAATGGGCCAGCTCTGCAAAAGTAATTAGGGGGTGAGAAGAAACATAAATTTTAGGCCCATTAATAAATGAACCCAGGAGTTTCCACTGGATCCTGCATGGTCGGGCCTTTGATGATCCACGGTGGGAACACGCGTTTGAGGCCTTCAAATATGGCTTGATGAGATCTGATAGGGGTGGCTGAAGTTGCACTATGCGCACGCTGGGACTGCCTGCACTGAATCTAAAATGAGAAATATAGAAAAATAAAATGTCTCACGCTTGGCTCGAACCCTGGACCAGGCGTATGAGAGTCTTATGTGCAAGTGTGTTTCCACTGGGGTGGCGTGTTCATTCGGTAATCAAACGCAAATGAATAAATATATTATAAAAAACAATTGTATTTTTTATTTCAAAATGTGTGCGCCAAAGTGGGCCACTGTTATTTGAATGATCCAATCAGAAAGCTTCTTTATGCCATGCATGCCCTTGCTGGAGTCAACGTATGGTCGTATTCTCTGGCCATCCCAAAGTTCAAACCTGCAAAAACGCAACAATCAAAACGTACAAATCACCCTAGTCCCCTTAAAATTTCCCCCTGAATCCAAATCTGGCATTATTTTTAGCTAAAAACTCCTGAGTCATGCGCTTCAAATCAAAACACACAGATCATAGGAAAAATAGTGTTCATTCATCCTGCGT
Source organism: Vicia faba (assembly GCA_948472305.1). Taxonomy (NCBI): domain Eukaryota; kingdom Viridiplantae; phylum Streptophyta; class Magnoliopsida; order Fabales; family Fabaceae; genus Vicia; species Vicia faba. The sequence goes on along the minus strand of OX451739.1, from coordinate 1,591,941,911 downwards.
GCATGGGATGAATTTGATGGTCTAAACCTGTTTAGAAAGGACTCAGGAACACATTAGTGATAATCACGAAGCTCAAAACAATATGAAATAAAAGAACATGAATTTAAAAATGTTGTATGATCGGAGATGCATGTCATGCTATTCTCATGTGTTTTTTATCATGGTAACTGGTCCAAACTTACCTCTCAATGTCCAGGAAGGGAATAAAAATGGAATTATTGAATGAAAGGGGCTTGTGGACAGAGTTTTGCGGCTCGAGGGTTTTGAGGAATTTTGGATGATTTTTGCTAGCTCTTGATGCAATGATTTTGTCCTCTTTTTGATCTTCCTTGCTTGCATTATATAGAGAAATGAAATGGCTTCACAAATATGGCATGAATCAAATCATTAAACCATGCTTTAAAACCAAGAATCAACATTTGAAAATTTTCCATTGAGTTATTTATCTTTCTATTTTGAAGCTGCACGAATTTGGCAAGGTTGACAGGCTATCATGAGGTGCATTGGGCCTTTACATGTTTGAAATTACAAGCCCAAGTCCTTACACATTTATCTCACATTTTATTTTGATTTTATTTGCTTTTAAATGAATAAAAATTCAAATAAAATAAATAAAATCATGAAAAATATTTGAATGGGTTTAGAGGTCCTATATCATCTTATGAACATGTTAGAACATCAAAAATTAGGCCCACTAGTTCAAAATCTCAAATTTGCTCATTTTGTATTTCATGAATTTCCTCAAAATTTCCCAAATTTTGCAACTCATAACTTGCTCAATTTTCATCTTTTGAAGATAATCTAGGACTTTTTGAAAATCTCAAGATGTCCTCTAAATTATCTCTTTTTATCATTTTTGCATTTGGATAAATTATCTTGATGTAAGTTGCGTTGACAAAAAGTGTCTTTTGTTGACATTTGAAAATGACCTATAATGTATTAGCTCATATCTTTCAAATGAAGCATTTTTTGGATTTGATCATAAAGAAAAATTTTAGATAATTGAACTTTCTTCAAAATGAGCTTTGGTTGGGGAAAAATTGATGAAATATGTGAAAGTTATGCTTGGTCAAAGTTCAGTTGACTTCTCCTAAGGAAACCCTAATTTGACAATTCTTGACTTTTGATGATTTGAGGGCTTCTCTTGAGTAATCATGATCAACCCTTGATCAAATTAGAATATCACTTCAAAATGTTAATGTTGACCAAAAATCTTGAAGTTTGACTGTATGTTGACCATAATTGACTTTTTACTTAATACAGTTGACTTCCAATCATCTGAGCCATTGACTGAGCAATCTTGTGATTCAAGGCTTGAAACTTGACATGAGCACTGTTGAAGACCTATGATGAACCTTGAAAACCATTTGAGGCCTTCACAGCCCAAACTTCCTTGAGGAACTCGAAACCCTAGTTGTATACCCCTTGCTTAGGAGGAGCATTTGACTGGTCATCCTTTGAGATTCTTGAGTATTTGAGAAGCCTTGAAGAAATGCCTTGAATAAAATGGGAGGGAAAATTTTGGGTTACAACAGAGGGACTCTGCTAAAGCATCCCCGTGTTCGAGGGACATTACTGTTTTCATTCAAAGGAAACAAGTGGGATTACCCTAGAGGTGGGCGTGTGAGTAGTGTATAGAATTCAGTTATTTAATCTTGATTAGGGTTATCTAACGGTTGATTTTAAATCTTGCCATACATTCCCTAGTTACTAGAAATAGTAAGGAAAGCAGTAAATTACAGAAAGTAAATGTGGTATGCTATTACAAAGTTTTGGGGAAGGGGGGTACAAACTAGAAAATTTGGGGGAAATAGAAAGCAAATAAAACCCTAGTTAAACTATTACTTTCTGTAGCAATTACATAATAGGAAAAACTAATTCGAAAATAATAAAGCACGCAAAATAGTGAAAAGGAAAAGAAATGGAGAAATTGTTGATGAAAAATGATTGATGATTTAACCTAAACCTAATTTATTTTAATTGAAAAAACTGATTAAGTGATTAAATTAAACAAACCCTAAAGTCTAGGTTGATTTTAATTAATCAAGAAAGTTAAGTAATTAAATTAATCAAAAATAATTATCCTAATTAATCAAATAAATAAAAAATCAAAATTAATTCATGAGAAAGAGACTAAACCTAATTTGTTTTAATGTTGATTAAAAAATAATTACGGTTTATTTACAAATTAGGGTTAAGAAAAAGAAAATAATGTTAGTGAAAAAATAGAGAAAAAGGATGCTGGAGATGAGTGTTGAACTTATGCCCCCCAAGGCCTTCAGGCAGCATGCATACCACCAGGCCAAGCGCGCGCCTATGCTAGGATACACATCCAACATATTTTATAACCAACCTGCAAAAATATGTGAAATATGAAAAAATAGCAAAATCGGGGATCAAACTCGTGACCAGAAGGAGGAATGATTTAGCACACACATTTTAACTAATGGGGTGGTGATACACCCATTATTATAACTGAAACAATAGATATATATTATATAAACAAATATATTGGCTGGAGAAGTGTCGGAGCCCTAGCTCCGGTCGTCTTCTCTGGCGACCTGTTTTTTAAAACCTACAAAAAAACACAACGTTAATGATCCAACAATGTCCTACTCCCCTAAAACAGAGGCTGTGAATCCAATCGGAACATTTTAAGGGTTAATTCGTCCTGGTTTATAAGGTATGGTAAAAATAACATGAATCAGTTTGATAATGGTTAAGATAGCATGAGACTCATGTGATGATTCAAACCTGCACATTAGCATCTCAGGAGCACGTTAGTGGCATTAGTGTGCGTTAAAACATAATGAAAACAGAAATACAAAAAAATCATGAAGTAATGAAAAACAATGATGCATGTATGCTGGTTCAGGCCCTTTGAATCATGGTAACTGATCCAAACTTACCCTTCAATATTCCTGGAAGTGAATGGAATGGAGGTTTGGTGTTAAGGAGGCTCGAGAATAGGGTTTTCAAAACTTAGGGTTCTTGGAAAATTTTGATGTTTTTTTAACAATTTTGTGGGGCAAGGATTTATGTCCTTTGTTCTTCTATTGATGTCTAAATATATAGAGAAATTTTAGGTAAAAAACAAATGGGCTTGGAACCTTGTGTAATAAGATATGATTTTTATCTTATTTATTTTGTATTATTAATGAATTAAATAAAAAATAATAAAAATAATAAAAATAAAAAGGTCAAATGGTGTATGAATGAATTATGAGGTGTATGAAGAGTATAACACACATTTGGACTCTTAAACCATGGCCCAATAGTCCAAAATATCAAGCTTACTCAATTTGAACTTCATGCATTTGCTCAAAATTTCCCAACTTGCAATGGTCATAACTCATTCAATTTTTATTTATTGAAGGTGGTCTTGGACTTTTTGGAAAGCTCAAGATGTCTTTTACAACCTTTACATTTATAATCTTTTCTTTTGAAGATTTTATCTTAATGTAAGTTGCCTTGACAAAAAGTGTATTTTTATTGACTTTTAAAATGACCTGTAATGTGTTGGCTTATATCTCTCAAATGATGCATTTTTGGAATTGAGCATAGAGATACAAAGTTGTATAGAAGTGAATTTCCTTTAAAATGAGCTTTGGTTGGGTAAAAGCTGATAAAGCATGTGAAAGTTATGCTTGGTCAAAGTTCAGTTGACTTCTCCTAAGGAAACCCTAATTTGGCAACTTTTGACTTTTGATGATTTGAGGGCTTTTCTTGAGGAATCATGATCAACCCTTGATAAAATGATGAATATGACTTCAAAACCTTGATGTTGACCAAAAACCTTGAAGTTTGACTATACGTTGACCACAATTGACTTTTTACTCAATGTAGTTGATTTTCAGCCATCTAAGCCATTCACTGGGCAAACTTGTGATGCAAGACTTGAAACTTGACACGGGCATTGAAAACCCAATCTTCCTTGAGAAATACCAAACGCTAGTTTTGGATCCATTGTTTAGAAGGAGAATTTTTCTGATCAATTCTTGAGCCAACTTGATCTCATGAGAATGTCTTGAAGGAAAACGGGAGGCAAATTTTGAGATACAACAGTGCGCGAGAATTGTAAAACAAGAGGAAAATTGTTTGAAAAAAACTTGACGATTAACCTAAAGTCTAATTAATTTTAATTTAGAAAAAGTATTAGCTGATTAAAAATAATCGATTAATTAGGCAAACCCTAAAATCTAGGTTATTTTAAGTTAATTAAAAAAATTTAAAAAATAAATAAATTAGGGTTTATTAATGAAAACCTAAAACTAAATTAAGGTTCATTATTAAAACCTAAAATTGATTTAATTAAGAAAACCTAAAATTAAAATTAGGGTTTGCTTTAGAAAGGTTTTGAAAAAAGGTTTGTAAAAGAGTGAGAAACATAGAATTAAACAAAAATAACCAAATGAGTAGGGGTGGGTGGTGAACCCACGCCCTCAGCAATTTCCAACAGCATGCCCACCACTAGGCCAGGTGCGCGCCTGTGCTAGGATATGCATCCAGCGTGTTTTGTAATCAACCTGCAGAAATATGAGAAATTAAAGAGACAACACGTCAAAAGGCTGGATCGAACCAAGAGCCTTTGAGACTAATCCTTTATCGCACATGCTTCTTCCACTGGGGTGACTGTTTCATCCGTTTATACCATTGAAACAATAAATATAAATATATAAACAAATCATTGGCCGGAGAAGCGTCAGGGCGCTAGCTCGGGTCATCTTCTCCGGCGAGCCAATTCTTACACCTACAAAGATAACAAACATTAGCGAATTAAGAGGACTCTAACCCCCCTAAATCAGGCCTTCTGAATTCAATGGTGGTGTTTTCATGGGCTAAAACACAATGATATGGCCGCTATAGTGAAGATAACACGAAATTGGTATAACCATGGTGTCTCATGATTTCGTTTGTATAGGATCACCACGATGACTCAAACATGCACAAAGATATCTCATAAGCATGATAAAGGCATTAGCATGGCTTAAATCAAAGCAAAAATCAAGATATGAAATTTATGATCATTATGCAACCAGAGATGTTATGCGATGAGATTCCACATGTTTTGAATCACCAAACTGATCCAATCTTACCCTGTATGCTTGCTAAGAGTGAATAGAATGGCTGTTTATAGTGAGATGGTTTGAAAATAGGGTTTGAAAACTTTAGTGTTCTTGAAAAATATTTGGAAATTTGGACAAGTTTGAGAGCCAAGGATTTTGTGGTCCTTTGTTCCCTCTTGATGTCTGAATATATAGAGAAAATTAGGGCAAAAACAAATGGACTTGGATCTTTTGTAATAAGATATGATTTTTATCTTATTTATTTTGTATTATTAATGAATTAAATAAAAAATAATTAAAATAAAAATAGTTCAAGGGGTGTAAGAACAAGGTTTGAGGTGTATGAAGAGAATAATATATGTTTGGACTCTTAAACCATGGCCCAATTGTCCAAAATATCAAGCTTGCTCAATTTGGTCTTCATGCATTTGCTCAAAATTTCCCAACTTGCAATGGTCATAAATCACTCAATTTTCTTATTTTGGAAATTATCTTGGACTTTTTATAAAGCTAAAGGTGTCCTTTACAACCTCTATTTTGATCATTTTTTCTTTTAAATACTTTATCTTGATGTAAGTTTCCTTGACAAAAAGTGTCTTTTTGTTGACTTTTGAAATGACCTGTAATGTATTGGCTTATATCTCTCAAATGATGAATTTTTTGGATTTAAGCATAGAGATACAAAGTTGTAGAGAATTAAATTTCCTTCAAAATGGGCTTTGGTTGGGGAAAATCTGATGAAGCATGTGAAAGTTATGCTTGGTCAAAGTTCAGTTGACTTCTCCTATGGAAACCCTAATTTGGCAACTTTTGACTTTTGATGATTTGAGTGCTTTTCTTGAGGAATCATGATCAACCTTTGATAAAATAGTGGATATGAATTCAAAATGTTGATGTTTACCAAAACTCTTGAAGTTTGACTATATGTTGACCACAGTTGACCTTTTACCCCATATAGTTGATTTTTAGTCATTTGTGCCATTGACTGAGCAAACTTGTGATGCAAGACTTGGAACTTGTCATGAGAATTTTTGAAGATCTATGGAGAATCATGACAACCACTTGAGACCTTGAAAACCCAATCCTCCTTGAGAAATACCAAACCCTAGTTGTGGACCCATTACTTAGAAGGAGAATTTGTCTGGTCAATTCTTAAGCCAACTTGAGCAAATGAGGATCTCATGAGAATGTCTTGAAGGAAAATGGGAGGGAAAATTTTGGGGTACAATAGTAGGTATGTGAATTATCAGGATTATGTTGTTCATCCTTTAGGTCGTGATGAATACATAAGCCTATCCTCGTGTCATTTATCCTCTAGGTCGTGTTAAATGCACAAGTTCATCCTCGTATTCTTTACTCTTTAGATTGTAGTAAATATACGAAATCTGTGATATAAAACCTTGCGCTAGTCTCGAAGCAGCAATATATTATCTGTACCTCTACGATATAATTTATTGTGTTAGTCTCCATGCAGTAATGTATTATCAAGCTCTGTTTTTATTCATCCCCTGGGCTGTGATGAATAGACAAAATTTGTGTTATAAGCTTACTACGTTAGTCTCGAAGTATTAGTAAGTCAATTTTCAACTTATGTTATTTACCTCCTAGGTTATGGTAAATACATGAAAAACCTACGATTTCTTTTAGGTATTTACAAGTTATCCGAGTTGTCTTACCTAAGTCAATCATACTCTTTAATATAACTCTTGTAAGATGATACATCATCATCTGTGCCTATTTTTTTCATACACTTGGGAACACTGTACAGTGTATCCTTATAATATTTTGGTCAAATTTCGGGGTCTTCCATTATTTAATAAACCTCTTATTCGTATGTGCAAAACCTATATATGCTCGCACCCTTCAATTGAAGGGTAATTAAATAGAAGCAGCTGCCATACCCCAAATTTCCTCCATCAAATAATCATATAATGTTACTATTTTTTTAAATATTTAACCATATTGTTCGAATTTTTTATTATGAATATTATTTTATGGGGGTTTAAAAGCATGAGAATGGTGTAATATGGACCATCAAAATCTGATGGCCCATTAAGATTTGGTTCCAATTATAAATTGGGGGTTTGGATATGTTGATACGGTGGGAGAACTGACTTGAGGTTTGCGTTTGTGTTTGCAAATGTTGCAGTTAGCAAGAGTCACCACCGACTTTTCTTTTATCCAAAAGGAAAGACTAAAAAGAACAGGAAATACCTTTAGAGATGTTTTCTTGAGTTCGGGGGGTAGATTATGAAAAGGGAACGTGTTAGCACCCTTTTCATCCATGGTTTTCCATGGGCTCTTAGTTACTCTCTATATCACTTGCTTTTGTTTGAATGTGCGTGTGGTGTGGTTTTCGAAAGTATTTTGAAAATGTATGTGTAATAGTTCTCGTCTCTGTAAGAACGTGTACAAAGTGTTGTTTCGAAAATAGTTCAAAATATGTGTTGGTGAAATGTGTTTTTTGAAAGGGATTTTAAAAAGGTGTCTTTGTAATGATTCTCGTCTCTATAAGAACACGTATAAAGTGTTGTCTTAAAAAATGTTTCAAAATGAGAGTGTTGGTGTATAAAATGTTTTTTTATTGTGAGCAAGCAAGCAACTAGGAGCATCCTACCTACTCAAAAGGTCTTTAGTGTTCTTTTCCTCCTCCTTTAGATGTTGCTATCTAACCATTGATTTGGTAAGAAGCCCCATCGTTGGATGTGAAGGGACAAGGGTGAGATGTTTATATAGTCATAGAAGGCAGCCTATGGGACGTTTTAGCAATGTCGTTTTAGGGAATAGATCGTCTACCGAAGGCAACATCGATGGTCATCGAGGGACTACGATCTTTTATCGAGGGTCTTTTGCTAAAACGCCCATGTTCGAGGGACATGACTATTTTTCCGATAGGCAACAAAGTGGGATTACCCTAAGGGTGCTAGTGTGAAAGTATGTTTTATTGCATGCATTTTAGTCTTGATTAGGGTGATCTATTTATTGATTTCATATCTTGTCATACACACCCTAGTTACTAATAATATATGACAGTAATGAAAGTGCGGAAAGTAAATATCCTACGCTATTACAATCATTAGGGGGATGGGGTGTACAAATTTTCGAATGGGGATTGCAAATTAAATCCTAAGTTACTATTACAACCATATTGAATGGATAAGAATGTACAAAAAATGTAAAATGTTTGTTTCATTCAAGAAAAGAAATAAGTTTGGTTCAAGAAAATGTTTTGATCTTTTTATGTTGAAAGAAATAAAATATAATATGTGAATATGAAATATTTTTGGTGTCTTTTTTGATTGGTGAACAATAAAAGTGATGGAAAAAAAATAATAAAAGGACAGAATCAGCGTAAATGCTAAAAAGAAGAGGTCATAAGTTCTGACTCTGACTTGCTGCAAAAACAAAAACAAACGTTAATAGAAATAGGGAAGGTCAGAAGTTCAGGATTTGCTGAGGACACAAAAGTTTTCAGAAGTTCTGATGCTATTGGAAGAACTTTGCCTCTCTTCTCCGTGCGAGTCAGAACATCTGTAACTTAGTCATTTCTTAATAGAACAGGAGTTGCGCATATAAAAGTTATGACAAGTTTCATGATGTTTTAGTCATTTCTTAATAGAACAGGAGTTGCGCATATAAAAGTTATGACAAGTTTCATGATGTTTCAGAAACAAAAGATATCAGAAATATAAATTAGAAACAAACATGAATTTGCTAATCCTAATCCTGAATCCTAATTTCTTCATGAAGCTCTGAACTGGAATTCCCTCTATTTAGGCAGGCAGAGGCATGAAATCTCAGAATATATACCTCATTAGAATCAGAATATCTACATTGTGTTAAATATACAAAATATGACATGGCCTAAATAATATGATGAGAGTCAGCAGAAACTTACCTTGCAGCTGGAAAATACTCTGGGAGCTGGAACCTGGTTCTGACCACTTGTGGTATTCTGAACAGCTTCCTCACGTGTTCAGCAGGCTGGAAACTTTCAACTTGGGCTGTAAATGATTAGAAAATTCTGGAACAACCAAGGGATAAAGTTCTGACCCTTTGAGGTGGATATTGGTGGAGAATGTGTGACAGTTTGACTACAAAATTTTGGATGGCTTTTGAATGTATATCAGAAACTGTATGGGTGGTTTTGGTCAAGAAACACTTGAGGAAAATGGAGTTTTAATGCAAGAATTAAATGCTAAGGTTTTGTATTTTTGGATTTATAATATTTTTGGACTCTTGGAATTTTTGCAGGGGTTCAAGGCTTTTCTTTCTCAAGTTTTTCGACCTCTTTACAGTTGCCAATGGTTCTCAATTTATAAGCAAGGATCTTGTAGCTTGGAGATATCAAGGGTACAACTATCACATGCTAGGCGCTGACTTGTTCTTGAAGCAAGTTCAAATAGGTGTAGTAGTTGACAGTTTTTTTAGCCATGCCTAAGCTGGATTAGCAAGCAGGGATTAAGGAAAAGTAAGCCCAAAAGAAAAAGCAACACATGGGTCCTCACATATTTCTGTACAAAAGTTGCTTTTAAGGACAACCAAGGTACCTCTATGCCACACGTGGGGAAATCCTTTGGATAAAGACTCAAAAGTGGTTGTGAGCATTAAATGAGCATTAAATGATGATGAGATTTATCAACCCAGAAATATTGCAATGTGAGATTTTGCATCATTGCTTAATTCTGGATCAGAAGTTCTGCTTCAACGTAGCATCCAATCTTCTGATCCTTTTATCTTCTGGCTCTAGCATGTTCTGAAGGAGTTTCCAGACTTTCCAGGAAGTTTGTAACATGCTTTGTAAACCTTCTTTGAATTGTTCTTGCAAATTCTGACTGAACCTTTGTGAGAATTTTCCCAGAAGTTCTGATCAAACTCTATCTTGAAAGTGTCTAGAATTTGTTGAGTGTTTCAGTTTCAAGGACGTGTCTTTGAGAAGTTTAACTTGAAATCCCAGCATTTCTAACAGAAATTTCGTTCTGCAATGTTTTAGATCTTGTTGAGATCTAAAACTCTGGTGTCAGAAGTTGATCTAGAATCAGCTTGCATCATGGTGAAAATCCGGCCAGAAGTTCTGAGTTTTGTCATGCTTCTTAAACACTTAGAAAAGTTCTTAAGTATTTAAAATTTTGACTTTTCCCAAAGTAAATTGACTTTTGATTTTCTTTATGAAACAAACTTCATATTTCAACATGTCTTGATGAAATATGATTCTTGAAACTTGGTTTTGGTCCAAAGGTCAAAGTTTAACTTTTCAGTATGCAAATGACCAATTCTCCCTTGTAGGCGACTTTCTTGAAAAATTTGTAATTCAAGGCTTGGAATTGGATGGAAGCAAACCTGAGGGTCCAGGGTGATTCCTTTATAAATGAGAAGGCAAATTTTGGGGTACAACAATTTACCCTGTTCAATCTTCTTAAACCTGAAGAGTTAGATTGGCGGATTTTCCATTCGTGACTTGAAGGTGGAAGATGATTGAACACTAGAGTGCCCATAAATTTGCACTCGGTGATGATTGATGGTAGAGGGAATGGGCTTAAAGATGCCATCCAGAAATGATTTGCTAGACTGTATCGGAAATTAAATCTGAATGAGTATCAGAATGGCATCCTTGTCTGGAGTGTATCTGAACTGTATCTGAAAGCTAAATCTGAATGAGTATCAGAATGGCATCCTTGTCTGGAGCGTATCTGAACTGTATCTGAAAGGTTGAAATTGAATGAGTATCAGGATGGCATCCGTATCTGGAGCGTATCTGAACTGTATCAAAAGGTTGAAATTGAATGAGTATCAGGATGGCATCAGTATCTGGAGCGTATCTGAACTGTATCAAAAGGTTGAAATTGAATGAGTATCAGGATGGCATCTGTATCTAGAGCGTATCTGAACTGTACCAAAAGGTAAAATTGAATGAGTATCAGATGGCATCCGTATCTGGAGCGTATATGAGCTGTATCAAAAGGTTGAAATTGAATGAGTATCAGGATGGCATCCGTATCTGGAGCGTATATGAACGGTATCAAAAGGTTGAAATTGAATGATTATCAGGATGGCATCCGTATCTGGAGTGTATTTGAACTGTATCAAAAGGTTGAAATTGAATGAGTATCAGGATGGAATCCATATCTAGAGCGTATCTGAACTGTATCAAAAGGTTGAAATTGAATGAGTATCATGATGGAATCCGTATCTGGAGTGTATCTGAACTGTATCAAAAGGTTGAAATTGAATGAGTATCAGGATGGCATTCGTATCTGGAGCGTATCTGAACTGTATCAAAAGGTTGAAATTGAATGGTAGCTGTTAATCTTATCCTGAAAAGGGTAAAATGTTAGCTAAACTGCAAAGTCATGTTGCATGAAATGTATGATGTAATGTATTCGCTTTATCAATGTTTATAATATATGGATCCAATGTATGCGTATGTGAGCTAATCTGCTGCATTGCTGTTGGATTGAGGAAAATAAATCCCTGAATATTGTTGAGGATATGTGAGTCTTCATGTCTTGAAGTCGAAGTATTGATGGATTTCTGCCGAGAGGAATAAATTCTGTTGTGAGGTTAATGCCATGGACTCCTTGTAAAATCTGTTGGGGAGTCCCGAGAAATTTGACGACTTTTGCTGGGGATTGATAACTGGGAGTTTTGTTCCGCTGGGGAATAAATGACGTACTGTAGGGGGGTTATCTATGGAATGGCCTAGAGATATTTTCCTATCCTTTCAACCTATCAGTACTCGTCTTTCTCAATTTGTTTATTTGTAAACAGTGATTATGTTCAAATGCATATGTTCAACAATGAATCATTGGACGTTTTTTTTTGCAAACAAAATACAAGCGTATGGAAAAAGGCAAATAGTTTTTGCACCTTCAAAGGGATATCTTTGTATTGACTTTGAATAAATACTTTTTGTACAAAGGGGAAAAACATTCTAGTAAGAGAATGCTGTCGTAAAACAAGAAGAATTTTATACAGAGCAAGATAGCTATGTGTAATAATCCAATGGGGTTCCCATGCTGCTATAGCCTTCGTATCTCTGAGCATTTTGTCTATCTGTTGCCTTGTCCAAAGATGACTGAATTGATCAGAACCCCTGAGTTTGTCAGTGGAAGCCAGAGGTTGTTTGTAAAGTGATCCGACGGGACATAGTCGTACGCCTTAATTCCCTAACTTTTGCTTGGACCTCCCTTTCGGGTTTTCAGTCCACCGGGAAACCCTTTTTTACCCAAGTCTCCCTTTCGGGTTTTCAACTTGTCGGGTGTACAGATTTTTTGTTTTATCCCTAAATTTTTCCCGAACCTTTTTGGTTCGCCGGGATGCCCTTGGTTTGCCTAGGTATATCAACCTAGCGGGTCTTTTATGCGTAGTATCTTTTGACTATGTCCGTGTTCGCATGGTGTGGCAGGTCGTCGCCATCCATGGTGGTCAAGATCATTGCCCCACCAGAGAAAATGTTTTTGATTACAAATGGTCCTTCATAGGTAGGAGTCCATTTGCCCCTGGGATTGCCTTGTGGCAATATGATGCGTTTGATCACTAGATCTCCGACTTGATACACTTGGCGTCTGACTTTCTTGTTGAAAGCCTTGATCATTCGTTTTTGGTACATTTGACCATGGCAAAGAATAGTAAGTCTCTTCTCATCAATCAAATTCAGTTGATCAAGTCGAGTCTGGATCCAATCGTCTTCGTTCAACCCTGCATCCTTCATAATCCTCAAAGAGGGGGGTCTGAACCTCAATAGGAAAGATAGCCCCCATGCCGTAAACCAAAGAATAGGGTGTTGCCCTGGTTGATGTGTGAGCCGTGGTACGATAATCGTGGAGAGCGAATGGTAACATCTCGTGCCAGTCTTTGTATGTGACTATCATCTTTTTTATGATCTTTTTAATGTTTTTATTTGTAGCTTCGACAACACCATTCATCTTTGGCCGGTAAGGGGAGGAATTATGATGCTGGATCTTGAATTGCTCGCATAATGCGGTGATCATAATGTTGTTGAGATTTGTACAATTGTCAGTGATGATCCTTTCTGGGATACCATACCGGCAAATAATGTTTTGCTTGATGAAGCGGGTAACAACATTCTTGGTAACGGAGGCGAAGGAGGCTGCTTCAACCCACTTTGTAAAATAATCAATGGCCACTAGGATGAAGCAATGTCCATTGGATGTTGTCGGCTTGATTTCCCCAATCATATTAATCCCCCACATAGCAAAGGGCCAAGGAGCTGTCAAGACATTCAGAGGAACTGGAGGTACATGCACCTTGTCAGCATAGGTTTGACACTTATGGCAGGTTCGAGAGTGTTGATAGAAATCTGCTTCCATGGTAGACCAATAATAGCCTGCCCGTAGGATTTTCTTCGCCATTGTATGCCCACTGGAATGGGTGCCAAAAGTACCTTCATGCAATTCAGCCATGATCCTTTCTGCTTCAACCTTATCCACGCACCGAAGTAACACAGAGTCATGATTGCATTTGTACATGATGTCGTTACTAAGGAAGAACTTAGCAGAGAATCTCCTTAAGAATTTTTTATCATTGATTGAAGCTCTTTCTGGATATTCTTGAGCCTCGAGATACCTCTTGACTTCATGAAACCAAGGCTGGTCCACTACTTCTTCAGTATTAATCTCATGAGTGTGTTGGTTCATCCATTTGTTCGATGGTGATTTGGGGAGCCTCGTTATCCCATTTAAGTTTAAACATAGATGACATTGTGGCTAGTGCGTCAGCTAGCTGATTTTCTTCTCGAGGGAAATGCTCGAAGGTAATCCTCTCAAAATGTGGTAGCAATGTCAAAACATGTTCTTTGTAAGGGATAAGGTTTGGGTGTTTGGTGTCCCATTCCCCTTTGATCTGGCTGATAACCAAAGTTGGGTCTCCGAATACATCCAAAGATTTGATTCCCAAGTCTATGGCAGCTTTGAGACCGAAGATGTATGCTTCGTATTCTGCCATGTTGTTTGTACAATTGAAGCAGAGTCTTGCGGTAAAGGGAGTATGACACCCTTCCGGAGATATGAGGTCATCAACAATACCATTACCAAGTGCATTGGATTCTCCATCAAAGAACAGGGTCCATCGGGATCCTTGTTCAGGTCCGTCATATGGTCTGATTTCTTCACAGTTGTCTAATGTCATGATGTCTTTGTCCGAGAATTCAAACTTCATGGACTGATAGTCTTCTACAGCTTGATGAGCAAGGTGATCAGCTAATACACTACCCTTTATAGCTTTCTGGGTAGTATATTGTATGTCATATTCTGTCAGGATCATCTGTCATCTCGCTATTCTCCCAGAAAGAGCAGGCTTCTCAAAGATGTATTTTATCAGATCCATTTTAGATATCAACAAGGTAGTATGAGTCAGCATATACTGTCTTAGCCGGCGAGCAGCCCATGCCAAAGCGCAACAAGTTTTCTTGAGCAGTAAATATCGGGTTTCACAGTTGGTAAACTTTTTGCTCAGGTAGTAAATAGTGTGATCTTTTTGGCCAGACTCGTCATGCTGCCCCAATACACACCCCATTGAGTTTTCTAAAACAGTCAGATACATGATCAATGGTCTTCCCTCGACTGGTGGCATCAATACAGGAGGTTTTTGTAAGTATTCTTTGATTTTGTCAAAAGCAAATTGGCATTCATCATTCCATTTGACTACTTGATATTTCTTCAATAGTTTAAAGATTGGCTCACAAGTAGCTGTCAGGTGAGAAATGCATCTGGAAATATAGTTCAAGCATCCCAAGAATCCTATAACTTCCTTCTCAGTACGAGGAGCAGGCATTTTTTGTATTGCTTTAACTTTGGCAGGATCGACCTCAATACCTTTGTTATTGACGACAAATCCTAGGAGTTTACCGGACCGTACCCCAAATGTGCACCTGTTTGGATTCAACCTCAGCTTGTACTTCTTCAGTCTCTCAAACAGCTTTCGTAAGTGATCAAGATGCTCTTCTTCTGTTTGCGATCTGGCTATCATATCTGTGATCGGTGGGAATGAGAACTGACTGTTTTGGAATGCTGGTTCGCGTTTGCGTTTGTTTTCACAAAATGTCGCGGTAAGTAAGAGTCGCCACCGTCTTTTATTTTATCCAACAAGGAAAGGACAAAAGCACAGAAAAATTCCTTTCGAGATGTTTCTCGGGTTCGGGAGGTAGATTATAGAAAGGGAAGGTGTTAGCACCCTTTCTATCAGTGGTTATCCACGGGCTCTTAGGTACTTGCTCATTATGTTTTCAAAAGGTTTTGCTTTTCTTGTGTTCGTGGGTTTTGAAAAGAGTTTTGTTTGAAAACTTCGATTTAACTCTTGTTTCTGTCCTCAAGAGTGTAGGAAGTGTTTTTGAAAACTTTGTTTAAAAAGTGTAAGTGCAAAAAATTTGTTTTGTTTTGAAAGAGCAAGTACCTAAGAACCTCTACCTACTCAAAAGGAATTAAACTGTGTAAATGTCCTTTAGATAGTACTATCCCACTATTGAGGAGTAGGTAGCACCGTCGTTGGAGTTTTCGGGTCAATTCGATTAAGGGACACGTGGTCACTAAAGCAACGTTAAGACGCCTTAGAGGAAACCCTAATGTCTTAGATCATTTTATCCGAGGCAACCGTTTCGAGGCAACTTATGATCTTTGGACAAGAGGGTGACCTCTAAAACTTCCTATACTCAATGACCAAGTTCGAGGCAACCAAGTGAGGCGTACCCTAAGAGGGGCATGTGCGAGTGTGTCAATTTTCAGTTATGTTATCTTTGTACATGTTACGGTGAGCTACAATTGATTTTATTTTAAGGCGGATCTTGTCATGCATAGCCTATTAGCATACATCTAGCAGTTAATGGTTGCGGAAAATAAAACTAAGCTATTACAAGGCGTCGGGTATTTACATCGCCAAAAACAAACCCTTGAAAATTAAATGCGAAAAATTAAATGAAAGCGATAAAAAGTCCTAAGTTAAAGCTATTACATCCTCGGAGTAAATACAATTATATGGATCAAAATATGAAGAAAAAAATCACACGCGCGAGAAAAATTGAGTCGGAGAGTTTTTAGGGTTTTGACCCTTTTTAGGAAAGAAAGAGATTTTTTGTTATTTTGAACTAAATGAAATTAAACCTAAGTTAATTAATTAATAAAAAAAAGATATTTTTTGGGTTTTTTGAATGTTTAAAAATAAAATAAACTGAAAAAACCTAATTCTATACCAATTTTTATTTATTGCAAAAATATTAATATTATGCCTAATTAAAACTAAACAAATTATGTTAATATTTATTTACAAAATAAACTAATTAAATTTAATAAATAAAAATATTATATTTTTTATGTTTTCTGAATTTTTTCATAAAAAAGGGGTTAATTTGTTAATTGGTTAATTATAATAATAATAATAAAAATAATTAAATGAAATAAAAAATAAAAAAAGAAAGGAAAAGGAATAAACTCATGAAGGGGGTGTTGGGCCCAATTTTGGAGGTAGAATCAGCAATTTCCAGGCCCATGATGCCTCAGCCCCATTGACTTTCCAAGATCTCACACACATGCATTGACTAGGGAGTATGATGATCCTTCGTTCATGACCATTGGATCTAGGTTTGGAGACATCTGGCACACTGAGATTTGAGGTGTATGGTGGACCTCCCTTTGCAAATTGCACATGAATATCTGAGGAAGAAAAATAACAAGGTTTTTGGGGACCTGGGATTCGAACCCAGGTCCCAATGGACTATGCATCAACGCCTTTTCCAACTGAGTTGTGACGCGCTTTTGTTAAATGGATAAATAGAGAATATTATATACAAAAACAAACAATATGCTGTAAACAAAAAATAAAGCGCGCATTTTTCAAACACACGAATCATATGATCACACGTCACCATCTTCAACCTTGGTCCTGCATAAAATAGAATCAGATAGCGGGGGTTTTTAACCTCCACTACCTCCCTGCACGAAAAATAGCGAATAGACATAGAGCAAAAAGAAATATTTTGCGAGGTGTGTGTTGGAATCGTCTTGGCCTCACGAATTCAACCATGTATCCTATTGGTTCCAATTTTTCCTGGTTTGGAAAGCCCTATTTGAAAGCTTGAAAACCCTAGAAATTCAATCATGGCATCTCTCGATTTAGGGCACTATGGTTCAATTCAGTCATTCCATTAGCTTTGTATGATCTCTAGCAACGCAAATCAATCACAAAAACATGTCAAATGCATATGAATTAGGAGATACAATTTTGAATTGGAAGTTCAAACTGTGAGATGGTATTTCGTGATTCCTTGAGCTTTGGTGCTTGAATTTGATTGCAAATCACTCCTGGTACCTCCTGCAATGTGTTTGGATGGACAAGGCACCTTGAATTGGCCTAGATTGCAAGAACAAGTTGAGTTTTCTTGAAATTTCTTGAAATTGATATGGCTGTTCTACAGTCCTTCAGTCGTGAATTAGGTTATGCTTGGCTTGCTTGCATATAAGGGAATCAATTTAGGTCAAAATTTGGACCCGTACCCATGTGCATTGAAGATTGAATCTTTGATTGATAAATCAAATATTCTTGATTTTTCATGATTGAACAAGTTGCCAAAATTGGATATTTTTGTATCTTTTAGCTTGTGCACGAATTGGTCAGCATATTTGGATCACATTTGGTTCACAAATAGATTTAAGAATCAAATCTTTTATTTTCTTATAATTTAAATTAATTAAATTAATTAATATGTATTAAAAATCCATTTAATCAATAAATTTAAGAAAATAAATCCTATTCAACTTGGTGGATCGTGCATAGGTCATGGGTGAATTTTCAAAAAGAGATTTGAGGCCCATTAGCAAAAAGAAGGTGTTTTGAGCAAAGTTGACTTTTGCAAATTCATGAAAATTGCCCAACTTCTCCAATGCATAACTTGCTCAATTTTGATCATATGACCATGTTCTTGGACATTTTGGAAAGCCCTTGAAGTACTCTAACCAATGCTTTTGGTCCCATGTCATTTGGATTTACAAATCTCAAGTTATGGCCTTTGACTCAAAGTGTACTTTTGTCGACTTTTAAAATTGACCTATAATGTAAAAATTTGTAACTTCTTGTGAGAGCATTTCTTGATCTTGGGGTGTGAAGATGGATTGTAGGAAATTGCATCCTATTCAAAATGAGCTTTGGATGGAATTTTTCTGATAAACCATGAAAGAGTTATGCCCTTGTCAAAGTACATTTGACTTTTCTACTGTCCAAAAATAGTAACTTTTGCATCTTGATGAATTTTGAGCTATTCTTGTGGGATCATGATCAAGACTTGATCAAATGATGATTGTGAACTTAAAAATAAGATGTTGACCAAGAATTCTGACTTTTGACTGCAAAATGACCATTTTCCCCTTGCAGTTGACTGTAGATCAAATGGGGCTTTTGATTGTGCAAACTGGCACTGTGAGTCTTGAAACTTGGCATGTAGGTGCTTGAGAATGTATATAGGCCTATGAGACTTGATTGAACCATTGAGAACCCCAAATTCCTTGAAAGAACCAAAACCCTAATTTCAGCTGTCTACTGCTTAGGAGATGGTTTGACTGTCTAACTCTTGAGCAATCTTGAGCAATTTGAAAATCATTCTTGACAAACCTTAAGGAATATGGGAGGGAAAATTTTGGGGTACAACAGTTTCCCCTGTTCAATCTTCTTGAACCTGAGGATGTAGATTGGCTTGTGTGCCTTTCGTGATCCGAAGGTGGAAGATGATTGAACACTAAAGTGCCCAGAAATTTGCACTCGCATGATGTAGTGTCAACATTGTGATGTCGGGAATGGGCTTACAGATGCCATTTTGGAGATTGTTGGTAGGAGGATGGGCTTACAGCTTCCATCTGGAGATCGTTTGTTGAATTGTAACTTTGTAAGTTGAAAGAAGGAACCTGTGTATGGTTGCCTGATGATGAGTCCGTGTAAAACTGCATCTGAAAGAGGAGGAACCGGTGTAGGGTTTCCTGATGATGAGTTCGTGTAAAACTTCATCTTGGAGAAGGAACCGGTGTAGAGTCGCCTGATGATGAGTCCGTGTAAAACTTCATCTTGGAGAAGGAACCGGTGTAGGGTTGCTTCATGATGGTTAAGTAGATAATTGTCCTGTCTGGTTTCAGGTATTAACCTACAATCAGTCATCCACAACATTTTCCTGGCTTGTTACAGGTATTAATCTGGAACTTGAAAAGGTTGGCCGATGAGATAGTTGTCCTGGCTGGTTACAGGTATTGATCTCTGACCTGAGAAAGAAAAATAGTTTTCCTGGCTTGTTACAGGTATTAATTTTCAATCTCTTCGTGTAGGTGGTTTTCCTGGATGGTTTCAGGTATTAACCTAAAATCAGTCGTCCACGGATGTTTTCCTGGCTTGTTATAGGTATTAGTCTGGAACTTAAGAAAGGTTGGTCGAGGAGATAGTTTCCCTGGCTGGTTACAGGTATTGATCTCTGACCTGAGAAAGAAAAATAGTTTTCCTGGCTTGTTACAGGTATTAACTTTCAATCTCTTCGTGTAGGTGGTTTTCCTGGCTGGTTTCAGGTATTAACCTACAATCAGTCGTCCACAGATATTTTCCTGGCTTGTTACAGGTATTCATCTGGAACCTGAAAAAGTTGATGGTAGCCATCTTTTGATTGATCTTTTCCTGAAAAAGGTAAAGCGTTGGCTGTATGCAATGTCATGATGTATGAAATGCATGATGTCATGATGTTCTCAAAATAAATGATATTTGTGTTGTATGATGCGTATGCATGTCATAATGTATGAAGATGTGATGTTTTTAGTTGGGGAAAATAAATCTCGGAGTTGCTGGAGAATAGTGTTGAGTTCTTCATTTCTGCTGAGGATGATGAATGAAGATGATTGCAAGAATAAACCTGTAGGAGAAGATGACTTCGTTGGGGAATAAACCTGGTGAAGAGATTACTCTGTGGGGAATTACTCTGTCAGAAGAGATGCTTTGCTGGGGTTTTAACGATAACTCCGCTGGGGGATTCCGTTGATAAGCTCTGTTGGGGATTTTGATGATGGACTCCACTGGGGATAGAAAGAACTTCGTCGGGGATGATCTTTCAGTTGCAACTTGCTGAGGATAACCCAGTTAGACTCTTGTGAGGATAACCTTCTGAAAATGGCTGGGGAGATACATTTGTACTCTGCAGGGGAAAAGCTTCCAGAATCTACTAGGGAAGATGATTCAACTCTGGCGGGGAAGCTTTTTTAGACTGCGCTGGGAAATGGCTCCACTGGGGGTATCTTGTATTCCGCCGGGGAACATTCTTATATTTCGTCGAGGAATATTAAGACTGTCGGGGATGCTTTTTACGCTTGCTGGGGAATATCCTTATACTCCGCTGGGGAATATTAAGACCTTCTGGGAATACCAAGCCTTTTTAGGGCTGATGATGGGCCAACTCTGCTTGGGGGAGAGTATTGCTGATTCGTCCATGATTGCAGGTCTCAGTGGGGAGAGCTTCCCTTACTGTCTTATTCTGCGGGGAGTGAAGGTATCTTGGTCATATTCTTCAGCTGAACCTACCTTGGTACCTTGGTGGACAGAGCAACTAGACCTCTCAGACAATTCTTATTGCCCCTACTTCTGATATTTCCCCTACTTCTGATATCACCTGTAATTAGTCCTTTGTTTCGCATGTAAATATTTATGAGCAGCAATTAAGGTCAAATGCATATATCAAAAATTAACATTGGACGTTCTTTGCAAAACAAAACAGATAAAGAAAAAACAATTTGCAATTTGTCTGAAAAATGAGCTTGTATTGATTTTGAAGTTTGCCTGTAAATAGGTGCTTTTGTACAAGAGGCTGACGTCCTAGTAAGAGAATGCCGCCGAACAAATAGAATTTATACAATTTGTAAAAAGAAAACAAGACAGCTATGTGAATAATCCCGCTGGGTTCCAACTCTGCTATCGCCTTTATATCTTCAAGCATCTCATCACTTTGCTGCTTAGTTGGAGATGAATCTGATTGATTGGTGCCGTCCGAGCCTGATAGTTGATACCAAAGTCTGGATGCAGGGTGATCCAATGAGACATAGTGTTACGCGTATCCCTAACTTTTTCCTGGACCGCCCTTTCGGGTTTTCAGTCCACCGGGATACCCATTTTTGCCCAAGCCGCCTTTTCAGGTTTTCGACTTGCCGGGTGTATAGATTTTTTTTTATTTTCATCCCTTATTTTTGCCCGAACCCTTTTGGTTCGCCGGGAAGCCCTTATTTTTGCATAGGCCAGTCAACCTAGCGGGTCTTTAATCATGCGTAGTATCTTTTCACTATGTCTGCATTGACGGGGCGAGGAAGGTTGTCACCATCCATGGTGGTTAAAATCATCGCTCCTCCGGAGAAGATGTTCTTAACCACAAACGGCCCTTCGTACGTAGGGGTCCATTTTCCCCTGGGATCACCTTGAGGTAGAATAATGCGCTTGATTACCAGGTTCCCGACTAGATACTCTTGTCATCTGACTTTCTTGTTAAATGCCTTGATCATCCGTTTTTGGTACGTCTGACCATGACAAATAGCAGTGAGTCTCTTTTCGTCAATTAGGTTCAGTTGATCAAGCCGGGTCTGGACCCAGTCGTCTTCGCTTAAATCTGCATCCTTCATGATCCAGAGAGAGGGTATCTGAACTTCAATGGGCATGACTGCCTCCATGCCGTATACCAAGGAATAAGGTGTTGCCCCTGTTGACGTCCGTGCTGAGGTACGGTACCCATGAAGAGCAAATGGTAACATCTCGTGCCAGTCTTTGTAGGTCACTGTCATCTTCTGCACAATCTTCTTAATGTTCTTATTAGCTACTTCTACAGCCCCATTCATCTTCGGCCGGTAGGGAGAAGAGTTGTGGTGCTGTATCTTAAATTGCTCGCAGAGCTCAGTGATCATCTTGTTGTTAAGATTAGTACCATTATCCGTAATGATCCTCTCTGGTACACCGTATCGACAGATCTGGTTGTGCCGAATGAATCGTGCCACGAGGTTCTTGGTTACGGTGGCAAAGGAAGCTGCTTTAACCCACTTTGTAAAGTAATCAATCGCTACCAGGATGAAATGATGTCAGTTGGATGTCGTAGGTCTGATCTCGCCGATCATATCAATGCCCTACATGGAAAAAGGCCAAGGTGCCGTCAAGACGTTCAAAGGAACCGGAGGAATGTGCACCTTATCAGCATAGACCTGGCACTTGTGACATGTCTGAGAATGCTGATAACAGTCGACTTCCATTGTTGACCAGTAATATCCTGCCCGAAGGACTTTCTTTGCCATGGTATGTCCACTGGAATGCGTCCCGAAGGTACCTTCATGCAGCTCTGCCATGATCCTTTCTGCTTCAATTTTATCCATGCAACGCAGTAAGGTTGAATCATGGTTACGTTTGTAGAGAATGTCATTGTTGATGAAGAACTTTGCCGCGAACCTTCTCAGAAACTTCTTGTTATTAACTGATGCACCCTCGGGGTATTCTTGAGCTTCAAGGTACTTCTTTACTTCATGATACCAAGGTTTTTCTGTTACCTCTTCGGTCTCAAGATCACAGCAATGTGCAGGTTCATCCAATTTCCAAATAATGATCAGGGGAGCCTCGTTATCCCATTTGACTTTGAACATAGAAGACATCGTAGCTAACACGTCCGCCAACTGATTCTCCTCTCTTGGGAAGTGTTCAAAGGTTATCTCCCAGAAATGGGGAAGCAATGTCAACACATACTCCTTGTAAGGAATGAGATTTGGGTGTTTCGTATCCCACTCGCCTTTGATCTGACTGATCACAAGAGCGGAATCTCCGAAGACACTCAGAAACTTAATCCTTAGGTCAATTGCAGCTCGAAGACCCATGATGCATGCTTCATACTCCGCCATGTTGTTGGTACAGTTAAAACACAGCCAGGCGGTGAGCGGGGTATGAGAGCCCTTAGGAGATATGATCACAACGCCAATACCGTTACCCAAAGCGTTTGAAGCTCCATCAAAGTGCATAGACCATCGGGATCCTTCCTCAGGTCCTTCATCCGGTCCAAGTATCTCGCAATCAGTTACTACCATGATATTCTCGTCTGGAAATTTAAAGTTCATAGACTGGTAATCATCCACTGCCTGATGTGCCAAATGGTCTGCCAACACACTTCCCTTGATTGCTTTTTGAGTCGTGTACTGGATGTCATATTCAGTCAAGATCATCTGCCATCTTGCTATTCTTCCAGACAAGGCAGGCTTTTCGAAGATATACTTGATTGGATCCATCTTTGAAATCAACAGAGTAGTGTGAGTCAACATATACTGTCTTAGCCGGCGAGCAGCCCATGCCAAAACGCAGCAAGTTTTCTCGAGCAATGAGTATCGGGTCTCACAGTCGGTAAACTTTTTGCTAAGGTAATAAATAGCATGCTCTTTTCGGCCAGACTCGTCATGCTGACCCAGCACACACCCCATTGAATTGTCGAGTACTGTCAAGTATAAGATTAGAGGTCTCCCTTCAACGGGTGGCATCAGAATGGGTGGCTCCTGGAGATACTCTTTAATTATTTCGAAAGCAGCCTGGCATTCATCGTTCCAACGTACCACTTGATCTTTCTTCAGCATCTTGAAGATTGGCTCACAAGTAGCAGTTAGATGTGAGATGAATCGGGCAATGTAGTTCAGATGTCCTAGAAAGCCTCTGACTTCTTTCTATGTCTTGGGAGCTGGCATCTCTTGTATGGCTTTCACCTTGGCAGGGTCCACTTGAATACCTTTTTCGCTCACGACGAAGCCTAGCAATTTACCGGACCTCACCCCGAAGGTGCACTTGTTCGGGTTCAACCTCAATTTGTACAACTTCAATCGGTCAAACAACTTCTGTAGATGGTCAAGGTGTTCCTCCTTAGTTTGGGATCTCACAATCATATCATAGACGTATACTTCAATCTCATGATGGATCATATCATGAAACAGAGCAACCATGGCACGCTGATACGTTGCCCCAGCATTTTTCAACCCAAAAGGCATGACCTTGTAGCAAAAGGTACCCCACTGAGTAACAAAAGTGGTCTTCTCCATGTCTTCAGGAGCCATCTTGATTTGATTATAACCGGAGAAACCGTCCATAAAGGAAAATACCTTATGCTGAGCAGTGTTGTCAACCAGAACGTCGATGTGAGGCAGAGGGAAGTCATCCTTAGGGCTCGCCTTGTTCAAATCCCTGTAGTCAACACATATTCGGACCTTACCATCTTTCTTCGGTACTGGAACCACATTGGCGACCCACTGAGGGTAAGAAGTCACTACTAGAAAACCGGCATCAAACTGTTTCATAACTTCAGCCTTGATTTTCTCAGACATCTCTGGACGCATACGGCAAACCTTCTGTTTTACCGGAGGGCAGTCTTCCTTGGTAGGCAGACGATGAACCACGATGTCAGTATCCAACCCAGGTATATCTTCGTAAGACCAGGCAAAGATTTCCACGTAGTCATGCAACATCTGAATCAACCGTTGTTTCACACTAAGCTCCAGATTTGCACCGATCTTGACTTCCTTTTTGTCTGTCTCAGTACCCAGATTCACTGTTTCCACTAGCTCTTCATGTGGCTGAATGGCCCTCTCTTCCTGGAGTAACAGTCTTGCAAGTTCGCCAGGCACTTCACAATCATCTTCACCTTCGTCTTCGGCTAAGTTGATCGAATTTTCGAAGTCATAACTGGCAGTAGCAGAGTCGTTACCAGGGAAATCCAGAGTGGATTGAGACCTGTATATGTGAGTGTGTGTAAATAGCTGTTTTGTAATATATAATAAAGAAAGACAAGGAGCGCAAGATTTGAAATGCAAGAACGTCCAATGCTTTTATTAATGATATATGGAAATGGCACACAAAAGCCCTCACAAATGAAGCCATGGTGCCCCGGGTAAGACACCGGGCCATAAAGTTTCACAATGGTGTCTGTTACAAATTCAAAACAAAGAGTTCATTACTGAGTAACAAAAGTAATAGGGATGAAGTCTTTCGCTGTCCAGTTGTTTGGTCCACCGTTGGTCGTAGGGTAGATCCAGCTGTCGAATTCAGATTCCTCCACGTCATCTTCGATGGCATTTACTCCCGAGTTGCTGATGAACACAGGAGGTCTTCCAATCCTTGCACTACGAATAGCCCTTTGAGCTTCTGCAGTAAAACCCAAACCAAACTTGTTAGTCTTCTGAGTGAAATCAGGAAGTTGGCCCCAGTTTGCATACTCACCCTTCTCAATAACAGCCCGAGCATCCTTTAAGGAAGCCATCTTCAATGGAGAATCTTCAACCATAGTCTCAGCTGATGCCAGTGTCTGAGGAACCTCTTCAAAGTGTTGAAATGGGGTCTCAATGAATTCCCCATCCATCTCTATGTACCGGAACGAGTTGAGATGGCTGACCATATACTCTTCCTCCCCCTGTATTGTCACAATCTTCCCTCTGACCGGGTACTTCAGCTTCTGATGGAGTGTGGAGGTCACAGCTCCAGCTTTATGGATCCATGGACGACCCAACAAACAAGAATAGGACGGTCGAATGTCCATCACGTAGAATGTAGAATCGAAGACCTGAGAACCAACTCTAATTAGAATATCGACTTCACCATGCACCATCCTTTTAGACCCATCAAAGGCCCGGACAACAATGTTACTTGGCTTTAGCTCCAACCCTTCGCAATCCAACCTGTCTAGAGCTTTCTTGGGAAAGACGTTCAATGAGGAACCAGTGTCAACCAACACATGTGCAAGAGTAGTGCCCCTGCATTCAATGGAGACATGCAGGGCATCGTTATGGTTCTTCCCTTTAGCAGTCAGATCAGCGTCGGAGAAACCCAAACCATTGTCAACAGTTAAATTGGCCACACAATCGGTAAACTGATCAGCTGATGTCTCTTGTGGCACGTGGGCCGTCTTCAGGAAGGTAATAAGAGCCTTGACATGGGCCTCTGAACACAACAACAGTGATAACATAGAAATCTTGGATGGGGTTTTCCCCAGTTGCTCAACTACAATATAATCACTCTTCTTAGTAATCTTAAGAATTTCTTCCATCTCCTGTTTGGAAGCTTCAACAGTGGTTGTCTTTGGCACCTCCATATGGGCAGGCATATCAGTGGTGATCCCTTTGCCCCGAGCGTTAGATGACTCGGCGACAGGGGTAGAACTAAGAACTTGATCAGGAATGGCATTAGGCACACTTGCAGGTGTGATGACAATAGGTCTTCGGACAGTTGGTGGAGCAATATCAGGCGAGAAAAGTCTACCATTGCGGGTGACTTTAGCAGGCCCGGTAATGTTGCTGACGCTGGTATTAGTATCAAACTCTTGCTTAACTCCGAGAACATAAACATCTGCCCCATAGTGCCAAGGGACAGCTTTGTCAGAGGTGTAGGGAATAGGCCCCAGAGCAGTGATGATTATGGGTGCAATCTTTTGAACAGGCATAATTCTGACAGGCTTCCTCGTGGGATCCTTGGGAGAATTGTTGAAAATGGTAACAATGGAAATTTCTTCCGTAGGGGTGGCAGGAACAACAATCTTCTCAAATAGGATCTCCTTGTTATCTATCAGGTTTTAAATGCCTGACTTCAAAGATGGGTAACCAGTAGGTGAAACAGAACACAAATGGCAACCTTCACCATATCCCAGAAATAAACCGGCTAGCAACAGGTTCCTCTTGACGGTCATCAGCGGGTTAACAATATCATCCACAGAGGCTACAAAAAAGTCTTCCTCTACAGCATTCACTCCATGCTTGGGCATGGGAGCAGTCATAATGTTAGGCCTCTCGGGCACCTCAAACTCAATCTCTTTTGCATCAATCAGGTCTTGAACCTTATTCTTAAAAGCCCAAGAATCATCCGTATTATGCCCCGGGATGTCAGAGTGATAAGCACAGCGGGCGTTAGGATTGTACTTTGGGGATGTTGTGTTTGAAATCTTCGGAGCTTCTTTTAGAGTAACTAGATTGGTCGTCAATAACTGTGGAAATATCTGAGACAAGGTCATGTTGAGGCGAGTGAATTGCCTTCAAGGTCTCTCACCCCTTTGTTGGTTGTGATGCTGAGGAGCACCAGCGGGTTTTGAAATAACCATCACGTTGACAGCTTGACGGTGTTCCGGTCTATTCTGTCTTCTTGAACCATAGACAACACTGGATTCTTTCTTGAACGGCTTCTTGTCGGTGCTCGATGAGGCACCCTTCTGTATCTTCCCAGCCTTGATACCAGCTTCAATCCTCTCACCAGTCAAGATAAGGTTTGTAAACCCGGCTGAAGAGTTTCCAATCAAATGGTTAAATAATGGACCAGACAGGGTCCCCAAGAACATATCAACAAGTTCACGATCAGTTAAAGGTGGCTGCACCCTTCCGACAAGGTCTCTCCATTTTTGAGCATACTCTTTAAATCCTTCACCCGTCCCTATTGACATACCCTGGAGTTGGGTACACGTAGGAGCGAGGTCAGAATTATATTGATACTGCTTATAGAACACAGTAGCCAAATCTTCCCAGTTACGGATACTGGCTCCATCCAGCTGATAGAACCACTCCAGCTGAGTCCCTGAAAGACTGTCCTGAAAGAAATGGATCCACAAATTCTTATCAGCTGTGTAAGGCTGGATCTTCCTTACATGTGACCGGAGGTGCAGCTTTGGACAGGAAGCTCCGTCATACTTGGCAAAGGCAGGTGCCTTAAACTTATGGGGAATCACCACCCCAAAGGATAAACCTAGGTCTCCGAAGTCCAGCCCATGCACGTTCTGTATCTCCATAGCGCTCAAGCGGTCCTCCAACTGTTTGTACCTATCCTCAGCAGGAGGATATTGTTCTTCATTATAATCTGTCTCGTTGTCAGAGACTACGGGGCTAGGAACCCTTCTCTCTTGTGGACTGTCTTTCCCTCCAGATGAGGCGGTCAGATCAACTTCATTCTGCAGTCCATTTCCAAACCTGCGTCCAGTGTTGAACAGGACGGTCCTCTTCTTCTTCTTCTTCTTCTTCTTCCTCTCTTTCAGAATCAGGGTCTTCAAGTCCTGTTGACCCTTGGCTAGGCTCATAACCAACTCTTGAAACTGGGCATTCTGGGCCTGGAGGGCCTTGATAGCTTGCTCAGTGGAAGGTTCAGTAGACATGATGATTGCTGAAATAAACAGCGAAGGAGATAAGCGACCTGTAAAAAGGGTACCTGTTTATGCAGTGCATGAGATGAAATGCGTATGATTTATGTTTTCAAAGACAATCGGGATTCAAATTTGTAGACAAGAAAGGAAACACACTTTATTAGATTTAACTTAGGAATTTAAATTGTTCAACAAATTGCCCTTAGGCGTTACAAGAATGGAAATACTGAAAAGTAAATAAAACCGTAAAAGAAATCATCAAAGGTCCATCACTTTTCCCATGGCCTTTTCTTCTCAGTGCGGATATAATCATTCAGGATCCGCTCGTTCTCCAATTGCTTTGTCAGCTTCTGGATCTTCTGTTCTTGTTCATTGAACCTTTCCCAATAAGAGTCCCGTTCTTCCTACAGTTACGCCCAAGACCTCTTCAGTGTGTCAACATCAGTGGGCGTATGAGGATGGAGAATAGTTGGAGGAACCCCGTCTTTATCAGCAACTTCAAGAGTAATAGGCCTGACAGCTTCGTATGGCATACCTAACTTCTGGGCACGGATGCGGACCCATATGAAATATGACTCCATTGGCAGAGAAGTCTTTGGTCCCAACTCAAGTGGGTCAGATTTGTGAACTCTATCCCAAGCCCTGATGAATCTACGACGCAGCTCGTCGCTATCTCCCTGAAAATCAAAGATGATATGAGGTATCAACATCTCATGAGGCCCTTCTCTTCTGACTCTTCCAAACTGACAGAGACCTAAACATGGGTTATAAGAGATTCCTCCATGGGTTCCGATCAATGGAACATTAGGATACTCTCCGCAATGATCAATGACGGCCACCTCATCTAAGCCTCTGAGAGTCCAACAAATGTCATTATTAGTAAGAGACATTATCCTATGAGCCCAGCCCCTTCCTTCTTTGTTCTTCAGTACGGACTTAGGGAGGTGCAAAATAAACCACCTCGACAATAAAGGAGCACAACACATCAAAGTTCCCCGTTTTCGGGCGGTACGAGCATAGAGTTGATGAAGGATATTACCCAAGAGAGTGGGTACAGGGTTCCGAGAGATGAAGATCCGAATGGCATTGATATCAACGAAGGTGTCAGGATTTGGAAACAATACCAAACCATAGATTAAGAGAGCCAGAATGTCCTCGCACGCTTTGAAGTCTAAGTCATCCCAGAAACAATTAGCTTTGCCAACCAGAAACATAGCCAAAAAGCCCTTAACTCCACTTCTAGTCTCCCAGTTAGCCATTACCTCCTCTTTGGTCAAGGGAAGGGCTGCAGCAATCTCTTCAGGCCTGAGAGTCTTTTCCCAACCAGTAAATGGAGTCTGCTCCAAAACAGAGATACCAAGCAACTCAGAGAATTCTTCTAGGGTAGGGACCAGCTGGAAGTCTTGAAAGGTGAAGCAATGGTATAGCGGATCATAAAATTGGACCAGGACACTCATCATTTGTTGGTCCCACTTTGAGGTTACTAAACTGAGAAGAGAACCATGCCTCCTGATGAAGGAAGTAGTGTCTGGAATCCTGACAACCAACTCTTTAAGCAAAGTAGGTGGTTGAACAAAGTTGATCCAGATAGTATTCCTACGCATGGGCATCATGATGTCCTACAAAACAGAGCAAAGATGAAACCTTCTTGTCTTTGAAATGGGTTAGTCCTTATGCAGGATGTATGCAATGCTATGATGTTATGATGTCATGGTAAAGGCACACCACAAGTATTCACAAAAGGCAAACATGGTAAAGGCACACAAGTCACACAAAAGAGCCCTTAGATTTCAGGCTGGCATGAAGTTTAGGTACTACCCTCTTTCAATTTCAGTTGGTTAAGACCTGTCCTAAAAATAGTAACCGGGTTCTAGAGGATCTCAATATCACTGACTACCCTCGATCGGTCATAATTCCAGTTTGGCAACCTTTTCTTGCAGCCGGAACCATCACGAGAGTTTAGTCTCAATGAGCGTAGCATACTGCTACTGTTCTATGGCCAAGTTGGTCAATTTAAGGTTCTAAGGTCAGTTGGTGCTTAATGACTCCTCGGAAGACCCATATTCTCCTCGTTCCAACACAAGGGATATCGGTACAGACCAAGGTGTCACACCAACGTAGCTACTGCTTCATCCGTGTCGGTCTACGCCAGACAGATCCCTCACAGTTTATTGCTACTTACCTAAAAAGGGGTACCCCCAGATCCGGGTTAGGATCTATAAAACTCCGATACAAGCCCACAAAATTTAAAGCATACAAAGCATACAATTGAAAATACAAGTTATCTAATCCTAAGGTACACCTCACTTATAAAGCTTCCCCAGCAGAGTCACCAGTTCTGTGATTGGTGGGAATGAGAACTGACTGTTTTGGAATGCTGGTTCGCGTTTGCGTTTGTTTTTGCAAAATGTCGCGGTAAGCAAGAGTCGCCACTGTCTTTTATTTTATCGAACAAGGAAAGGACAAAAGCACAGAACAATTCCTTTCGAGATGTTTCTCGGGTTCGGGAGGTAGATTATAGAAAGGGAAGGTGTTAGCACCCTTTCTATCCGTGGTTATCCACGGGCTCTTAGGTACTTGCTCATTGTGTTTTCAAAAGGTTTTTCTTTTCTTGTGTTCGTGGGTTTTGAAAAGAGTTTTGTTTGAAAACTTCGATTTAACTCTTGTTTCTGTCCTCAAGAGTGTAAGAAGTGTTTTTGAAAACTTTGTTTGAAAAGTGTAAGTGCAAAAAATTTGTTTTGTTTTGAAAGAGCAAGTACCTAAGAACCTCTACCTACTCAAAAGGATTTAAACTGTGTAAATTTCCTTTAGACAGTGCTATCCCACTATTGAGGAGTAGGTAGCACCGTCGTTGGAGTTTTTGGGTCAATTCGATTAAGGGACACGTGGTCACTAAAGCAACGTTAGGACACCTTAGCGGCAACCCTAATGTCTTAGATCATTTTATCTGAGGCAACCGTTTCGAGGCAACTTATGATCTTTGGACAAGAGGGCGACCTCTAAAACTTCCTATACTCAATGACCACGTTTGAGGCAACCAAGTGAGGCGTACCCTAAGAGGGGCATGTGCGAGTGTGTCAATTTTCAGTTATGTTATCTTTGTACATGTTACAGTGAGCTACGATTGATTTTATTTTAAGACAGATCTTGTCATGCATAGCCTATTAGCATACATCTAGCAGTTAATGGTTGCGGAAAATAAAACTAAGCTATTACAAGGCGTCGGGTATTTACATCGCCAAAAACAAACCCTTGAAAATTAAATGCGAAAAATTAAATGAAAGCGATAAAAAGTCCTAAGTTAAAGCTATTACATCCTCGGAGCAAATACAATTATATGGATCAAAATATGAGAAAAAAAAATCACACGCGCGAGAAAAATTGAGTCGGAGAGTTTTTAGGGTTTTGACCCTTTTTAGGAAAGAAAGAGATTTTTTGTTATTTTGAACTAAATGAAATTAAACCTAAGTTAATTAATTAATAAAAAAATATATTTTTTGGGTTTTTTGAATGTTTAAAAATAAAATAAACTGAAAAAACCTAATTCTATACCAATTTTTATTTATTGCAAAAATATTAATATTATGCCTAATTAAAACTAAACAAATTATGTTAATATTTATTTACAAAATAAACTAATTAAATTTAATAAATAAAAATATTATACTTTTTTATGTTTTCTGAATTTTTTCATAAAAAAGGGGTTAATTTGTTAATTGGTTAATTATAATAATAATAATAAAAATAATTAAATGAAAGAAAAAATAAAAAAGAAAGGAAAAGGAATAAACTCATGAAGGGGGTGTTGGGCCCAATTTTGGAGGTAGAATCAGCAATTTCCAGGCCCATGATGCCTCAGCCCCATTGACTTTCCAGGATCTCACACGCATGCATTGACTAGGGAGCATGATGATCCTTCGTTCATGACCATTGGATCTAGGTTTGGAGACATCTGGCACAATGAGATTTGAGGTGTATGGTGGACCTCCCTTTGCAAATTGCACATGAATACCTGAGGAAGAAAAATAAAAAGGTTTTGGGGGACCTGGGATTCGAACCCAGGTCCCAATGGACTATGCATCAACGCCTTTGCCAACTGAGCTGTGACACGCTTTTGTTAAATGGATAAATAGAGAATATTATATACAAAAACAAACAATATGCTGTAAACAAAAAATAAAGCGCGCGTTTTTCAAACACACGAATCAGATGATCACACGTCACCATCTTTAACCTTGGTCCTGCATAAAATAGAATCAGATAGCGGGGGTTTTTAACCTCCACTACCTCCCTGCACGAAAAATAGCGAATAGACACAAAGCAAAAAGAAATATTTCGCGAGGTGTGTGTTGGAATCGTCTTGGCCTCACGAATTCAACCATGTATCCCATTGGTTCTAATTTTTCCTGGTTTGGAAAGCCCTATTTGAAAGCTTGAAAACCCTAGAAATTCAATCATGGCATCTCTCGATTTAGGGCACTATGGTTCAATTCAGTCATTCCATTAGCTTTGTATGATCTCTAGCAACGCAAATCTATCACAAAAACATGTCAAATGCATATGAATTAGGAGATACAGTTTTGAATTGGAAGTGCAAACTGTGAGATGGGATTTCGTGATTCCTTGAGCTTTGGTGCTTGAATTTGATTGCAAATCACTCATGGTACCTCCTGCAATGTGTTTGGATGGACAAGGCACCTTGAATTGGCCTAGATTGCAAAAACAAGTTTTGAGTTTTCTTGAAATTTCTTGAAATTGATATGGCCGTTCTGCAGTCCTTCAGTCGTGAATTAGGTTATGCTTGGCTTGCTTGCATATAAGAGAATCAATTTAGGTCAAAATTTGGACCCGTACCCATGTGCATTGAAGATTGAATCTTTGATTGATAAATCAAATATTCTTGATTTTTCATGATTGAACAAGTTGCCAAAATTGGATATTTTTGTATCTTTTAGCTTGTGCACGAATTGGTCAGCATATTTGGATCACATTTGGTTCACAAATAGATTTAAGAATCAAATCTTTTATTTTCTTATAATTTAAATTAATTAAATGAATTAATATGTATTAAAAATCCATTTAATCAATAAATTTAAGAAAATAAATCCAATTCAACTTGGTGGGTCGTGCATAGGTCATGGGTGAAGTTTCAAAAAGAGATTTGAGGCCCATTAGCAAAAAGAAGGTGTTTTGAGCAAAGTTGACTTTTGCAAATTCATGAAAATTGCCCAACTTCTCCAATGCATAACTTGCTCAATTTTGATCATATGACCATGTTCTTGGACATTTTGGAAAGCCCTTGAAGTCCTATAATCAATTCTTTTGGTACCATGTCATTTGGATTTACCAATCTCAAGTTATGGCCTTGGACTCAAAGTGTACTTTTGTTGACTTTTAAAATTGACCTATAATGTAAAAATTTATAACTTCTTGTGAGAGCATTTCTTGATCTTGGGGTGTGAAGATGGATTGTAGGAAATTGGATCCTCTTTAAAATGAGCTTTGGATGGAATTTTTCTGATAAACCATGAAAGAGTTATGCCCTTGTCAAAGTACAATTGACTTTTCTACTGTCCAAAAATAGTAACTTTTGCATCTTAATGATTTTTGAGCTATTCTTGTGGGATCATGATCAAGACTTGATCAAATGATGATTGTGAACTTAAAAATAAGATGTTGACCAAGAATTCTGACTTTTGACTGCAAAATGACCATTTTCCCTTGCAGTTGACTATAGATCAAATGGGGCTTTTGACTGTGCAAACTGGCACTGTGAGTCTTGAAACTTGGCATGTAGGTGCTTGAGAATGTATATAGGCCTATGAGACTTGATTGAACCATTGAGAACCACAAATTCCTTGAAAGAACCAAAACCCTAATTTCAGCTGTCTACTGCTTAGGAGATGGTTTGACTGTCTAACTCTTGAGCAATCTTGAGCAATTTGAAAATCATTCTTGACAAATCTTAAGGAATATGGGAGGGAAAATTTTGGGGTACAACAATATCGTCTACGTAGACCTCTATTTCATGATGTATCATGTCATGAAATAAAGCTACCGTGGTGCGCTGATAGGTTTCCCCAGCATTCTTCAATCCGAATGGCATTACCTTGTAGCAGAATATGCCCCACTGTGTGACAAATGTTGTTTTCTCCATGTCCTTAGGTGCCATTTTGATTTGGTTGTAACCTGAGAATCCATCCATGAAGGAAAACACTTTGTGTTGCACCGTATTGTCAATTAGGATATCAATATGGGGGAGTGGAAAATCATCCTTAGGGCTCTCCCTATTCAAATCTCTGTTGTCCACACACATTCGTACTTTGCCGTCTTTTTTAGGTATGGGAAAAATGTTGGAAACCCATTGAGGGTAGGAGGTGACAACCAAGAATCCAACATTGAATTGTTTCATGACCTCTGCTTTAATCTTTTCTGACATATCAGGCCTCATGCGGAGAACCTTTTGCTTTACTGGAAGACAATCTTCTCTTGTAGGCAGACGATGTACCAAGATGTCTACATCAAGTCCTGGCATGTCTTCATATGACCAGGCAAAAACTTCAACATAATTGTGTTACAACTAGATCAGACGCTCCTTGACACTGGGTTCCAGATTGGCACCCACCTTGACCTCTTTTTTGTCTTCTTTGGTACCCAGGTTGATTGTATCCACGGGTTCCTTGTGAGGCTGAATGGTTCTCTCCTCTTATTGTAGCAGTCTGGAAAGTTCCCCTGGTACTTCACAATCTTCCTCACCTTCGTCTTTGGCTTGGTAGATTAGATTCTCAGAGTCACAAAAGGCCATAGCAGTATCGTTACCCATGGGATCCAGAATGGATGGATACCTGCATTATGAGTGTGGGTGTGTGTAAGGGTATAACTATCTTTGAAAGAAAATAAAATGTAAAATAAAAACAATGAGCACAAAAATTTGTATGCGAAAACGTCCATGATTCATTGATGTCATATGAAGATGAAATAATAACCTTACAAATGGACCATTGTGCCTCGGGTAAGACACAAGGTTTTAAGAGTGCGAATTGTTTTTGAATATTACAAATCTAACAAAATGTAAAGATAAATTACTGTGGGATAAAAGTGATTGGAACGAAGTCTCTAGCCTCCCAATTGTTGATCCCTCCACTGACAGTCGGAAAGATCCAATCCTCCAGGTTTCAATCATCTTCACCATCTTCTACCGCGTTGACCTCACGGTTGCTAATCTTCAAGGGTGGCCCTCCAGCATTGGCACGGCATACAACCTTTTGAGCACTTGAAGTGAAACCTAAGCCAAACTTGTCAAACTTATATGGGATATCCGGAAGTTGTCCCTAGATGGTACATCCACCTTCCTCTACCACTGCTTTGGCGTCATTTAGTAATGACATCCGGAGTGGAGGTCTTGTGATTTTGGGAATCTGGGACATAGTATTGGTCACTGCTACCTCTTGGGGGACCTCTTCGAAGTGTTGAAATGGAGTTTCAATGAATTCTTCGTCCAATTCCACATATCTGAAGGAATTGAGATTGCTGATCATGTATTCTTCCTCTCCATGGACAGTGATAATCTTTCCTTGAACTAGATACTTCAGCATCTGGTGCAATGTAGAGGTAACAACACCAGCATTGTGGATCCATGGCCGGCCTAGCAAGCAAGAGTACGAAGGGCGGATGTCCATTACATAAAAGGTTGAATTGAAAGTTTGTGTTCCAACCTTTATGGGGATATCCACTTCCCCATGCACCATCCTCTTCGAGCCATCAAATGCCCTTACTACTATGTTGCTTGGCTTTAACGTCAGTCCCTCGCCGTCAAGTCTATCCAAAGCTTTTTTCGGTAATACATTCAAAGATGAGCTGATATCCACCAAGACATGGGTCAGAGTTGTGCCCCTACACTCCACTGAGACGTGCAACGCCTCATTGTGCTTTCTTCACCTTGGTGTTAGATCAGCATCCGAGAAGCCTAGGACGTTATCCGCTGTCAAGCTGGCCACGTAGTCTTGGAATTGATCAGCATACGTCTCTTGAGGCACATGGGACATTTTTAGGAACTTCACCAAGGCTTTCGCATGTGCCTCAGAACACAGTAGTAATGCCAGCATGGAGATTTTGGAGGGAGTTTGCCCCAATTGTTCAACTATATCATAGTCGCTTCTTTTTATAATTTTTAGGATCTCCTCCATTTCTTCCTTAGACGTCTCAGGGATAATCAGCGATTGAGCCTTCGTCTGGACAGGCTCCACTTGAATACTCTTTCCTCGAGTCTCGGCAGCGGGAGTGTTTGTAGGAATGACAACAGAGGTTGTAACGTCTTTGTCAATAGGAGCACTTGCAGAGATGATTATGGGTATTGAAGTAACCTTTGGAGTAGCCGCGGGTCTAGAAACTGCCTTTGGGGGAGCAATTTCTGGAGAAAAGATCCTACCGCTTCGGGTAATTTTACTAGTTTCGGCAATATTGCTGATGTCGGAATCTTCTTCTTCGGAGTTTATCTCTTGGGCAGTCGGCCAGTCTTGTTTGATGCCATGGTAGTAAATGTCCCCTCCGTAATTCCACGACACCGTTTTGTCTGACTCATATGGGACTGGCCCAGGCATTGTGATTATTAAAGGAGTTGTTTTCGGAACCAATGTAATTCTAATGGGTCTTTTGGTGGAGACCCTGGAAGAATTGGCGGAAATGGTAATGATTGAAACATCTTCAACAGGAATAGGTGATACAGGAGTACTTTCAAACAAAATCTCTTTGTAATCTATCAGGTGCTGAATGCCTGCTTTTAACAAAGGGAAATCAGTTGGTGAGGAAAAGCAGAGATGGAAAACTTCATTACAGCCCGGGAACATTCCGGCTTTTAACAAGTTTATCTTAATGGTCGGAAGTGGAGTCATGAGTTCATCAACTGTGGTGACAAACAAATCTTCTTCAATAGCATTGGTATTGTGACCATGTCTGGGCATAGGAGCATGTTGGCTCCTAAATTTGACACCCGTGTTTATTATCATATAGACCATTAATTATGAGTCAGAAGAGTTTCCTACATAAGGAGGCTTCGACCAACTGATCATGTCGAAGGCTCATCAAAGAATGACAAGATACTTAGAGAAATTCCTTTAAGTTAGAATCTTGTTGTCTTCGACGTCGAAGGAACCTCTCGACAAAGGTCCCTGATGCCCAAGGTCGAACGGTTTGAGATTTGAATTGTTGGATGGAAAACGGTTCCCAGCAGTTACCAAGTGCAACGTGTCGAGAACATAGGCGTCGAAGGTTGTGAGCGTGCCATGTGGCGTCATCTCGAAGCGGTGTAACTGCCCAGTGGTTACTTAGGATTTTTCTTAGTATAAATACTAAGTTTTTATGTAGTTATTGGTGTGTTCATCATTTTATACAAGTCACTCATTTAGATTCAAGTACCCAGCGTGAGAGAAAGAATCATTTAGAATGTATGTGTGAAACACCATTTAAATTAATCAAAATCTTTTATATTCAAGCAATTTACCGTTGTTTATTTATTTACTCCCGTCGAAGCCTTTTATTTAACAATTCCTTAACGCTTTTATTTATTCTATCAAGCTTTTCTCCATGCAATTTACTTAAAGTATCTTTACTTTACTGGCATTAATCACCATTAGGATTAGTCAAACTCCAAAAATCAACCATGTCTTAGGATCAATCTGATCGGTCCTGCGAGTCACCAAATATGAAATTCCTGGTATGTCACAGACTCAGGATGTCTAATGAAATGTTAAGACATCTGATCTGACATTAAGCGCTGTACAGGTAGAATAGGCGGTACTTTTGATATCAGTTCTTCAACAGACACTGAACTATCATACCAGAACCTGCAACACCTTTGACAAATGCAGATTCTGATTTACTGAAGTTCAGAACAGTTAAGGTTAATCATATACATTGATGTCATGAAGAATGCTGAGACATCAAACAAATAACCAATGCAGAAAGTAAATAACGCACAGAATTGTTCACCCAGTTCGGTTCAACCAACCTACATCTGGAGGCTTCCAAGCCAGGGATAAAGTTCACTATTAGTAGTATCAATTCAAAGACCCTACAGCCAACACACCCGTTGACAGCCTTCTCACTTAATCACTACCCAATGACACTTTTACCTAAGATCCAATCCTAGATATGAGACCCCTCTCACTCCCCCTCAATCACCGCAGTGATAACTTTCAACAGTACATAAACTGTTCAGAAGATACACTTCCATTACACATCTTGATCATGCTTAAAAGCTTCAATCAAGTACAATGCATACATCCTCTAACCTACAGGTTTTAAGGAGTATGGTGACCATCCCACAGCCCGGGTGGTTCACAACAAAACTAGCCCTAAAATATTACATCTTGTCAATACACGACCTCACTTAGATTAGGTTACAATGCTTCTATTTATAACCCTTTTTACCCAACTGGATTTGGGCCTTCATATGACAGCAATGCAGCTTTAACGACCTGCATAAAGTAAGCAGAAAACTTCTGTTGTAAGTTAGGTCTTCCATCGAGCTTTTCTCCTTATCCTTAGCTTCTGATTGAATCTTCTAGGGCTCCACATATGCCTTCAATTTTCGCTACTTGTTATGCATTCTATTTGGCAGAATATTCTGCATAACTTCAGGAACAGAACTGCATCAGACTTTGACAGTTCAGTAGCTTGATGTCTGGTATGATGTTATGACATCTCTTGAGACATGTTATTCCAGATGTTGATTCAACACAACATGTTTAGGCATTTACAATAGGATTTTCAGGCTGTTCCTATTGTACATTACATTACATTATTGTTGTTACTATTTGTTTTACAAGAAATGAGCCAATCCTAAACGAAGGCACTTACAATCTCCCCCTTTGGCAAATTTTGGCTAAAACAAATACAACAATAAAAGTGTTCAGGATACACACAGAAGGATGTCTTGACATTGATCTTGACATCTTTGGTTGTATCCACACTAACCATTCAGGACCTCTTGAAGCACAGGAGGAAGAGGATGCACCTCATTCCCTTTTAGACCACGAACCATTTCTAGTCACTGGTGGTGGAAAAAGGGGACCGTGGGAGATAAACTATCCTTTCAGAGGCATCAGAGAACCTTTAAGGAGTGACCAGAATATCTCCCTTGTAACTCAGAACACAGGTCACAACTGTGTTCATAACTCAGATCACAAGTCACAAAGAAATTCACGCCATTTGAATTTCTGCTGAATTTGTGACAAGTCCTTGTGATCAAAATTTTGAGTAGCTGCTGCAACGAGGACAATGTCAAACCGTAACAGTACTCCTTTACTCCTTTCTCCCCCTTTTTGGCCAAAAATTGACAAAGAAATCCCTCACAAAACCAGATCCAAGAACAGTTTTCCCAGATCCGTACAAACCCCATGATGGTTGTGAGAGAAAAGAATGTGTGACAGGAGGTTATATAAGGAGATAACCGGTTCAAGAAGATGGCAATATAAAATCTTGGTCAAGGATACCTGTTAAAGTTGTTGCATGTTTCAGACTGACTGTGCATGAAATTTAGACGCATTTGTTTGTTTCTGCCAAAAGAACCAGCCTTTGACCGACTTTTAAGTTTGAAGATTCTTTTGGGAAACAGAATACCAAATATAGCTCCTGAATAGCTACAATTACGTGGTGAAGTTATTTTCCACGTGTTCTTCTTGATTTCCCCAAGGTTGCAATGTCGTTGGTAATGTCATGACACTTACTTAGACATTCTTCAACAACAGCAGTCTTCTTTTTACTTCTCTCAGTTAGGCACAGAGAAGGACACTTTAAACAGCCAGTAGCAAGAGACTAGTAGCATTAAGCATGGCCATCAATCATGCTTTCTTAAGTGTTGCTGAGATCCACCATAATTACTTTCTACCTTCTTCTAGACAGCAAAATAAGGAAGGAGGGAATAAACCAGAAGACTCCAAAATGCTTCACAAGACATCACAGATTAGTTCTAATACACAAAATTTAGATGCCACTTCAATTTCTTGTAGTAAAAGAACCCCTTGAACATATGCTGAATATATCAGATTTCTGATTTACCAGACCAAGTTGTTATTGATAGGATCTGAATCTTCCAAATTGCTCCAAAAGTATCAAAACTGCCACTTATGAGATTTATAAGAATCTCTGAGATTTTCTTTCTAAACCCAGACAGATAACAAGAGCAATTCTTCAATCTCCTGATGTTGAGACATTATTCATGACTTCACTTAGAAGTTCACAATGTCATATTATCAGAACACATAAACATCAGCATACCACCGTCCTCTTCTGACTTCTGATCTTCAGATTAAGTCCAACAATACACATACAAAGTCTCCCTTCAATGTATATTGTAATTGGGGAAAGTGAAACACTCAGTGACTCCCCTTGTTAATGCCAATCAAAACCGTAGCGTGGAAACCAGTAGCACTAGCTCTGAGGTGGTAACTTCAAGCACCCTGAACTAGTCTTAGAACAGTAAGGACATCTCTGATTCATGACTCTCTGGATGGCTGAGAAATCATGTAGCCATAGTCTGAAACCAACCTCCAACCTTCTTAGTGTGCTTACAAGCTTTACTAAGATTCAGACTTTCTAGAAGGATTATCCTTTGATCATGTCATCCTTCTGTATAATATATTTACTAGTCGTTGCTAATACTAGTAAATTCTTCAGACCACAACAGTAGTTATGCATTGTTAAGCATACTACTTTTAAACACAAGTAGAATCTACTTATTCCAAACCAACAATAGAACTGCCACACTAGAATATTAAGATTCACAGTCCCAAGTTTCTGCCACAGACTTCTAACAATAATGATGTTACAGCATGAACTTATCTGCTTGGGTTCTGAAGTTAACATCCAGGGGATTGATGCCCTTTTATATTCCCCATAAGAAAGGTATGATTACTCACCAGAATACTCTTAGAGAGAAATAAACTCTCTACCAAGTTCTGAGAAATAGGTTCAGAATACAGCCTTGCATGCATATTATACAAACACTTAGTCTCCCTAATGAATACTTAGTCTCCCGTCAAAGTATTCATTATTAGTTAGATTATGCCATCTTCTCAAGATAGGATAATTATTCTAACAATCTTCTGCTCCATGCATGAAGAACCAACTGGTCCTTACAAGCTTCCTTTTGCTGAAGCTGCCCTTCGTTTGAGATGATGTTGCAACATCAGATCTGACATTGATCTCAACCATATGAGCCTGGCTTATACTATGGTTTTGGATGAACATCCATCAAAGCACACTTTTCTTACATCCTTTAGATCAGACCCACAACAACCACATAACTATGCAGCAACTAGCATGTATCACCTTCACCTTGTCTGCTGACCCTTGAACAGTACAAAGGAGTTAATTGTACCATACTCCTGTAGACAAGAGCAGACCAAGTTGTTCTATTATGTGAGGACACCACATAAATAAACTTCAAGTAAAAAGAGGATCTTCTCAGGAACCCAAGATCTTTTGAAGATAACTCCTCCTTGCTACATATAACTAACAAGTTCATCCTAGGTGATGGGGATGACTTGTCAAAGTGCAGATATCCACCATTTGACTTTGGTCCAGGATGTCAAGACATTTTGTATGACATGTCTTCCAAGATCTTCAGGTTAAGGACTCCCCCTGAAACTCAGCTCAGATCTTTGTAGAGAATTAAGTGAATTCTCCTTCACATGCTGCAGTTTATGTGATTGGTAGACATAACCTGTTCTATTCCTATCCTCCTAGGAAATCACTAAGATCA
This sequence comes from Vicia faba, assembly GCA_948472305.1. Classification (NCBI taxonomy): domain Eukaryota; kingdom Viridiplantae; phylum Streptophyta; class Magnoliopsida; order Fabales; family Fabaceae; genus Vicia; species Vicia faba. The sequence goes on along the minus strand of OX451739.1, from coordinate 1,591,899,952 downwards.
TGAGAAATAAACTCAAGCATCTTATAGAACAAGGTAAGATGAACTCCCTTTCACATCAGCTTGATCATACTACTCCCTCTGAACAAAATGTTATCCAACTTCCCTCTTTATGGATACAGTGTTGAGCTCTTTACTTTAGACACATAGTAAGTACTCTTTATTTGGAATTTGCCACAGGTTTCAAATTAAGAGTCCTTAATTTGCTTGCTGTACAAGTTTCAGGTTGCCACATTCTGTAACTTGTACTAGAAGAAACTTCATTATCAATCATGAGGATGTTCACTAAATCTGGAATTTATCTGTCTTTCCTCAACAACTGATGTCTTCAACAGTTGTGATGTTGTACATCCTTTATCATCACAAGCTTTAGAACTTTTGATTCTGATTTTCACATATTTATCACATAAAGATTCTGCTTCCATCATTTATTCAGTTAGAATTATCTAATCACACTAGAGGATCCTGACTGATTACTTCTTCATGCTTGCTAAGCATATTTACTTGGCTGAAGACACAGAAATGATGTTCCATCATCCATCACATGAGGGGAAACCTGGAAATCACAACTTTAAAGTCCTTTTAAGTGCATTTAGCTCAGCATATATACTCCCTTAAACTCACAACTGGAGTAGATGACCTGTTGATCGTGTCTTGATCAATTATTTCAAAACAGATGTCTCCTCTTCCAGATCAGGAGTAGGTTCCAAACATATGTATTCACATTACATGTGTTTAGCACCCAGAACATCTGTTCTTCAACTGGCAGTTGCATGATGTTCTAACATCCTTAAGAACATCAGTTCCATCTCCTTGGAACACATCATCCTTGATAATCTTCAAGGTCTTCAAGCAGCTTGCAGATGTATATGAGAATCATTGATCAATTGATACTCATCAACACTAATAATAAAAGCCTTTATGAGTGGACTTGAGGAAATCTCGAGTATCTTTGACATTATTGATAGATTGCAAAATCTGCTTACAAATTCTGTTGAAAATAATAACCCTAGAGTTCTTCTTTCACTTCAGGGGTTGTATCAGAAGCTATGCAGCGGAATAGCAGTACTTCACCAGAACTTACACAGTGCTTACTTCATATAGCAAGCATGACACATAAGGATTGCAAATAAATCAATCCTACAAGTTGTTTGCTTCTTCACCAAGCAACTTTCTAGGCCCAACTCTACAGCCCTGTTAAAAGAAAGCTTTATAAACACATATGATGCCTTATCAATATCTTCACTCCCGCATGAAGGTTTTGATAATATTCTTCTCTGTGCTAAATACAGGTTGAACAATGCACTCCAAACTCTTCACTCCCGCATGAGGTCTTTGAATTTGTTCAAACACTTTCATCTTCCTTCAACATAGCTGATCTAGTTTCTCCCAAATTGGTCCATCCTCCACTCCTAGGGACCAAACAATGTGAACACTACTGGTTCAAACAATATTCTTCCTTGTACACAACCGGAAAGTATCCCCCATGGATCTCATCCAGAGACAGACAGGATGCCTGCTCTGATACCAATTGAAATTCCTGGTATGTCACAGACTCAGGATGTCTAATGAAATGTTAAGACATCTGATCTGACATTAAGCGCTGTACAGGTAGAATAGGCGGTACTTTTGATATCAGTTCTTCAACAGACACTGAACTATCATACCAGAACCTGCAACACCTTTGACAAATGCAGATTCTGATTTACTGAAGTTCAGAACAGTTAAGGTTAATCATATACATTGATGTCATGAAGAATGCTGAGACATCAAACAAATAACCAATGCAGAAAGTAAATAACGCACAGAATTGTTCACCCAGTTCGGTTCAACCAACCTACATCTGGAGGCTTCCAAGCCAGGGATAAAGTTCACTATTAGTAGTATCAATTCAAAGACCCTACAGCCAACACACCCGTTGACAGCCTTCTCACTTAATCACTACCCAATGACACTTTTACCTAAGATCCAATCCTAGATATGAGACCCCTCTCACTCCCCCTCAATCACCGCAGTGATAACTTTCAACAGTACATAAACTGTTCAGAAGATACACTTCCATTACACATCTTGATCATGCTTAAAAGCTTCAATCAAGTACAATGCATACATCCTCTAACCTACAGGTTTCAAGGAGTATGGTGACCATCCCACAGCCCGGGTGGTTCACAACAAAACTAGCCCTAAAATATTACATCTTGTCAATACACGACCTCACTTAGATTAGGTTACAATGCTTCTATTTATAACCCTTTTTACCCAACTGGATTTGGGCCTTCATATGACAGCAATGCAGCTTTAACGACCTGCATAAAGTAAGCAGAAAACTTCTGTTGTAAGTTAGGTCTTCCATCGAGCTTTTCTCCTTATCCTTAACTTCTGATTGAATCTTCTAGGGCTCCACATATGCCTTCAATTTTCGCTACTTGTTATGCATTCTATTTGGCAGAATATTCTGCATAACTTCAGGAACAGAACTGCATCAGACTTTGACAGTTCAGTAGCTTGATGTCTGGTATGATGTTATGACATTTCTTGAGACATGTTGTTCCAGATGTTGATTCAACACAACATGTTTAGGCATTTACAATAGGATTTTCAGGCTGTTCCTATTGTACATTACATTACATTATTGTTGTTACTATTTGTTTTACAAGAAATGAGCCAATCCTAAACGAAGGCACTTACAAAATAAGTAACCTTTTGGAAGATCAGCGGTTGTTTACCAATTTTCACGGTAAACAAATTGGCACACCCGGTGGGACCTTGTGTTGATTTTCTCACGATTAACCGTTTTATATAAAATATCCTCCTTTTTCGAGAGTATTGCATGTTATTGAGAAGTGGTAGAATATACACCAACGAAACCAATACTAGGAGAAGAAGTGAAGAAATGGCGAATCCGCCAAACAATGGAGAAATCCCACAGACAAACGTGGGAGCAACGGGTATCCCAACTGTAAGTGAAGTGGTAACCACTGGTTCAACGCCAGCAGTAACGGTTACACAAACGGGGCCATTACCTCCATTTACAGGGCCCAGAATGCCTTTGGGAACTCCCCCACCAAGGGGAAACCAAGGAACTAGGCCATATGTTCCCCCAGGCTTTTCGACATTTGGTTTAAATCGAGAACCACTCTATGGCATGCCAACTTCTGAATTGGCTAGCCTGACGAATGCTACGTCCACCTTTTCAGATCCTTTAGTGAGGGCCTCTTCGCCACTCCAAGGCTCTGGGGTTGGTATGGCGAACAGGGGTAGGACCCAACTCTTAGGAGGAACGTCCCAAGTAATGCATGGCCTTACGAATGCCTCGACAGCAGTCTTGAGGCAGTAGATGGACGAAAGCAACCACGACATGGTTCAAATGTTGGCGCAAACTTTAAGTACAATGCTAAATCCTCTAATACAGAATACCACCCAGTCGAATCAGCAAATGACAGCGCAAATGTCGCGTCTGGATGACTTTTTTGGGGTACCCCAACCTATTCGACAGCCTCAAAGGGCACAAATAAGGGGGAACCAAGGCATACTTATAGAGGAAGAAACCACTATTAACTAAGTCCAGCAGCCTGTCGAAGAGAACCTTAGGGTACAAATGGAACAACCCGGGGTCGAAGAGCCTAGAGTTATAGCCCCGGAAATAAGGATGGTTAATAGAAACCAAAACGCTGACGAAGTAGTTCAGCAGATCTAATACCAAAATGTTGGTTTGGAGAATAACTTGACAGCCATGATTGAAAGAATCATGATGCAAAATGGGATGAATACGGGCTTCCGTAGGCCGAACTTCACATCCCCGCTGTCGGAATATGTGTTACAAACGGACTTGCCTCCTAGATGCAAAGTCCCTAAGTTCACTAAGTTTTCAGGGGACACAACAGAATCCACTGTCAAACATGTGGCAAGATATTTAATCGAAGCAGGAGAAATTTCAAACAATGAGAACCTGAGGATTAAGTATTTCCCAAGTTCCCTAATCAAGAATACGTTTACTTGGTTCACAACTCTCCCCCCAATTCGATCCACCATTGGACCCAGTTGGAGAGATTATTCCATGAGCAATTCTACATGGGACAAACCAAGATAAGCCTGAAAGAGTTAGCCAGTGTAAAGAGAAGATTCACTGAGCCTATAGACGAATACCTAAATAGGTTTAGATTGCTCAAGGCAAGATGCTTTACGCAAGTTCCAGAACATGAGTTAGTCGAAATAGCCGCAGGAGGTCTAGATTACTCCATTAGGAAGAAATTAGACACTCAGTACCTGAGGGACATGGCCCAATTGGCCGATAGGGTTCGACAGGTAGAACGCCTTAAAGCTGAAAAAGCCAGGGCGACGAAAACTCATAAAAGAGAAAGGATAGCGTATGTCGAAATGGACGATGAAGATCCAGAAACGTTCGACGAACCTATAACCGTCGAAGAAAGTGAGGTAGATTTAGCTGAGTTAAAACAAGGGCCACCATACTCTTGCAAACTACTAGTCCCCTCAAGTGGAAAAAACCCCACTGGTTCTGAAAAGGCCAATGATAGGTTCCCTAAGAAGACTTACAGTTTTGATATTACGAAATGTGATGAAATTTTTGATTTACTTGTAAAAGATGGCCAAATGATAATACCCCCAGGGGTAAAAGTGCCTCCTCTTGATCAAAGAAAGAAAAGAGGCTATTGTAAATATCATAACTTTCTGGGCCATAAAACATCTCAATGTTTTCTTTTCAGGGATCTCGTGCAGAACGCTATCGAAGAAGGGAGGCTGAAGTTCGCTGATAAGGCCCCCGTGAATGTGGATTCGAGCCCTTTGCAGGCGGAAGCCCACTATGCTGAACCTTCAGAGGTGAATGTGATCGAAGTTTCCAGAAGTCAGGTGAAAAGGCCAGGGATAACTATGGTCGAAGTCACCAAAGATCATATCAATATGCCAATCTTTGGCAGTTTTTCTGGGAACCTTTCTAGAAAGACAATTGAAGCAGTCCAAAAGGCCGCTGAAGGTCCAAAATTGGAGACAGTTGGAGCCTCAAAATCTAGAACTAAACCCGTTTCCTACTTGGCTGCAGTGCAAGGCCAGACAAAATACCTGGAGGCTCAAATGAAGAAAATGACTCTTGCTACTAAAGACAACATGAATGTCAACATGGTCGAAATCTCTGAATCAAAAGTTTCAAAGGAGACCATTAGGCAAGAGCAAGCAAACAAAACAGCTTTTCCTCTAGAGAAAGAGAATCTGGCAGAATTCCTACAACGATGCCAGAAGAAGAAATCAGAAGTGATGTTGTGTCCTCGATGCAGCTCTATTTTTGACAAGAAAGTTGCTGAACACATCGAAGGTGTGAGAGCAGCAAACAGAAATTGGAGCAGAAATGCCCAAAAAGTTGCAGGATCTGATGCTTGACATGATCCCAGAAGAACCTACCAAAAGGGTTCAAATCAGGAAAGGAGGCCACCAACTTTCAGGCCTCCAACCAATGTGCCAGTTCATACATGGCTCAAAACATCGAGTCGAAAGAGACCCAGCAAAGAAAGGTGGCATTCCTTTGAAGTGCCAAGAGGTTCATCTTTGACACTCAAGAAAGAACCTCATGTAGGTGCCTCCAAAGTGACCCAAGTATCAAGTAACTACAAGGGAAAGAACCCAATGTCTCGATCCCAGTGGAGAAGATACCAAAGGCGGCGCAAGGCTGAGAGAGAAGCTGTCAACGAACCAAAACCAGAGTCAAGTTCAAATGTCCCCCAGCGAAAGCAAAGAAAGCCTTTGGAGAGGGAACCAGTGTCCACTAGGTTGGTATGGCCTGAACAAGGCAAAAATGGTGACGAAGATGGATCTGAGTCTGACGACACATTAGATATCATGGTAAATATAGTTTCAGTTTTGCCAATAGAATTCAACCGCAAAATGGAATTCGAATTGAACGACTGGGAAGTCAAACAAGAGATGGCCAAGCATAGGCCAGTTTGCTACTTTGTCATGGGTAATGGCTGCACTAAAGAGCAGAATGGTTTCTTCGAACCACCAACTGAGGCGATGAAAAGTCACCTCAAGCCTTTATTCATAAGAGAAAAACTCGAAGAGGCCACTGTAAACAAAATCTTGGTGGACTGTGGGGCAACCATCAACATAATCCCCCACTTCATGCTAAGAAAAATAGGCAAGAGTGATGAAAACATCAAGCCTCATAATATGGTCCTATCGAACTATGAAGGCGGAATAGGGACCACCATGGGTGTGATTCAACTGGACCTCAAAGTGGGATCCATCCTTCGACCAACCATGTTTATGGTCATATCAGCTAAGCCAAATTACAACCTATTGTTAGGCCGAGAATGGATACATGGTGTAGGAGCAGTACTATCATCAATGCACCAAAGGGTGATATTATGGCGTCCTGATGGAATTGTCGAGAATATAGAAGCAGATCAGAGCTACTACTTAGGAAAAGTAAATCACCTAGGGAGAGCTGACTTCGACAAAAATTTGGCTCACATTGGGCCATGTCCAGCACCTGACTTCGACATGGCGCCAGCGCCAAATGCTTTTTGTTCCTTGTACCTGCATCCTGATCATGGGTTTCAATGGGATAAAGAAGACTTGTCCCACATTAACTTCAGTGGGCTAACTGATATCCAGCCAACTGGTTGGGGAAGTGAATTCAGTGATAATGACTGAGTCACAAGCATTGCAGCGAATTTCGGCTTACGTAGCCGAAACAAGGATTATAGCGACTCTCAAAGCCGAAGTAAAATATATGGCCACCAAGGCCAACGACCCAGAACCACCAGATATAGGTCCTGGAAAAGATTAAGACCCAGAACCTCCTAATATCGTGACAGAAGGAATGCAGGATCAAAGGCTCGATGCCATCTACGACGATGAGCCTTTGGGATTCGAAAAGGACCCCCTGGTGAACAACATCAAAATGTTAGCACAGGATCCTTTAGAAGAAATCAACTTGGGTGAAGGGTTAGATAAAAGGCCCACTTACATCAGCGCCAAAATAGACCCAGAGGTCAGGGTTGAAGTGATCCAATTATTAAAGGAGTTCAAGGACTGCTTTGCATGGGATTACGACGAGATGCCTGGTCTCGACAGAGGATTGGTAGAACTTCAGTTGCCAATCAAACCTGGAAAAAAGCCAGTCAAGCAATGTCCAAGACGCTTCGCTCCAGAAATATTGTCGAAGATCAAAATGGAAGTCGAAAGACTGCTGAAGTGCAAATTCATACGAGCTACGAGGTATGTCGAATGGATTGCAAACATTGTGCCAGTAATTAAGAAAAATGGTACGTTGAGGGTGTGCATAAATTTCATAGATCTGAATGCTGCAACACCCAAAGATGAATATCCTATGCCTGTGGCGGAAATGCTAGTCGACTCTGCCGCTGGCCACGAGTACCTGAGCATGCTCGACGGTTACTCAGGATACAATCGAATTTTCATTGCTGAAGAAGATGTGTCGAAAACAACTTTTCGATGCCCCGGGGCTATAGGCACTTACGAATGGGTAGTAATGCCTTTTGGTCTGAAGAACGCTGGGGAAACATATCAGCGAGCGATGAACTCTATCTCCCATGATTTTATTAACACTTTCATGCAAGTATATATTGATGATATCGTTGTAAAATTTGTTTCCAGGAAGAACCATATAGACCACCTTCGACAATCATTTGAAAGAATGAGAGAGCATGGTCTGAAAATGAACCCTTTGAAGTGTGCGTTCTGTGTGAAAGCTGGAGATTTCTTGGGCTTCGTCGTCCACAAGAAAGGAATCGAAATCAACCAGAACAAGACGAAGGCAATCTTGGAAGCTAAAGCGCCAACGAACAAGAAGGAACCTCAATCTCTGCTGGGCAAGATAAACATCTTAAGGAAATTTATATCTAACCTAAGTGGAAAAGCGCAAGCCTTCTCACCCTTACTTCGATTGAATAAGGAAGAATTCGAGTGGGGGCAAGAGCAACAGGATGCCTTCAACAAGATCAAAGGGTATCTCACCAAGCCACCTATTTTGGTGCCTCCTTGTAGCAATAGGAGTATGAGATTGTACATAGCTGCATCCAACAAAACTTTGGGAAGCATGTTAGCCCAAGAAGATGAAAATGGAGTCGAAAGACCCATTTACTACCTTAGCAGAGTTTTGAACGATGCAGAAACTAGATATAGCGAAGTTGAAAAATTATGTCTATGTCTTTATTTCTCTTGTACAAAGCTCAAATAGTATATAAAACCAGTTGATGTGTATGTTTCGTCTCATTTTGATGTTTTCAAATACATGTTGTCGAAACCCATCTTGCACAGTCGAATTGGCAAGTGGGCGCTAGCATTAACTGAGTATTCATTGACCTTTATGCCTCTTAAGGCAGTAAAAGGACAAGTGGTAGCAGACTTTATAGTCGACCACTCGATTCAGGTTGAAAATATAAATTACATGGAGATAGAACCCTGGAAATTTTACTTCGATGGTTCCAGCCATAAAGATGGAACGGGAGTAGGGGTCTTAATTATTTCTCCAGAAAAAATTCCAACAACATTCAAGTACAAGATAGAAGGTACTTGTTCGAATAATGAGGCTGAATACAAAGCTCTAATTATTGGCCTTGAAATATTGTTGGAATTGGGGGCAACTCGAGTCGAAATAATGGGAGACTCAGAGTTAGTCACTAAACAAGTCACAAATGAGTACAAATGTATAAGGGAAAATCTCATTATGTACTTTGTGATAGCAAATCGTTTATTGAAAAAATTCAAAGTGGTTGATATTCGACACATACCTAGATTAGAAAACCAAGTAGCCAATGATTTGGCACAAATTGCATCTGGGTACAAAATTTCAAAAACGAGATTACAAAGAGAAATCGAAGTTCGAGAAAAAATAAAAGCAACCAGCTTGTCTCCAACTGATTTGGAATCGACAAGACTAGGGTATGCTGATCGAAGGAATTTCGAAATTTCGTTCATAGACAATTTATCAGAGCAGGATTGGAGGAAACCCATTGTAGATTATCTACAAAATCCAGCAGCTTTGACAGAACGAAAAATAAAATATAGGGCGTTAAGTTACGTACTCATGGGTAATGAGTTGTTCAAAAAGACGCCTGAAGGGGTATTATTAAAATGCTTAAGCGAAACCGAAGCATACATAGCCCTTTCGACTACGCATGCTGGAGCATGTGGGGCTCACCAAGTAGGTCATAAGATGAAATGGTTGTTGTTTCGACAAGGACTATATTGGCCCACTATCTTGAAAGATTGTGTTGAGTTCGTGAAGGGTTGCCAGGAATGCCAAGTCCATACTGGTATCCAACATGTACCAGCAAGTGAGCTTCACTCAATAGTGAAACCTTGGCCTTTTAGAGGATGGGCGTTGTATCTGATTGGAGAGATTCGACCAGCATCATCAAAGAGCCAGAAGTATATACTGGTAGGCATTGATTATTTCACTAAATGGATCGAAGCTATCCCTTTAGTCAACGCAGACCAAGAAAATGTCATTGAATTTATTCAAAAGAACATTATCTACAGATTTGGAATCCCTGAGACTATAACAACTGATCAATGGTCAGTGTTTACTGGTCGAAGGATGCAGGAATTCACTCAAGAAACAGGCTTTAGACTCCTAACATCAACACCTTATTACGCACAGGCAAATGGTCAAGTCGAAGCAGCGAATAAAATAGTGATTGGCCTGATAAAAAAGCATGTGGGAAAGAAGCCAAAAAATTGGCACAAAATGTTAGACCAGATCTTGTGGGCCTGTCGAACGTCCCTAAAGGAAGCCACAGGTACAACACCATATAGGCTAACTTACGGTCATGACGCAGTACTGCCAGCAGAAATTTGTCTTCAATCAGCAAGGGTTCAAAAACATCAAGATATTCCCACTGAGGTGTATTGGGATATGATGTTAGACGAATTGGTAGATTTAGATGAAGAAAGACTACGAGCTCTCGACCTACTGAGAATTCAGAAGAAAAGAGTGGAAGACTCTTACAATAAGAAAGTAAAACCTAAGGCATTCTCGCCTGGAGAATTAGTTTGGAAGGTAATTCTCCCCATGGATCGAAGAGATCGAAGCATGGGAAAATGGTCACCCAAGTGGGAAGGACCGTTCAGAATTATTCAAACTTTTTCTGGCGGAGCGTATGAGGTCGAAGAGTTAAGCGAAGATAAAAGACTCTTGAGGGTAAACGGTAAATATTTGAAAAAATATAAACCTATGCTCCAAGAGATCAAAATAAATAACAATTAATGACTAAGTGAACCATAAAGCCAAAATGGAAAATGACATTGATCAACCAAAATGGTTACATTGTATTATAAAATTACAGTACATGGTCAATGAGGTGCTGAGCAAAATTAAAAAGGGATGGAAGCTTTGAGACAAAGATATTTGGCTCGCTGCAACTCCAGTCGTTTGTTACACAAGGCATTCGCTTGAGAGATTTTGGCAATCTGGTCATCTAGAGCCTGAGCCCTTTCAGCGAACTCTAAGCCTCGAGCAACTTCATCTTGGCTCTCTGCGTCTGAAACGGTCGAAAGAAGTTCCTCCTTGCACTTAGTATTAGCGTTTAACCTGGCTTCCAACTCCTCGATCTACGCCCGTATAGAGGCGTTATCCTGATCTATAGCTTCGATTTCCTGTTGCTTAGACGTCTTCTGTTTCGACAATTCTGCAATTCGAGAAGTCGATTCAGCTACTTCAGTCCAAGCAGAAGAACTCTTGCCATGCAGCGTTTCGAGTTGGCTGTTGAACCCCCTTCGACGATTGTAGTCCGCAGAGACTTGGTCAATAATGGAGTATAACTCCAAGATGAAGCTGGAAATCTCTGGAGAAACAACAAGCAAATCAACTGCACCCAAGACAGCCCCCAAACAAGACTGGGCAGTAGGATCCCCCTCCAAAGCCTTCATTAGATCCCTCTTAAAGAATTGAGCCTTAATTTTCTTCAAGACATCATCGAGAGGAGAAGTCGAAGTAGACTTCCCTGATGCAATAGAAGCATCATGGTTAGGTTCAGATGAATTTCCCTGCTCTCGATGATGGCATTTAGGTAGACAATTGGATTGTTTTGCTTCAAGAGGGCCAAGTCCTCTTTAGACCTGGGCTTTGTTGAGGTAACCGTTTCTGCAGCAATGTGGGTTTGGGGCTGAGCATTTTCAGCAGCGTCAGCATCAACATGACCCTCTTCATCATGTTGCTCTTCTGTCTCATTGACCACTTGAGCTTCCTCCTGGTGATGCTTCTCAGGGGCACCCTCTATTTCAGCAAGAACTTCATCATCCACCAGTTCCTCCTCTCGTTGTCTGCTATGGTCAGCAAAATCTTGTGGCTCCGAAGTTTGATTCACTTCGTTAGCAGAACTGACAAAAGAAGAAGGATGGTAGGTGGTTTCCCCTGCGCTGTTCACAAAGGTATCAGAACCTTCGACAGGATACCCAGCAGGCGCTGAAGTTCCAGCCGTTTCCTAAAAATAGAAAGGGAAAAATATTCTGATTAGAGAGATGTACAATCGAAGGTGATCATCGACACTTGAGTTAAAAGTAGTCGAAGGCATTACATGTACATGAACCTCAGCCCTAGGGCTGAAGTTATCGCTCTCAACAGGATTACGAAGCAAGACATTGAGCTCCTCCTCCGTGGGCTCTTTGATGATCATAGGGGGTGGCCTGGTTTTATTCCCTGTGACTTTAGTTCTCATCACAGGTCGAGATTCAGGGGCAGGGGCAGCCTTTTTCATATTTCTCTGTTTGAGAGGAACAGGAGGAGATTCCTCCTTGTCGCCACTCGAAGATTCGACCGTTAATATAGGTCGCTTCTTAGGTGCAGGCTCCTGAAAATCCCAAATGGAGCCGATTTAAAACACAACATCGGTAACAAGAATGTTTAAAACCAAAGAAGGAAACAAGAGAAAAATTTTGTTACCTGTGCTGGAGGTTTTGTAGAGGGACCCCCACCCTGATGGTTGTCTGTGGCTTTCTTAGCCACAGGTTTTCGAACAACTGAAAGAAGAAACGTTCACAAGTTATATTTGGCAGATGTAAGTTGAAATGAAGAGACAAATATAATTTGAAGGAACGTATATTTCTTTATTTTATCAAGAACCAGGACGAAGGACTTCTTGAGCTCTTCTGCAAAGTCCTTCTCATCGAGGAACTCTTCGACGTAATATCTCTTCCACCAGTCTTCAAAAGCTGGTGAATAGAGGAAGTTGAGTTGGTAATCGAACATTGATAGTACGGTCCGACCAACGTACCTACTAATATGCCTAGTAGCGGCTTCTTCAGAGTAGTCAGTAGAGAAGAACAACAATGATTTCTCCCGAAGATAAATTGGAGAAGGAAGCGATTGGATAATTCCAAATTGTCGAGAGATAAGATTTGGCTGGTAGGCAATCAGGATCAACTGATTCTTTGAACTCTTGAAGCGCAATGACATTATCCTTGGAGTGAGAAACACATCCCACATTGTTATATGATCCTCACAGTGAGGATCCTCTGACGATTTAGGATGGGGCCTGGTAAACCATCCTGGACCACACTTTCGACTGGTGAAAGAGGCCATGGTCGAGGTAAATTCCTTCCTCCCTGCAAACATCTGAATGAAGTTTGCGAAGGTATTTTGTAGTTCCATCCCATCCTCAGTGGGAGTCAATAAGGCAAGCCTGGTGCCTTCGACGCGCCTTCTAGCTATCTCAGGAGCCTGTTCGTTTATTTGAGGCTTCTGGGGAAGAAAAGACTCGAAGGTGGCATTCAACCAGAGTTGAAGTAGCCAGAAGGGACCAGCAAGTAGTAGGCTGGCTCTATTTTCGATTACTTTCAATTGAGCCGCTCCACTGCTTATTGACTCATACAAATTCGCCAGTATTAATTCGGCCAAACAGATGTTTTGGCCGTGATGAAGCTGAGTAGCGAGGGTGACCATTTTCTTCGTCACCTGCAGGGATTTCGTGCAGAACACGAAGCGCGACAGCCATAAGGCTAGAAACGCGATGTGCTCCACATCAGTCACCACAGCAGTCGATTTGTCATGGTAATGGTTGGTGTACATGGTGTAGGTGGGTTTGGTAGCAGAAAACCCAATCTGGTCTTCAGACATTTCTTCTGGGTCGAAGTAGTCCCCAGTTGGTCGAAGACCAGTAATGGTGGCCACATCGAAGAGGGTGGGTGTAACCATTCCACAAGGCAAGTGGAAGGTATAGTGAGTGTAGTCCCAAAACAGCAATGAATCTACCAGCATATCAGGACAGTAGTTGAGGCCAATTTTGGACAATATGACCAGGTCATAAATGCCCATACTTTTCCAAATCGAAGCATGGCACCTTTCCATCTTAAGGAGCCAAGCGGTGTATTCTGGAGTAAGAGTAGGGCCAGAGCGAAAAGCCCTAACCCCCCTATTAAAAAACCGAAGATCTATCTTCTCCTTCGCAGGATCTTCAGTATCATCCTTTGCTTTCTTTGAGCACCCAACAGGTTTGAGCGCCGCATGCACATGGAAGAAACCCTCGATTTTCGTTGGGTCAGCAATGCATGTTGAAAGAGGGCCTGACATGGCAAAAACCTGGTTGGAATACCCAACAGGGATCAGCAGTTGAGAAACATAAGTTTCACACTCAGCATCTCCCATGGGTTCAGGAACCCTTCGCATTCCCATGGAGTTAACTATCGGAGCGGTTGAGAAGATTTCCAGTTGAGTAGTTTTAGAGGGAGTGCTAGATCTAGGGACATTGGAAGCACGAGTACGTGAAGCCATTTTTTTGGGTTTTAGATGAAGATGGATGAAGATGAAGAACAAAGATTACTGGGTTTGGAGAGGAAGAAACAAAGGTTTACTTGCAGAAAATTTCGTTCGACTGAAGATTTGGATGCAAGAAAGCGTAAAGAGTCCAACAGAGGCACTTAGTGCTATTTATAGTGATTGAAAAATACAAGGCTCGAGGTCATTTAATGCCACAGACAAGAGTGGGGCACGTGGCACTCATTTGGTGTTGTAACCGTTCTGAAGAACGGAAATGTTGCAGCGTGTGTCCTCGATTTCGGGAAATAGTCATGATGACAGCATTTGAAAGGACATTGTGCGTGCAAAATGCCTTACTGAAGTGACGTCTTGGGAAAAGGTGAAATGATGACTTTTTGAGATTGTCAGTTGGTTGGTAGGAGACGAAAAGCACACAAACTAATTTGTGGCTGAGAATGAAGGACAGGTGTCGAATGGAATATCAAAGAATGCCTTTTTCTTTTTTAGTGTCGAAATAAGACATTCTTGGGGGGTAATTTGTTGGCTCCTAAATTCGACACCCATGTTTATTATCATATAGACCATTAATTATGAGTCATAAGAGTTTCCTACATAAGGAGGCTTCAACCAACTGATCATGTCGAAGGCTCATCAAAGAATGACAAGATACTTAGAGAAATTCCTTTAAGTTGGAATCTTGTTGTCTTCGACGTCGAAGGAACCTCTCGACAAAGGTCCCTGATGCCCAAGGTCGAACAGTTTGAGATTTGAATTGTTGGAGGGAAAACGGTTCCCAGCAGGTACCAAGTGCAACGTGTCGAGAACATAGGCGTCGAAGGTTGTGAGCGTGCCATGTGGCATCATCTCGAAGCGGTGTAACTTCCCAGCGGTTACTTAGGATTTTTCTTAGTATAAATACTAAGTTTTTATGTAGTTATTAGTGTGTTCATCATTTTATACAAGTCACTCATTTAGATTCAAGTACCCAGCGTGAGAGAAAGAATCATTGAGAATGTATGTGTGAAACACCATTTAAATTAATCAAAATCTTTTATATTCAAGCAATTTACCGTTGTTTATTTATTTACTCCCGTCGAAGCCTTTTATTTAACAATTCCTTAACGCTTTTATTTATTCTATCAAGCTTTTCTCCATTCAATTTACTTAAAGTATCTTTACTTTACTGGCATTAATCACCATTAGGATTAGTCAAACTCCAAAAATCAACCATGTTTTAGGATCAATCTGATCGGTCCTGCGAGTCACCAAATAAGTAACCTTTTGGAAGATCAGCGGTTGTTTACCAATTTTCACGGTAAACAGAGCAGAAATGACATTTGGCTTCTCGGGCGCATCAAAATCAATTTCTTTTGCTTCGATGAGGTCTTGTATTTTGTTCTTCAAGTCCCAACAATTATTAGTATCGTGACCAGGACTTTCAGAGTGATATATGCAACGGGCATTGGGATGATAATGAGGGATGTTGTATTGGGGTTTTTCAGAGCTTCTTTCAAGGTCTCTAAGTTGGATCTTAGAAGATGCGATAATACTTGAGACAGAGTCATGTTAATTCTGGTGAATTGCCTGATTGGCCTTTCCACCCTTGGTTGATTACTTCTTTGTTGGTCAGACGTAGGCTTTGGAATCATAACAGCCCCCACCATTGGTCGACGCTTGCTCCTATCTTGGTTCCTTTGCGGATATACAGCAACTATCTCTTTCTTCCCGATAAAAGGCTTCCTTACAGCTGTAGAAGAAGATGAATCCTTCTGAATCTTTCTCCTTTGTATGCCAACTTCCACCCTCTCTCCGATCAATAGTAGTTCAGTAAAGCCTACAGATGAACTTCCGATTAAATGGTTGAAGAATGGGCCAGATAAGGTGCCTAATAACATGTCCACCAATTCCCTTTCAAACAGAGGGGGTTGAACTCTTCCAGCCAAATCTCTCCATTTTTGTGCATAATCCTTGAAACCTTCATTGGAAGCCATGGCCATATTCTGGGGTTGAGTACGGGTAGGCGTCAAATCAACATTGTATTGATATTTCTTGTAGAAATTTGCGGCAAGATCTTCCCAATTATGGATGTTGGCTCTTTCTAGTTGGTAAAACCAGTCGAGTTGTGTTATAGACAGACTGTCCTGGAAAAAGTGCACCCATAAGTCTTTATTAGGGGTATGGGGTTGGGTTTTTCTCACATATGACCGAAGATGCATTTTAGGGCATGACACTCCATCATATTTGGCAAATGTAGGCGCTTTGAATTTCGGAGGAAACACAATTCCCGACACTAGTCCCAATTCCTCAAAGTCTAAGCCAGGCACCTTTTGTATTTCCATTGCGCTCAACCGCTCTTCAAGATGTATGTACTTGTCATCAGCTGGAGGATACTATTCCTCAGAGTAGTCTTCCTCTTCTTCCTCCCCTTTAGATTCTGACGGGGCCGATGTTTCCTTGCCTTTCCCTTCTCCTTCACTGGATGTTGTCGCAAAATTCAAAGTCCTTCTTGTCTGCCCCTGAAACCTTCTCCCCATGTTTAAGGCTCCAGTTACCTTCTTTGTTTTCTTTTTTCCTCTCTTCATCTAACAAAGTCTTCAATTCTTCTTGCCCCTTGGCTAGGGTCATGAGCAATTGCTGAAACTGCGTGTTCCGAGCTTGGAGATCTTTCACTGTTTGTTCGAGATCCATCTTGCTGAAATAAACAGTAGAGAGATGAGGAGACTTGCTGCTAAAGACCTGTTTATGTTATGATGAATGATATGTGTTTATGTGATGTTTTCAAGGATTTCAAAGATTCAAATTTTGTTTTAGAAAAAAAGGAAACACACATTATATTAATAAGATAAAGTTTGAGTACATCAAAACTCTAAGATAAAAAAGTAGTGCGCATCCTCTTTGGTGCAATGTAGGCGTTCAAGGTCCGCTCCTCATGAAGTAGCCTAGTGAGTTCCAAAACCTTCATCTCGCTTGCGTAGAATTGGGCTTCGAAACTATCTCGCTCTCCTTTGAGCTATATCCAATCTCTTTGTAGGTCTTCAAGAGATGTGGGTATGTCAGGATGTAGGATAGTGTATGGAACATCTCCCTCCTTGACAGGCTCAATGATTACCGGGAGAATGGAGGGGTAAGGCATCATAAGACTCTGAGCACGAGTTCGTACCCATTTTAGGTAAGGCTCAAGAGGGATGGAATTCTTGTTCCCCAAAGTCTTGCCATCCACCTTGTTTAGCATCCTCCAAGCTCGGATAAATCTCTGGCGAAGACCTTGATCGTCGTTGTCGTGGTCGAATACCAAACCTTGAATCAGTAACTCGTGTGGGCCATCCCTTCGGGCATAACCAAACTGTCTTAAGGCTAAACATGGGTTGTAGGTGATGCCTCCCCTAATTCCAAGTAGACGGACATTAGGGAATTCTCCACAATGGTCAACAATGATAACATTCTCTTTGGATCGGGAGCACCAATGAACGTCTGAATGTTTGAGCTTCATTAACCTTTGTGACCACCTTGAACCTTGCTCATTCTTTAAGACTGATTAGGGAAGATGAGAAACAAACCATCTTGCCAGGAGAGGGTGCAACACATAAGGACACCTCTTTTCCTCATTGTGCGAGTGTGAAAAGAGCGTAGGATATCCCCTAGCAATGTAGGAACCGGGTTGCGTGACATGAAGATTTTGACGGCATTCACATCTATGAGTTGGTCAGGATTTGGAAACAAAACCATCCCATAGATGAGAAGAGCCACAATTTCCTCAAAGGCTTGCAAGTCTAAGGAATTCCAATAGCTTTGGGCTTTCTCAAACAGGAACTTTGCTAAGAAGCCTTTGACACCACTCCTAGTTTCCCAATGATTTGTGACATCAGATGAGTGCAAGTATAGAGCTTGAGAAATCTCTTATGGCTTTGGATCTCTTTCCATACCGTTGAAAGGTAGTTGATTGAGAATGGGAATCCTCAAGAGTTGGGAGAATTCTTCCAAAGTAGGCACAAGTTGATAGTCGGGAAATGTGAAGCAATGGTGTAAAGGATCAAAGAACTGAAAGAGAACCTTCATCATATCCTCATCTGTGTTAGACGTGACCAAGTTGAGTAAACATCCATATCTTTCGGTGAATGGAGAGTTCTCAGGAATCTTTGAAGCTAGCTCCTTAAGTTGTGGAGGAATTCTCACAAGGTTGACTAGAATAGTTTTCCTGCGAAGTGAATCCATATCCTACAAAACAAGAACAAAGATGAATCCAAAAATCCTTAAAATGGTTAGTGGATGTATATGATGTTCATGATGTCCATGATGTTATGTACAAGTATGCGTATACAAGCAAAGCAAACAAGTCCTTAGTTTAGGCTTGCATGGAGTTTTATAGGTAAGCACCCTCTTGAAGTTTAGTTGGCTTAAACTTGTCCTAGTAATAGTAACCGGGTTCTAAGGAGCTCAATATCACAGGATTGTTTCCTTGGTCATTGTTTCAGCTCAATCCTCTTTAATGGCGACCGAAATATCCCAAGAAACCAAACCTCAATGAGTGTAGTATCGAGTATCTACCAACTTCGGACTATACAAAAGTCGGTCATCTCACTACATCCTAAAGGCCAAGTTGGTCAAGTAAAGGTTTTAGAAGTTCATTAGTGCTTCATGACATCACTCAGCGGCCCCGTATTCTCTTTGACTAACTCAATGGCTACCGGTACCCACAAATATGTCGCTTTAACATAGCTATTGCTTAGACCATGTCGGTATACCCCGCACAGTTCAACAACGTATTACTACTTACCTATAATGTATCCCAAATCCGGGTAAAAGATTCAAACCCAAACAAAGAACCATAATGTAAAGCATACAAATCAAACAATATAAGCAAGTAAATGTGATATATCCCTAAGGAAACCCCACTTTTATAATATTCCCCAGCAGAGTCGTCAGTTCTGTGATACGGTGGGAGAACTGACTTGAGGTTTGCGTTTGTGTTTGCAAATGTTGCGTTTAGCAAGAGTCGCCACCGACTTTTCTTTTATCCAAAAGGAAAGGCTGAAAAGAACAGGAAAGACCTTCAGAGATGTTTTCTTGAGTTCGGGGGGTAGATTATGAAAAGGGAAGATGTTAGCACCCTTTTCATCCATGGTTTTCCACGGGCTCTTAGTTACTCGCTATATCACTTGCTTTTGTTTGAATGTGCTTATGGTGTGGTTTTTGAAAGTATTTTGAAAATGCCTTTGTAATGGTTCTCGTCTCTATAAGAACGCGTACAAAGTGTTGTTTCTAAAATAGTTTAAAAGATGTGTTATTGAAATGTGTTTTTTGAAAGGGATTTTAAAAAAGGTGTCTTTGTAACAATTCTCGTCTCTATAAGAACGCGTACAAAGTGTTATCTTCAAAAATGTTTCAAAATGAGAGTGTTGGCGTATAAAATGTTTTTTTATTGTGAGCAAGTGAGCAACTAGGAGCATCCTACCTACTCAAAAGGTCTTTAGTGTTCTTTTCCTCCTCCTTTAGATGTTGCTATCTTACCATTGATTTGGTAAGAAGTCCCATCGTTGGATGTGAAGGGACGAGGGTGAGATGTTTATATAGTCATAGAAGGCAACCTATGGGACATTTTAGCAATTTCGTTTTAGGGACTAGATCGTCTACCAAAGGCAACATCGAGGGTCATCGAGGGACTACGATCTTTTATCGAGGGTCTTTTTCTAAAACGCCCATGTTCGAGGGACATGACTATTTTTCCGATAGGCAACAAAGTGGGGTTACCCTAAGGGTGCTAGTGTGCAAGTGTGTTTTATTGCATGCATTTTAATCTTGATTACGGTGATCTATTTATTAATTTCATATCTTGTCATACACACCCTAGTTACTAATAATATATGACAACAATGAAAGTGTGGAAAGTAAATATCCTACGCTATTACAATCATTAGGGTGATGGGGTGTACAAATTTTCGAATGGGGATTGCAAATTAAATCCTAAGTTACTATTACAACCACATTGAATGGATAAGAATGTACAAAAATGTAAAATGTTTTTTTCGTTCAAGAAAAGAAATAAGTTTGGTTCAAGAAAATGTTTTAATCTTTTTATGTTGAAAGAAATAAAATATAATATGTGAATATGAAATATTTTTGGTGTCTTTTTTGATTGGTGAAAAATAAAAGTGATGGCTAAAAATAATAAAAGGACAGAATTAGCATAAATGCTAAAAAGAAGAGGTTGAAAGTTCTGACTCTGACTTGCTGCACAAACAAAAATAAACGTTAATAGAAATATGGAAGGTCAGAAGTTCTGGATCTGCTGATGACACAAAAGTTTTTAGAAGTTCTGATGCTATTGGCAGAACTTTGCCTCTCTTCTCCGTGCGAGTCAGAACATCTACAACTTAGTCATTTCTTAACAGAACAGGAGTTGCGCATATAAAAGTTATGACAAGTTTCATGATGTTTCAAAAACAAAAGATATCAGAAATTTAAATTAGAAACAAACATGAATTTGCTAATCCTAATCCTCAATCCTAATTTCTTCATGAAGCTCTGAACTAGAATTCCCTCTATTTAGGCAGGCAGATGCATGAAATCTCATAATATATACCTCATCAGAATCAAAATATCTACATTGTGTTAAATATGCAAAATCTGACAATGCTTAAATAATATGATGAGAGTCAGCTGAAACTTACGTTGCAGCTGGAAAATACTCTGGGAGCTGGAACCTGGTTCTGACCACTTGTGATGTTCTGAACAGCTTCCTCGTGTGTTCAGCAGGCTGGAAACTTTCAACTTGGGCTGTAAATGATTAGAAAATTATGGAACAACCAAGGGATAAAGTTCTGACCCTTTGAGGTGGATATTGGTGGAGTATGTGTGACAGTTTGACTACAGAAATTTGGATGGCTTTTGAATGTATATCAGAAACTGTGTGGATGGTCTTGGTCAAGAAACACTTGAGGAAAAATGGAGTTTTATTGCAAGAATCAAATGCTAAGGTTTTGTATTTTTGCGTTTATAATCTTTTTGGACTCTTGGAATTTTTGCAGGGGTTCAAGGCTTTTCTTTCTCAAGTTTTTCGACCTCTTTACAGTTGCCAATGGTTCTCAATTTATAGGCAAGGATCTTGTAGCTTTGAGAGATCAAGGGTACAACTATCACATGCTAGGCGTTGACTTGTTCTTGAAGCAAGTTCAAATAGGTGTGGTAGTTGACAGTTTTTTTAGCCATGCCTAAGCTGGATTAGCAAGCATGGATTAAGGAAAAGTAAGCCCAAAATAAAAAGCAACACATGGGTCCTCACATATTTCTGTACAAAAGTTGCTTTTAAGGACAACCAAGGTACCTCTATGCCACACGTGGGGAAATCCTTAGGATAAAGACTCAAAAGTGGTTGTGAGCATTAAATGAGCATTAAATGATGATGAGATTTATCAACCCATAAATATTGCAATGTGAGATTTTGAATCATTGCTTAATTCTGGATTAGAAGTTCTGCTTCAGCGTAGCATCCAATCTTCTGGCTCCAGCATGTTCTGAAGGAGTTTCCAGAATTTCCAGGAAGTTTGTAACACGCTTTGTAAACCTTCTTTGAACTGTTCTTGCAAATTCTGACTGAACCTTTGTGAAAATTTGCCCAGAAGTTCTGACCAAACTCTGTCTTGAGAGTGTCCATAATTTGCTGAGTGTTTCAGTTTCAAGGACGTGTCTTTGAGAAGTTTAACTTGAAATCCCAGCATTTCTAGGAGAAATTTCGTTATGCAATGTTTTAGATCTTGTTGAGATCTAAAACTCTGGTGTCAGAAGTTGATCTAGAATCAGCTTGCATCATGGTGAAAATCCGGCCAGAAGTTCTGTGTTTTGTCATGCTTCTTAAACACTTAGAAAAGTTCTTAAGTATTTAAAATTTTGACTTTTCCCAAAGTAAATTGACTTTTGATTTTCTTGATGAAACAAACTTCATATTTCAACATGTCTTGATGAAATATGATTCTTGAAACTTGGTTTTGGTCCAAAGGTCAAAGTTTAACTTTTCAGTATGCAAATGACCAATTCGCCCTTGTAGGCGAATTTCTTAAAAAAAATTGTAATTCAAAGCTTGGAATTGGATGGAAGCAAACCTGAGGGTCCAGGGTGATTCCTTGAGAAATGAGAGGGCAAATTTTGGGGTACAAAAGATATTGATAAGGAGAGGGGGTATATGGACAATCAAAATATGATGGCCCATTAGTTTTTTTTATTTAATTTTAAGATAGTAGGAGGGAGGTGCAATTTAAATAGGACTGCGTTGCTGCAAGTGTGCCATCAAAGTTTGATGGCTCATTAAGGGTTTTTACTCGGTTTAATGATAAAAGGAGGAGGGTTTATTTTGGTTTCGATTTTAGACTAGCCTATTCCAGTTCATGGCCAATTAAAGTGGTTACTCTTTTTAATAACTTAGAAAGAGGGTGTGTTTTAGAGGGGCTAAAGAATTTGTTGTCATACCCAGAGGCCCATATCAGGTCATACTTTTTGATGTCCCGTAATGTCTTCTCTTGCCGAGTCTATGCAAGGGGTGCATTTGCTTTCATCTGGCCCACTAAAAAGAACTTGTAGGCCCATATTTTATTTATTGAAGCCCATAATGTTATTTTTTGTTGACTGAAGTCAACATTCATTCAAATTATTTTACTTTTATTATTATTATTATTTTTCATTGTTATTACTATTAAATATAGTAATTATTTTAAATATAATTGTTATCATCTTTTAAATGTTAATATGATTAAAATTATTGTATTATTTTTATTTTGTTTTATCGTTGACCGAAGTCAATCGAAGGTTTTTGAAACCCTAATCTTCAAGCCACAAACGAATCCACTGCTACCCCTGTTCTTCTTCACCCCAACAATGCCCAAGCCCGGAAAAAATACAAAGACCCAGAACACAAACCAAACAAATACTTTCTGAATCAAGCAAAATCATATATGTTCGTTATTGCAAAAAAAATGTTTCTTTGATTAACAAATCAAAATCACAATCAACTCTAACCCTAATTTACAAACAAATCTCTAATCAAATCTAATACTAATCCCTCGTTTCTAGTTCTAACAACAATCGGCAAAAAAATAGCAGCAAATCAAATAAAAATTTCCTAATCTATCTTTAACCTAATGCTATATAAACCCTAAGAAGAAGAGACGAAGGATAGGAGAAATGATCGCTATGGATAAATAAAAGAAGGAGTAGAAGAAGAGAGATTTGAGTTTCAACTTCTGAAACCCTAGATCTATGGTGCCGTTGCCTTCAAGCCGCGCGTCCATCACCGCCGCGCCTCCATCATCATCATCTTCTTCATCTTTTCATACCTGCAAAGAAGAGTAGAAGAAGGGGTTAGGAATCGGAATACAGAAGAGCGCAAGCACATAACAACATATTCTCAGAGGTTTGTCATCGTCGCTACTTGTCGTTGTCGTTAGAGTTTCAGTTTTTTTGTGTCGTTATAGTTGTGTTAAATGAAAGGAAGAGAGAATGAGAGAGAAGAGAGGAAAGAAGGGGTGAGGAAATGAAGAGAAAATTAAGAAAGGTGAAAAATATAACTCCCTTGCGATCCCATGCGGAAATGCTTACCATACACCCTCAAGCTCAACCATACAATCTAAATCTAACGGCCATATCATGCATCCTTGCCGTAATACTGTGCGCCTCGCCGTTGATAGTCCAAACGGACCTCAAACAAATTGCATTTGGGCCTGGGCCCAAATCCATCTAACACTCCCTATTTTTTTCTATTTTCTAAACAAAGCTTAGCACGTACCCCCTTTGTGTTTTGGGCCAAGTTCAATTTCAGAACTTGGGCCCATGCTATCTGCGCCCCATAATTACTTCCTTAGTTTAAACCCACCCCCCTGCATTCTGGGTCAAATCTAATATCTAGATTTAGGCTCTGTTATTCACACCCCTAGATTTTGCTACCCAAGCTAAACTTACACCCCACCTGTGTTTTTAAAATAAAATTAATTTATTTTTATAATATGATTTATTTATTTATTTGTCTATTCATTTATTATCATTTTTTATTTATCACATTAACATATGATTTTGCCTGATTAGTAAATAACTATAATATTCTTCTATTAAAAATACTTAATATATTTCTAATACATACTTATTAATCAAAAATCATTTTTTAAATACTAACTCTTTTTAAATACTTTGATTGCATTAAATATTTTTCATTCAAAATGGAATCATATATTCAAAAACACCTAACCAATTAAATACTAACCCTTTTTTACTAACATAATTCAAACATATTTATTTTTAAAAAAAAAGGATTATGGAAATTTCTTTTATCAATTGAAAACTTTGTCTACAATTCCGCTATTCATACATCCAGACTTGGTTCAAAGAGAATTCGAGATATTTCCATAATCCATAAAAAAACTAACCAAAAACAACTACGAACTACGAATTGGGACTCTGATTCCTCATAAGAGGATACGTAGGCATACGACTTAAAAACTGTGGCGAGTTCCCCTAATTAAAAGATTAAAACCCATTTCCCCTAACTAAATAATTAAAACTCTATTCCTAAAATTTAAACCTGATCCCTAGTATCTTTGTGAACAAGGTAGATGAAGGGTGCCTAACACCTTCCCTTCTTCAAAAGTGAGTCAAGAACTTAGAATTTCTATATCATCGATTAGGGTTATTTTGTTATATTCCCATCCTTAGGATAAAAATTAATGGTGGTGACTCTATATTATTTTTTTCGGTTATTACATACTTTCAATTAGGATTTGAAGTGTGCAATAATGAGAGACTAATATGTTACTTATAATAAACCTAACATACTAAACTAATGGGATTTTTCACAAATACCCATTACAAGATAACTTAGGGTACAAGCTAACTTAAACAATTGAACATAACAAACAGACCCAATTCTAAATGCTAACAACCCTACCATTTTTTATAACTACATGCTTGACCATACTTCGACTACAACATACACTACTTCGACACCAGCATGTGAGTGACCTTCGATTGCCTACTAACTTATGTCGAACTTGTCGAACCATGAAGCTATCCTTTGACTCAATAGAGTTTGATCCAATATCTCACAAATCTCCACCTTGGTACAAACTCTATAAAATCAAGGAACAAACTAGCTTTCTTCATGCAGCGTTATCAACTGCATACAACGGAGAAAATTGCAATTTGGCAATGTCTTGGTGATCATATCAACAACATTGTGATCTGTCGAAACCTTTAGCACTTGGACTTCTCCATGCTCGATTATCCTTTGACGAAATCTAGCCTCACATCAATGTGATTGGTTTGCTCACCATAGGCTGAGTTCTTTGACATGTGTATTGCACTTTGACTATCACATTTAACAGTGATAGCTTGACCTTGAAGTTTCAGCTTCTTAGCAAAATATTCAAGCAACAATACTTCTTTCACAGCTTCAGTGGTTAGTAAGGTTACAATATTCTGAAGTGTCGCTTTCCAACTGATTGTTGTGTCAAACATAGTGAAAACATATCAAAAATAGATTTTCTGGAACCCATACAGCCATGTTGTACCCCAAAATTTGCCCTCTCTCTTTTCTCAAGACATTTTATCACAAGTATTATCAAAAGCTCAAAGTTTGCACAAGTACAAAGCAGACAAAAAGGGCAAAACAAATAAAAAAGGATTTTTTTGACAAAATTGAAGAAAAGCAAGCTTGCTTCGATTCATACATACTTCGATTGGGCAAGGATTACCTTCTCGCAAAACTTCGATTGGAGTATGGGTTTCCTTCGAAAGCAACACGTGTCGAATCTAACCCTGGGCCCCTTCATGCATCCTTTGGTCCACAAGCTTCATTCAAGTAGTGGCCTTCTATATGCATCTTTCGATTCACTAGCATCAACCTCCTAAATGCGTCCTTTAATTCACAAGCATTAATAGTACTTCCTTCATGCATGCAAGGCAAGTACATCCTGCACGTAAGCTTCGATTCAGAGAGCAATAGCCTTCTACATGTTTTCTTTGATTCACAAAGAAGGGACCTCCTGCATGCAAGCTTCGATTGTACCATTGGCCCCTCACCTATTTTCCTTTGATTTATAAGTTTTCAATTAGACGAATGGCTACCTTCCTATGAATTTCGATTTCATCTTCATGTTTGCTTCGAATACGCCTTCATGTCACCTTCGAATACACCTACATGCTAGCTTTGAATCCACCTTCAGGATTGTTTTGAATCACCTTCATATCACCTTCGAATCCATCTACATGCCCTTTAACACACATAGTGCTGCATTATGACACACAACTTGGTGGCCCATTCAAAGGACTTGCCATGGTTGGGGAATAATTTATTTTGCTTACTTTTGATTCTGGTCAAAGGTTTGGGCCTAAGTGATCAAAAGCAAGAGGACTCAAAGTGGCATATTCAGCTGAAGAGGGTCATTCGAAGAACACATAATTGGACACACAACTGGTGGAAATGAATGCTACTTCGTTGAGTCTGGTCGAAGGCTATGGAAAGATGAAGGATTCGATTCAAAGAGTCAAGTTGTCCATAGGCCAGGCTACATAGGCCTCCAACTTGTGCCTCACACCATATTAAATTGTTCTTTAAGCCAACTTGCTCTTGATGACATCACTACCTTTTTAGAAATTTTTTGAGCCTTGCGCTTGTCTCTTCTGCACACTTGCCCCCCTATAAACTAGAAGCCACCCATTTAAACCATTAATTTTAGTACTTTTATCTTGGGATCATAAAAAGTTGGCACAAGTGGATGTTGGCCTTTCAAAGAAACTATATTTTATTCTTTCACAAAGCTGCTCATTCAAATTGTTTTCTCTATAAATATAGAGTTCATTTGCACCTCAAAGGGGGCTGAAAGGTAACAAGAGAGAACATTGGCAAATTTTGGGTGGTATGGAAAGAATCTTCAAAAATCATCAAACTCTCAAAACTCTTAAACTCTTAAGATTCTCAAACACTAAACATAAACCCAGAATCTAAAGAAACACAACACTTGTTTCTTTTTTCTCTTTCGAATTTGAAACAATCCTCACACTTTGTTTTTCTTTAGAATCTAGTAGAAAGAACACTACACCTATTCTTCTCCTTCAAATCTAGATAAAACAAACACCACCCTCACACCTCCTGACCTTCGAATCCAGTCAAAGGAACACCACACCTGTTTCTTTCCTTCGAATCCAACAACATCTAGTTCAACCACTTGAAGGTCCAGCACACGCTCCAGCCTCCAGCAAGGTAAGTTATTCTAAACCTTGAACTCTTTGTTTCTTGCATAACATGTAAATGCAATTCCTTTTTGTTTCAAACATGTACATACTATTGTTCTTCTTTTCATTTCCAACCTTTTAATATGTTTCATGGTCAACAACCTTCTTGGTTTTTTCTCTTTGTACATTTAAACATGCTTTAAGAACTAACCTGACCCTAAGGTAATGTTGGCATAGCCTTAGGCCATGTTGCTATTCAAACTCAAACGAAAGAAACAAGAAACAAGAAGTTGGAAACGAAGCATTTGGCTTCCACGCTAACCTCCAAGTCAAACGAAAGAAGCAGCCAGAACACATACCATGCTGACTTTCAGGCCTAGTCGAAAGACACTCCCTCACTGCTTTCAGCCCTCAGTTGAAGGAGACAGAATGGCGGATTGCGCCTACACTGTCTCCAGGCCCATTCGAAAGTCTCAACATGCTGGCCTCCAAGCCCCCAATCGAAAGTCATGCATTCACCCTTTTCAAGCCAGATCGAAGAGAGCCAGAAAGTGCAGAATCGAAGGATTTTCTGCCTAAATCGGAAAGACCCATTTTTCTTGCTTTTGTTTTATTTTTGCCTTTATATTTTGCATGCAATATGGTTGTAATAGTGTAGGATTTTATCTTTGTGCATTTTATTACTTTTGTATGATTGTTGTAAAATAGGGTATGTATGGCAAGATAAATTCAAAAAGTAGACTACCCTGATCAAAATACAAAAATATATGCAATCAAACACACTTTGCACACGTGCACCTCTAGGGTTAACTCCACTTGTTGCCTTATGAAAAATGGTCATGTTATGCATGTGAGACGTCTTAGCAAAAACAATCAAAATACAAGATCATAGTCCCTCGATGGCGCTTCGAATGTTGCCTTACAAATGATCTTAGTCCCTCAAGAGAAATGCTAAGATATCTTACAACATTACTATCATGACTATACGATGACCCACTCCCGTCCCTATACATCCTAAGATAAGGCTTCTTACCAATCAATGGTAAGATAGCAATATCAAAGAAAGAGAGAAATGAACAAAAGACTTTTGAGTAAGGTAGAACGTTCTTAGTTGCTTGCTCACAATCTATTCTCAAAAACAAAACATTTTTCAAACACACCAAACACTTTTCAAAAATATGAAATATTTTCAAAAGTTCAACATTTTGTATACATTCTTATAGAGACGAGAATCATTACAAAGTTTGCCTAAATGAAGGCGCTTTTCAAAAATACTTTCAAAACCCACCACAAAGCACACTTTCAAACAAAAGCAATGATCTAGAAAGAAACTAAGAGCCCATAGATAACTATGGATGAAAAGGGTGCTAACACCTTCCCTTTTCATAATCTACCCCCCAAACTCAAGAAAATAATCTCAAAGGTCTTTCTTGTTCTTTTCACCCTTTGCTCTATTTGGATAAAAGAAAAGTCAGTGGCGACTCTTGCTATCCGCAACAATTGCGATAAAACGCAAAACACCCAAGTAAGTTCTCCCACCGTGTTACAAAACTGGCGACTCTATTGGGGAGAACTTAAAAGTGGGGTTACCTTAGGGTCAGATCACCTTTACTTGCTTTTCTTTGTTTGACTTGTTTGTTTTATATTATTGTTCCTTGTTTGGGCTTGTTTTGATCCTTTACCTGGATCTGAGGCACTTTTTAGGTAAGTAGCAATAGATTATGGAAATTGTATGGCTTAGACCGATATGGTTGAAGCAATGGCTATGTTAGTGTGACACATTTGTTGGTACCGGTATCCCTTGTGTTGAATCGAGGAGAATATGGGGCCACTGAGCAGTGTCATGAAGCACTAAATGACCTTAGAACCTTAATTGAATAACTTGGCCATTAGGAAGTAGTGAGATAGCCAGTTTCAATGGAAAGTTGAAAACTGGTTGATACTCGATACTACACTCATTGAGATCGGACTTTTGGGATATATGGGCCGCAAGAAAAAATTGATTGTGCTGAGACAATGACTAAAAGAAAGGTCAGTGATATTGAGATCCCCTAGAACCCGGTTACTTACTAGGACAGGTTGAGCCAACTAAACTTCAAGAGGGTACTTACCTATAAAACTCCATGCAAGCCTAAAACTAAGGACTTGTCTGCTTTGTGTATATATGATTATTTGTACATAACAACTTGCTTGTTTTGCATACTTGTACATAACATCATGACATCATACCATAGCATTTTCAATAACCATTTAAAGGATCTCAAGGGCCTATGATGCAGGGTTATGTTGAACCAGACGTCTATCAAGGGGAAATAGGATTTATTTTCCTCTAACCAAGCACCGTTAAAGATCAAAGTACAACAGCTTGAGTCAGGGGCTATGACCCACTTGACATGGTGAGCTTGATTATCGTAGAAGGACATCCACTGATACAAAGTTCTCCAATCAAAGTTGTGGATCAAAATTCAACTTATAACATCTTCTTGTGTTTACCCCGCAAGATCCTTGAAAACATGCATCTACATATCATGCATCATATCATGACAGGTTTCTCCCACACAGATCTCCTTATCTTCCTAACTGTTTATTTCAGTAAGATGGATATGGAGCAGACGGTGAAGGATCTCCAAGCACAAAATTCTCAGTTCCAACAAATGCTCATGAACTTAGCCAAGGGGCGGGAAGATCTGAAAACACTCTTCACCAAAGAGAGAAAGAAGAAGACTAAGAAAAAGACTGTCATCCTCAACGTGGGAAGAAGGTCCAAGGGGCATGCCCAATTAGATCAAAAAGAATATG
This sequence comes from Vicia faba, assembly GCA_948472305.1. NCBI lineage: Eukaryota > Viridiplantae > Streptophyta > Magnoliopsida > Fabales > Fabaceae > Vicia > Vicia faba. The sequence continues at coordinate 1,591,870,215 of OX451739.1, read as the reverse complement.
CTTCTTCTGAAGAAGAAGACAGTCAAGAAGAGGAGTCTAGAAGCATTAGATCTAACATAGCTACTGATGACAAAGACTATTCTGAGGAGTAGTATCCACCGGCAGATGAAAAATACAAATAGCTTGAAGACAGACTAAAAGTTGTGGAGATCCAAGTTGTGCCTGGTTTGGACTTAGGAGACATGGGTTTGGTCTCTGGGGTAGTTATCCCACCGAAGTTCAAAATCCCTACCTTCATCACGTATGATGGGGTCTCTTGTCCTAAGATGCATCTAAAGTCTTATGTTCGTAAGATTCAACCATAAAAAGCATATCAGAAGCTCTAGATCCATTTCTTCTAAGAGAGCTTAGCTGGGACACAACTTGAGTGGTTCTATCAATTGGAGAGTTCCCAAATTCACACTTGGGAAGACTTGGCTGCTGATTTCTACAAGCAGTACCAATAAAACGCTGATCTTGCACCAACTCGTGTGCATTTGCAAAATATGACCATGCGTTCCAACGAGGGCTTCAAAGAATACGCCCAAAAGTGGATAGACCTGGCTGGCAGAGCGTAACAACCCTTAACTGACAGGGAAGTGATTGACATATTTATGGGAACTTTGACGGGACCTTTCTTTAATCACCTAATCGGAAGTTCCTCAGCCGGGTTCACCGAGATAATATTGATTGGCGAAAGGGTCGAAGCTGGCATTAAAAGCGGAAAGATCCGAGGAGCTACACCCTCCGATACTCAGAAAAATCCATACAATGGGAAGAAAGATTCTTATGTTGTGTATGGTCAAAAGGGTCATAACAAGAATAACCACAACCAATGTGTGGGGGCAGTCCTGATCTCTAGTCCTGCATCAGTGAGACAACAACAACGGGGAAATTAACGATGGAAAGAAGATCCCAACAGACAGTTTATCAACATCAACATGTCACTGTCATAAGCATTGCAACACATGTTGAGGATGAATCTGATCACATTAATAGGACCTTATCCAAACCCCAAAACTTCTTCCCCTAACTACAATCCTGATGCAATGTGTGCTTATCATCCCGGCAGTCCCGGGCATGATACTAACGATTGTTGGGCACTGAAATACAAGATTCATAATATGATTGATGTTAAGGTGATTGAGTTAGGTCCTCCTGAGACTCTAAATGTGATCACTGCTCCTATGTCAAAACATTGAGCATTCCAGTTCATTTTGATTTTTCAATTGTAATTTATTTTGTTGTTCAAACACTTATCTATTAATGTTAAACTCTGTTTCATTAATGCATCGCATATGTTTGTCTTGAATTCATCCATTTTTTTTCACTATATTTAAACTATGCTTTTTACTCTCTTTATGACATTCAACTCTTGCTAAAAGTTATAAGCCTTTAGAAGGAGGATGACCAAAACAATGCCATATTCTCATACAGTATGCTTTTGAATAGACCTTGCTGACGATGTACGTGCATTCTTTCAATTCCCAAACAGTGGAGTTATAAGGAAGATAATCCCTAGTCAACCCCCTTTGAGCCAAAGAAGTAGGATTTTTCTTTTTCACACAAAATGAAACCCTTAATCAAAACATGGGGCAGGTTAGTCTCTCAGTTAATTCAAGTGCGCGTCAGTCACAAGCTTTCACTTCCTAAACAATGAATGACCTCAGGAACTTCCTTTTGAATCAAAAGACGGAGATGGTTCCCTATCAAATAGGCAGTCATTATCTCTCAAATAAAAGCCCACTAAGTCAAAACCTACGAAGGAGATTTAAGAAAAGTTGGGGCATCCCGCTGACTGTAATCTCAAAAACAAGAACAGTCAGGAAAAAGTCAGGGATAATAAATAAAAAAAGAGGTCACTACAAATCCTCAACAACATGAAAAGTGCTGCAAAAAATAACCGCCTTCTCAAATAAACTTCCAAATATCTGAACCATCATTCCAGATTCAATAGGAGTTCAAACGCACAATTGATTGAGTTTAGGACTGGAGAACATCATGAAGAACGGGTGGGTACAAATACACCTTAAGCCTTATCCTTTGTTTCTTAAACCGTGAACCAGACCACATTACAACCTTTCAAAAGTTCTAATTGAAGCATGGGTTAGTTCTAAAGCATACTGTTACAAAAGGTATCTTGACTCCTGTAAGGCTTACTGTAAATCCTGAGTTGAATTCATTTCTTACAAAACTCTTTGTTAAACTGCATTTTCAAAACTTCAAGACAAACATAAACTTTGCATCATTTGAATACTGTTGTTTGCATATAGCTATTTGTTTGACAGTGGAGAAATTCACACAACTAATATCCAATGAACATAAATTCTCAAGAAACAGGATCACTTCAAAATTGAAGACACTCTCAATGACAAATCTCCTATAAGCAAGGGGACATGGAATATCACTATCACTCATCTGTGGTAGTCAAAGTCGAGATTCCAAGAAATCTCTCAAGAAGTCCTAAATAACCAGGGGCAGGTCCGCATCTCCATCACTTGGGAAATTGAACATGAAATCCTGACAACGGGGCACATACGGCCAAACAAACATTTTCTGGCAGTACTACAACACTTACTACTTGGGGATGTGACCAGATTCCAACAAAGTCCTTTCCATAGGGTGATCCCCAGTCAAGTCCCAAAGAAGTCATCTCTATAAGGTTATCCACATAGAATAATCTTCACGAATAAGGGTACAAACCCCTCAAAGTCAAATTCATGGATATACCCACAAGGTTGGATCCAGGAAATTCCCAGCCAAAGTTTCAACCTCCGGAAAACCCATTCCCCAACTGAGTTGATCTCAATAATCCTCGAGGAGTTCTGCCAAAAGAAGATGCCTCTCCAACAAGTTGGCAATAGGGTTTATTTCCCAAACAAACGGCAAGATTCCCCAGCTTGAGTTTTGTCTCTCCGATTACTACAAATAAAGGGACCACAACCCCTCTTCCCCAGTATACTTTTCTATAATCCTCGGTCGGAGTTTCAAACTCTCGACAACCCTTTCCTCGGTATATTTTCCCACAAAGTTGAATCTATGCAAACCTCGGTCAAAGTTTCAATTTCTCGACAGCCCTCTCCCCAGCAGATTTGCCCACAAAGTTTAATCTATGCAAACCTCAGTCAAAGTTTCAATCTCTCGACATCCCTCTCCCCAATTGAGTTGATCTTAAAAGAAGAAGCCTTGTGGATTTCTTCATAAAAGGATTCATCTTGCCAGCAAGTCATTAAGTATTCTTTTCAATAGGGTTTATTCCCCAATAAAACAATACACCCTCCAACGGAAACATTTCTATTCTAACAATTTTAAGTTATTGTGAAGCCTGGACCCAACCAGATATCAGTTCAACTTCATCCTTTTAAGTAAGTTACTGTGAATCCTAGACCCGACCAGATATCAGTTCAACTTCATCCTTTTAATCAAGTTACTGTGAAGCATGGACCCGATCAAATATCAGTTCAACTTCATCCTTTTAAGCAAGTTACTGTGAAGCCTGGACCCGACCAGATATCAGTTCAACTTCATCCTTTTAATAAAGTTACTGTGAAGCCTGGACCCGACCAGATATAAGTTCAACTTCATCCTTTTAAGCAAGTTATTATGAAGCCTGGACCCGGCCAGATATTAGTTCAACTTCATCCTTTTAAGCAAGTTACTGTGAAGCCTGGACCCGACCAAATATCAGTTCAACTTCATTCTTTTAAGCAAGTTAATGTGAAGCCTGGACCCGACCAGATATCAGTTCAACTTCATCCTTTTAAGCAAGTTACTGTGAAGCCTAGACCCAACCAAATATCAGTTCAACTTCATCCTTTTAAGCAAGTTACTGTGAAGCCTGGACCCGACCAGATATTAGTTCAACTTCATCCTTTCAAATGAGTTATTGTGAAGCCTAGAATTCGACCAGATAATAATTAACTTCATCCACCTCAAAATCTTCTTTGAAACCTGGAATCCAACCAGATAGCAGTTTAATGTTAGTAACTTGCTGCGAAACCTAGGATCTGACCAAATAACCGTTTAACTTCACTCTGCCAAGTAATTTTCTGCGAAGCCTGGAATGCAACCAGATAACCGTTAATTTAATCTTCCCCAGTAAGTCACTGTGAAGCCTTGAATATGACCAGATAACAGTCAACTTCATTATCCTCAACAAATTGCTACCAAGCCTGGATTTTGACCAGATAACAATTTAACTTTCCTTTCTCTTCCACCAAGAGATAACTCCGCAGTAGAGCAACAAACAACTGAAAGTCCTGAACTCTTTTTCCCCAAGCAGGAATCAACACTCTCCACAAAGTTTTCTTCTCAAACAAAGTCAACATTCCCCAGTGGATTTTCTCCTCAAACAACAAAACAGGAATCCTCAGCGGAAGCATTCTAAAAACAAAGCTGAAGATACACATACTTTTCATCCCAAACAGTAGTTCGAGATTTAACTTCCCAAAACTCCCCAACATTTGTAAAGGATTTATTTTCCAAGACAAAGATACATTCCAACAACATTTCACATTTCATGTATCATTTTACATACATGATAAATGCATACAGCATAATCTCATTTAGTTTGAGAACATCAGCAAGCCATGCATACATATGCATGCAACTAACCCTCTTCCTTGCAGGGAAAAGTCAATCAATAAAATTCCTTTTTGGAAAATACCACAACCATTTTCAAAAGGTCAAAGATTAAAGACAGGACGACTATCTCAACGACCAACCAAAAAAACAAGTTCTAGATTAATACCTGAAACAAGACGACAAAATTATCTTTGGATGACCAATTGTAGATTAATACTTGTAACAAGACAGGACAACTACCTACGTGACCAGATGCAACTTCATACGGGCTCATCATGAAGCAATCTTACACGGGTTCCTTCTGAGTTCCAAATATGGCTTTACACGGGCTCTTCATGAAGAAATCTTACACGGGTTTCTTCTGACTTCTAAATATAGCTTTATACGGGCTTTTCATGAAGAAATCTTACACGGGTTCCTTCTCCCTCCTTCTGAAGTTTTACACTGACTCATCCTAAAGCAACCCTACCTAGGTTCCTTCTCTTGAATTTCTAGATGCAGTTTTACACGGACTCATCCTGAGGCAACCCTACCCAGGTTCCTTCTCACAATCTCCAGATGCAGTTTTACATGGACTCATCCCGAGGCAACCCTACCCAGGTTCCTTCTTACAATCTCCAGATGCAGTTTTACATGGACTCATCCTAAGGCAACCCTACCCAGGTTCCTTCTCACAATCTCCAGATGCAGTTTTACACAGACTCATCTTGAGGCAACCCTAACCAGGTTCCTTCTCACAATCTCCAGATGCAGTTTTACACGGACTCATCCTGAAGCAACCCTACCCAGGTTCCTTCTCATTTCCAGATGAAGTTTCACACTGACTCATCATGAAGCAACCCTACCTAGGTTCCTTCTCATTTCCAGATGAAGTTTCACATGGATTCATCATGAAGAAACCCTACCCAGGTTCCTTCTCATATATTTCCATATGAAGTTTCACATGGATCCATCCTAAAGCATCCCTACCCAGGCTTCCCTCTCATATATCTCCTAAAGCAGCCCTACATAGGCTCATCATAAAGTAATCTTACACAAATTCCTTCTAATACATTTCCACATCTTCGAGTGCAAATTTCTGGGCACTCTAGTGTTCAATCATCTTCCTCCTTCAAGCTACGAATGGCAACATGCCATACTTGCTCTTCAGGTTTACGAAGATTGAACAGGGGCAGCTGTTGTACCCCAAAATTTGCCCTCTCTCTTTTCTCAAGACATTTTATCACAAGTATTTTCAAAAGCTCAAAGTTTGTAGAAGTACAAAGCAGACAAAAAGGGAAAAACAGATAAAAAAGGATTTTTTGACAATTGAAGAAAAGAAAGCTTGCTTCGATTCATACATCCTTCGATTTGGCAAGGATTACCTTCTCACAAATCTTCGATTGGAGTATGGGTTTCCTTCGAAATCAACATACGTCGAATCCAACTTTAGGCCCCTTCATGCATCCTTTGGTCCAAAGACTTCATTCAAGTAGTGGCCTTCTATATGCATCTTTCGATTCACCAGCATCAACCTCCTAAATGCGTCCTTCGATTCACAAGCATTAACAGTACTTCCTTCATGCCTGCAAGGCAAGTACATCCTACACGCAAGCTTCGATTCAGAGAGAAATAGCCTTCTACATGTTTGCTTTTATTCACAAAGAAGGGGCCTCCTGCATGCAAGCTTCAATTTCACCATTGGCCCCTCACCTATTTGCCTTTGATTCATAATTTTTCGATTGGACGAATGGCTACCTTCCTGTGACTTTAGATTTTATCTTCATGTTTTCTTCGAATATGCCTTCATGTCACCTTCGAATACACCTACATGCTGGCTTCGAATCCACCTTCAGGATTGTTTTGAATCACCTTCATATCACCTTCGAATCCATCTGCAGACCCTCTAACACACATAGTGTTGCATTATGACACACAACTTGGTGGCTCATTCGAAGGACTTGCCATGGTTGGGGAATAATTGGTTTTGCTTACATTTGAGTCTGGTCGAAGGCTTATGCCTAAGTGATCAAAAGCAAGAGGATTCAAAGTGGCATATTCAGCTGAAGAGGGTCGTTCGAAGAACACACTGTTGGACACATAACTGGTGGAAATGAATGCTGCTTCGTTGAGTCTGGTCGAAGGCTATGGAAATATGAAGGATTCGATTCAAAGAGTCAATTTGTCCATAGGTCAGGCTACATAAGCCTCCAACTTGTGCCTCACTCCATGTTATATTGTTCTTCAAGCCAACTTGCTCTTAATGACATCACTACCTTTTTAGAAAGTTTTTGAGCCTTGCGCCTGTCTCTTCTGCACACTTTCCCCCTATAAACTAGGAGCCACCCATCTAAACCATTGATTTTAGTACTTTTATCTTGGGCTCATAAAAATTTGACACAAGTGTATGTTAACCTTTCAAAGAAACTATATTTTATTCTTTCACAAAGTTGCTCATTCAAATTTTTTTCTCTATAAATAGAGTTTATTTGCACATCAAATGGGGCTGAAAGGTAACAAAAATTTGAGTTATGGAACAAGTTTGGCAGGGTGATTCTGGCTATCCAAGCTTGAGGAAATAAATAGAGAATGACCCTCTTTTTATAGGAGAATGAATGGGATCCTTAAGCGTGTGAAATGATGAAGTTTGGAGGGAAATCGTGGGAGGTCTGCAGCATGAACAAAGTGTGACTTGTTTAGCATCAAAACTCAACCAAATCGTGTGTTTCATGATGCTAAACACCTTTGGAAAGTTTCTAAACATGATTAAAAGCAAAAACGCGTGGAAAACTTATGATTATAAGCCAAAACTAAGATTTCAAAATCTGACTTGTGATTAAACTTCAGTTTTAAGCTACCAATTTCAAAATAATGGCATTTTCAACTCAAGGGATCTTAGGGCATGATTCTTGATGCTTTAGAAAGATGAGGTTACAACCTTTGCAATGGAAAAATAATGGAATCAAATGGATTCTTGAGATGAGAGTTTCATTGAGTCAAAGTTGGAGAAAAAGGGTTGACTTTCCATACTTAGAAATATTTCAAATATTTCTTCAAAAGTGACCTATAATGTTTTGCATCCAAACATGGCCTTCCACTTGTAATTTGCTCTTTACCAAAAATTATGGCATGAAATAGACCTATTGAATGACACTTTTAAATTTGAACCATTAAAAATCTCCAAAAATTGAGAGTTATGAATTGTTGAAGTTGGCAAAGAATCATGAAATGACCAATAATCTTTTGTATCCTTAGGGCATCTTCCATTCATTTTCTCACTTTGCACATAAAATAAGGAATAAAGTTCACATACTCAAGATAGTTTTGGAAAATGAGTAGGCTCAAGGTGATAAAAATTGACCAAGTTATGATCATTTGAAGTCACACATGAGAAAATGAGGGTTCATCTGGAGGACTTGTAATCTTTCTTCATCATTAAGTTTTTTCCACATGAAAACTCCTTGAAAATTTTGAAGTGATTTTCTAATAACCCTTTGAAGAGAATGATTTCTTTGGAATCACTCAAAAATACCAAAAGATGAGCAAGATATACTTCTTTTAAGTTCAAAACCCTAGCTCCTAGATCAAGAAAATGCTTTGAGGAACTTATACAATTTTGAACAAACTTCTTGTACCAACACTCTTGCCTTATAAATATAAGTTGTTGAGGATGATAATGAGGACTCATATCAACCAAAACCACTTCCGTATCTTGAGAATTTAGAGAAATATGCACTTGTGACCAATAGGAACAAGACCTTGTCCAACCATGACAACTTCTTCAATCAACCCCTTGTACTTTTGAATAAATTTGATAACTTGGAAATGTAGTGAACCAAAATAAATCCGGCCATGCCATCCCTTCCAAAACAACTTCAATGGTGAGGTTTGAATTTCTCAAGCTTTATTGACTAGGGCATGGAAATAAACTCATGAACCCATGGATCAACTTGCTAAGCCACATTGTCTTTACCTACATTATCAAAAAGTAAGACAAAACAACATTGCATTTTATTAATTAGAAGGAAAATCAAGACAAAATATTCATGATCACAAAAGAAAACAAGTCAAGGTGCTTGGTGATTCCTCAAATAGCAAAGCTAAAGATAGGGAGAAGAACCACAAGCCCTAATGTGATCTTGTTGTGATTGAATCAAAATGGTATGATGAAGGGATCTTAAGGGAAACAATTGGAGTACAACAGTTGCCCTTATTTAAGTTTCTTCTATCCGGAGATACGAAGGTTAAAAATCTTCGTGTTGACACGATCGAAGATACTTAAATATAAAACAAACCCTATTTTTGGACCTAAGATACCATGCAAAGCTTATGAGTATGAATGCATATGAACAAAATCAAAGAGACGCAAAACACCATTGGGGATGTAACAAAGGAAATAAAGGTCAAAAGGGGAATCTAACGAGGAAAATAAAACACTGGTTGATCAAAAGACCCGACTCATAGAGGGTGGTAAAAAGTCAAAGGATACACCAACTTTTACTGAAGGCGAAACTACCAATGTTCACTGGAAGTAGAGAGAAAAAATCATCTATGTTCACTGATGATGACCTACCAACTTTCACTTAAGGTAGAAAGAGAATATATCATAGCACCGCCGTTCACTGACGATGAACTACCAATGTTCACTGAAGGTAGAAAAAAGATAACAATCACCGACGTTCACTGAAGGTGACCTACCAACTTTCACTGAAGGTAGAAAGAACATATATCATAGCATCACTGTTCACTGACGATGAAATGCCAATGTTCACTGAGGGTAGAAAAAAGATAACAATCACTGACATTCACTGGAGGTGACCTACCAACTTTCACTGAAGGTAGAAAGAACATATATCATAGCATCTCCGTTCACTGACAATGAACTACCAACATTTACTGAGGGTAGCAAAAAGATAACAATCACTGATGTTCACTGAAGGTGACCAACCAATTTTCACTGAACATAGAAAAAGAATATATCATAGCACTGCCGTTCATTGACGATGAACTACCAACATTCACTGAAGGTACCAAAAAGATAACAAGCACCAACATTCACTGAAGGTTACCTACCAACTTTCACTGAAGGTAGAAAGAACATATATCATAGCACCGCCGTTCACTGACGATGAACTAGCAACGTTCACTGAAGGTAGCAGAAAGATAACAATCACTAACGTTCACTGAAGGTAGAAAGAGAATTTATCATAGCACCGCCATTCACTAACGATGAACTACCACCATTCACTAAGGGTAGCAAAAAGATAACAATCACCAACGTTCACTGAAGGTGACCTACCAACTTTCACTAAAGGTAGAAATAATATATATCATAGCATCGCCGTTCACTGACGATGAACTACCAATGTTCACTGAGGGTAGCAAAAAGATAACAATCACCGACATTCACTGAAGGTGACCTACCAACTTTCACTGAAGGTAGAAAGAGAATATATCATAGAACCGCCGTTCAGTGACGATGAACTACTAATGTTCACTGAGGGTAGAAAAAAGATAACAATCACCAACGTTCACTGAAGGTGACCTACCAACTTTCACTGAAGGTAGAAATAACATATATCATAGCATCTCCGTTCACTGACGATGAACTACCAACGTTCGCTGAAGGTAGCAAAAAGATAACAAGTTTTTCCCAAAATTCTAGCATTTCACCTAGAATGGGTCTCAACTTCTTCTTTAACAAAGGAACTCCGCCTGGAAAGGGTGATATATAAGTTGTCTCAAATAAAGAGACTTGCTACTTGCTGTTGTGGAGAATTGTAAAACGACTTCCTGGGGGAAATATCATGACTTCCCAGGGAAAACAAAATGGCTTCCTGGGGAAATGCCAACATATTCCTGCTTAGGAGATAAAGTCTTCTTGTGCAAAATAAATGCACATTCTCAAACCAAAACTCGAAGCTTTCAGACATCCAAAGTAATAATATTGCTGGGAAACAAAGATTCAATCCAGAAATAAACTAGAGTAAAACGGTCTACCAAAATACATTCTTTGAGAAATAAACTCAATAGGGAAACCCAAATCATCTAGTCAAGGAGCTGTGTAGGAAGGCTAAAGAAAAAAAAAACTTCCACGAGGGATAACTCAGTGGGGGGAATTGAAAGAATATACACTTTCTGCTTAGAGCTGACACTCTATTGGAGAGAGGACAACATAAATATGCAAAATAGGGTAATATCTCGACAAAATATCAATGGGTATGAATGAGCAATGATTTGCTAAGTTTAGTTATGCATGATGTATGTATGAATGTATGAGTGCTATCGTGCATATGCTGACAAAACAAATATATAGTACTGGGGATAAACAAACAAAACCAACTCGGGTGCACACAATACTCATCTAAATCACATCCAAGATGAACATCCCAAAAGAAAAATAAGCACCAACTGAGGAAGCAAAGTCCTACTGCATGGTTTAACTTCACTGAGGAGAAACATAACATAGTGACAAAACAGTACAGATACAGGGATATAACATCCTTCACCAAGCTTCACCAGGGAATAACACTCAGACTTCAATGGGCAAATAAATATTTTCAAATGTAACACTTCTACCGGGGATTGCAAAACTTATTTCAAATAAAGTAGATGGACACCAAATCATCAAATAATTCACTAGGGAATTCAGGTCCATTTTGAAGGAGGAAAAACATACAGACTTCACCAAAGAATTTAACGCCTCATCATCGAGACATCTATTGGGGACTTTGTACTGACTCCATTAAGGAGAACAAACACCATATCATCAAAGGGGAAACCAATATACGTTCTCGACTGGGGAATCTGGAGATATGTGTTCTTCGAGAGTAAAAATTGTACCAACTTTTCTGGGGAAAAAATACTATCCAATAAGTGAAACCTTCACTGGAGAAAACTTGAATTGGATCTTCACACAAACTCAGAAAAGAAGAAAAATGAACCAAGCCTTGACTGGGGACACTGGAGTCACAAACCTAATATAGCGAAAACGTCCTGAGAAAACCTTCCCATGGAGAAACAAAACTTCTCAAAACCATTGGAGTTCATCCATTCCTGGGATCACTACTTTTTGTTTTCCTCTTGAATCACAAAATCTAAAGTAAAAGTAAATTGTCAATTCTTTTTGAAAAACAATTTTGTTATTTAATCTTTTTGCTTTGAAAATTATTATCAATAATAAATGGAGTCTTTGCAAGCTAAATAAAACAAGAAATACAAAGAATTGGGCAAAAGCTTAAATTTCATTGATAGAATGGTAGTCTGCGAATGGCGAGACTCCATGGATAATTACAAAGTTCAGAAAATGGTAATATATAATGGAAAAGATACATTGAAATACAATGACCATTATCCCCTCTAAAAAATTTTGAAATCCTGGGCAGCAGCTTCCGTTAAAGTATGATGAGGATCCGAGAAGATTGTTGCTTCAATGATCAAGTCTTGTCTGATGTAGTTACTTGCTAAGAAAGTCCCTAACTTTTGCCTATGCTGCCCTTGCGGGTTTTCAACTTAGCGAGAAATTTATTCTGTTTATGTCTCTAATTTTTGCCTAGACCGCCCTTTCGGGTTTTCGGTCTACCGAGACGCTCCTTTTTTCCTAAGCCTCCCTTTCGGGTTTTCAACTTTGCGAGATGTTCTTTTTATTTCTTTTAGGAGAAGTATTTCTTGACTGCATCAACATTCATGGGACGTGGGAACTCCTTGCCATCCATAGTTTCAAGAATTAATGCACCACCAGAGAAGGCTTTCTTAACAACATATGGGCCTTCAAAATTAGGAGTTCACTTGCCCCTAGAATCAGTGTTAAAAGACATGATCTTCCTGAGCACGAGGTCGCCTTATCTGAATTCACGAGGTTTGACCTTCTTATCAAAAGCTTTCTTCATTCTCTTCTGATACAACTTCCCATGACACAAAGCCGTCATTCTCTTCTCTTCGATCAAATTAAATTAGTCAAACTTGTTTTAGACCCATTCAGCCTTTGACAACTTGGTTTCCATTATCACACGCAAAGAGGGAATCTCAACCTCGATTGGGAGCACACCTTTCATTCCATACACAAGGGAGAACGGGGTTGCTCCTGTTGAAGTGCGGACAGATGTCTGGTATCCATGCAAAGCAAAAGGGAGCATTTCATGCCAATCTTTATAAGTAACAACCATCTTCTGGATGATCTTCTTGATATTCTTATTAGCATCTTCAACAGACCCATTCATCTTTGGCCTGTACGGAGATGAGTTATGATGTACAATCTTGAATTCCTCACAAAGTTTTGTCATCATCTTGTTGTTCAGCTTCGAGCCATTGTCGGTGATAATTCTACTCCGCACACCATACCGACATATGAGATTATTCTTAATGAAGCGCGCAACCACCTGCTTAGTAACATTAGCATATGAAGCAGCTTCCACCCATTTGGTGAAGTAATCAATTGCTACCAAGATAAAATGGTGTCCATTCGAAGCTTTGGGTTCTATCATCCTGATCATGTCAATACCCCACATAGAGAAAGGCCATGGGGAAGAGATCACATTGAGAATTATCGGAGGCACATGAACCTTGTCCGCATAAATATGACATTTATGACACTTCTTTGCAAATTTGTAACAGTCAGATTCCATTGTCGTTCAATAGTAACCTGCCCTTAGCATATTTTTAGCCATCGAATGTCCATTGGCATGAGTGCCAAATGAACCTTCATGAATCTCATGCATCAACATGTCTGCTTCGTGTCTATCTATGCATCTGAGCAAGAACATGTCATAATTTCTCTTGTACAACACATTTTCACTGAGGAAGAAGCTGCCAAACAATCTTCTTAATGTCTTTACATCCTTATTCGACGCACCAATCGGGTATTCCTGGGTCTGGAGGAAATGCTTGATATCATAATACCAAGGTTTCTCATCTTCTACCTCTTCTATTGTAAACACATGAGCGGGCCTATCCAGTCGCCGAACTATAATTCGAGGTATATCATTCAAAGTATTTACTTGATACATAGAAGTCAGAGTTGCCAGAGCATCTGCCATTTGATTTTCGTCTCTGGGGATGTGATGGAATTCAAATTTATTAAAGAAGGGTAACAATCTTCTAGAATAATATTTGTAAGGGATCAAGTCGGGGTGACGGGTATCCCATTCTCCTTTAATCTGATTTATTACCAAAGCTGAATCACCATACACATCTAGAATTTTAATTTTGAGATCAATAGCTTCCTCGAGACCCATGATGCAAGCCTCATATTCTTCCATATTATTAGTACAATTAAGAGTTAATCTTGCAGTAAAAGGAACGTGTGATCCACGTGGAGTGACAATCACAACACCAATTCCTTTACCATAAGCATTCACATCTCCATCAAATATCATACTCCAGCGAGATTCAGGGTCAGGACCTTCCTCAGGAAATGGTTCATCACAATCTTTCACTTTCAGAAACATCACATCCTCATTAGGGAAATCATACTTCATAGACTGATAATCATCAACTGGTTGGAGAGCAAGATGATCTGCCAACACGCTGCTCTTAATAGCTTTTTGAGTGTGGTATTCAATATCATATTCAGATAACAACATCTGCCAGCGGGCAATTCTTCCAGTAAGAGCAGGCTTTTCAAAAATGTACTTGATTGGATCCATTTTGGAGATCAACCAAGTAGTGTGATTCAACATATACTACCGCAAACGTTTTTCCCCCAGGCCAGAGCACAACATGTGTTTTCCAGCATGGAATACCACAAATCACAATCAGTAAACTTTTTACTGAGATGATAAATGACATACTCTTTCTTCCCTGTTTCATCTTGTTGTCCCGGAATACAACCCATGGAATTATCTAACATTGTCAGATACATAATCAATGGTCTTCCTTCAATAGGAGGGAGCAAGATAGGAGGTTCAAGCATATATTATTTAATACTTTCAAATGCCCTCTGGAAGTCATCTATTCACACACAACGTTTATCTTTCTTTAAATACTTAAATATTGGTTCACACGTTGCAGTCATATGAGAAATGAATCTGGAAATATAATTCAAACGCTCGAGGAACCCTCTGACTTTCTTTTCAGTTCTCAGAGCTGGCATCTCTTGAATTGCTTTGACTTTATCAGGGCCAACTTCAATTCCTTTCTGTCTAACAATTAAACCCAACAATTTCCCTGATCGAACACCGAAGGTACATTTATTTGGATTCAAGCGGAGAAGATACTTCCTCAAACGCTGAAACAACTTTAACGAATCTTCTACATGCCCTTCTTCAGTCTGGAATTTAGCAATCATATCATTAACATATACCTCAATTTCCTTGTGCATCAGGTCATGCAATAGGGTTGTCATAGCCCTCTGGTACGTTGCACCAGCGTTTTTCAACCCGAAGGGCATCACTCGGTAACAGAATGTTCCCCAGGGTGTGATAAACGTTGTTTTTCCATGTCCTCTAGAGCCATTCTTATTTGATTATACCCGAAAAATCTGTCCTTGAATGAGAAAACTTTGAATTTTTCTGTGCTATCCACTAACATATCAATATGTGGCAATGGAAAATCATCTTTTGGACTAGATTTATTTAGATCTCTATAATCTACGCACATGCAAACTTTTCCATCTTTCTTTGGTACTGGGACGATATTGGAAATCCACTGAGGGTACACTGATGTCATAAGAAAACTGACATTAATCTGCTTTTGAACTTCCTCTTTGATCTTCACTGCCATATCTGGGTGAGTTCTTCTCAACTTCTGTTTGATTGGCGAACACTCTGGCTTCAACGGAAAATGGTGCTCTACAATATCTGTATCTAGACCAAGCATATATTGGTAAGACCAAGCAAAAATATCCACATACTCTCTCAATATCTCAGTCAACCTGCTCTTCACATTAGGGTGCAGTAATGCTCCAATCTTGATTTCTTTCGGATCTTCTTCTAAACCCAAATTTATTACTTCCAATGGCTCTTTATATGGATGAATGGCATCCTCCTCGCGTTCAAGCAACCACGAGACCTCTTCTAGGATCTCATCATAGTCTTCTTCTTCGGCCCCATACACAGGACATTCAAAGTTGGGAGAGGGTGAAGGGTCATTGTATTCAACGGGTTTTTTAATCAATATGCACATATGATTGTTTTTAGAAACTGACACATATAACAAGTGATCATGCAGATTGGATTTCAATTATTATTTGTTTTGAAAGGTTTTTTTTATTACCATTTTCCAAGAAAAAGCAAAAAATAAAAACACAATTTTGGAAACAAAGACAACTTTTATTATTGATTTTAAAAGTCACAGCAAACAGATAAGCCCATACAATATTAATACTTTCACCTTGGGCAGAGTGAAAGCTTTTCAAAAATATTAACAAAACAAATTACTTTGAAACATGTATGTGTAGCGGTAGAAATGTTCAAGACTAAGCCATTGGATTGACTAGACTTTATACAAATCAAAATAAAAATGCCACTGCACTTTATTGTTTCCAGAGGAATGGGAAAAGAGCGAATAACCCAAAAAAATGGGGGAAAGATTCTAGGTAAGGGGGTTGGTTATGCAAAGGGAAGGTGTTAGCACCCTAAACATCTATGGTACTCCGCAGGAACATCTTTGAAAAATCTGTATATTTTGGCTATAAAAATGTGTTGTATATAAAATGGATGGTGGAGGTGAGAAGAGAAATATATTTTTTATGATTTTTGCACCCGCCGCGGTTGCGAACCTTTAGTGCCTACCTACCACCCTTCATGCAATAGGGGATCAGGGTACATGTGGTTCCTCTTTTAAAAATTTGAAACACAAGTGTGTTGCTTAATTTTATGAGATAAGACACCATCGTCATTGTCCGTGTGGAAAACATACTTACTACCCACAATCATGAGAAAGGAGAATTTGCATCATCTCAAAGTGGAGGATATGACTTGGATTTTAAAATCAACAATGCCTCACTCAACACCCAAGTGGAAAACATCTCACTTCACTATATATTGTAGAAGTATATTTGTTTATCACACTACAAGGATTGACAAGAGTCTAACCTTTTAAGAAAAGTTTAAAGATAAAAGCCAAAGTGGAAAAAATGATTTGAAATGAGATTGATTGACTTTTAGTCTTCTCACAAAAAAAAAATGTCAAGGTATTATTAAATTGATTGAAGTTTATTTATGAAAATGATTTTGAAAATGCATGGACCTAGGTCCAAGTTTATTATGAAAGTGTTTCAAGTTTAGAAACAAGAAGAGTTTTTAAAAGGAGGGAGAAGATTTTTGAAATTAAAGAAGATGGGAGGAGAAGAAGAGACTATCCTAAAGCATAAGGTAAAAGCTAAGGATAAGAACCATCTAACCAACAAGAAGCCAATACTTGACATTATGTGTCAAGATAGAATTCCCATTCTTTGGATTGGAACCAAGCAAGCAAAGATACTAGACCTCTTGAGAGAACCAAAACTTCAAGTGTATTAAGTCTTCACAAAAATTGGGCAGAGTAACGACTGTATACGGGTGAATTCCATATTACAAACAGAGAATGTAATCACAAAAACCTGCACACAAAAACAAACAAGCAACCCAATGTCTTGAGGTAAACCTCAAGAACTCCAGACAAAATAATCAGATAAGATCACAAGGTCTCAAAGATAGGTCAAGGTTTCTAATCCTAAGTCTAAGAAAAAGTCCCATGCTCCATAATGCCAAGGATAATAACCAAATAGTCCAAGTACCATTAAGAGTTTTTTAGGGTTTATGTTGATTATTAAGTATCTTAAGAAAAGAAAAGAAAATCTCAAGTAAGCAAAGTAAAAATAGCAAGAAAAATAAATGCTCAAATGAGCAAAGATGAAAATGGCATGAAATGTAAATGCTGAAAAATAAATAGTACATAAAGCATAAAGAAGAATAAAAGCATAAGGTAAAACAAGTCAATAATTAGTGGTTAGTTGGATGATAATCTTGAAACTTGCATTTGGAACTCATTAGAGGATTGGTAGAACCAAAGCCTCCACACAACAAGTTGCATCTGCTTTTTGTTAAGTATATCATCCATTTGGAATTCTCATAAGTACCATTTAATGATCAACGATGTTTAAGTGATCCGCGTTGACCAAAGGTGTTGTAGATCCATTAGAGGATTGGTAGAACCAAAGCCTCCACACAATGAATCTCAAGGTTATTGGATCAAAGAGATCAAATTAACATACTTGGGCTTGCAATCATAAGTTTGGGCCACGAATGATTATTTATTCGAATCGGGAGAAAATTTAACGCTGTGTTAAGCAATCGTAAGTGGACTTATATAGAAGTCACACCTATTTTGAGGCCGGTCAATAGCAATCTATGCACCATTTGTTTTGAGACATGATATAGAGATCATGCTCCAACAACATTTAGTGCAATGAGAAGAGGATGAGATGAAGAGGGATTAGGGCAAAAAGAGAAACCATATTTGAATTAATATTTAATCAAACTATTATTAAAATCATTCATCCATATTTTGTGGAGTTAAATTCAACACCGTGGATCCAATGATGTTAATAAAGTCATGATCAAAAAAATCAACCCAAGACAGCCAGAAAATAATCACAAAATAATATCACATTTAATATATACATTAAAAGGTTAAAAAAGTGTTTAAAAATGGAAAATAATGAGGAAAATATCTATTATCTTCAAATTAATCAAGAAATGAAAAATAAGGCCATAGAAAAATCATAAATGGATCCAAATATTTTTATAAAATTTTTGGTAATTTTTAAAAGTCAGAAACTATTTTTAAACTATTTAAAATTGCTAAAACAAACATAAAATAGATCAAAAATAGTAAACCTCCACATAAAATTCCATAAAATTTCCAGAAAGTCAAAAATATGCAAAATAGTATTTATGATTTTTTTCAGAATTAAAAAATGTCAGAAAGTATTTTTTAAGTAATTAAAGGAAAGCAAATAATACAAAAAATATAAAAAATACCAATTTTTAAAATAAAAATGTAAAAAAATATTCATGAGATCAGAAATAATTCAAAGTATTTTTGTGAATTTTTTCATAATTTTTGAATAAAAAATAAAAGAGTTATGAATTTTTGAAAATTTAATCAAATAAAATATAAATCAGAAAATAAAATAACACCAAAAAGATGTGGACCATCAGATCAAAGCCGAAACGCATTAGTAAGCTAATCCAATGGACCAGACGCGATGTGCTTGATATGGACCTTAGTAAAACACACATGTGATCAGAAAAAGGGCAACCAATGAAATTAAAACGATTGGCACGCTATCATTGGCTGAGACGAGACATGTCATCGTCTTCAACCTCCATACACCCTGCAATGGGGATTTTGTGAGATCCTTAAAATGGAAAAATTAGGATCCCTGGCTAGCATCATTAAACTCGTCTCTTCAAGACAATTCTAACACAACCATCGCGCCAAATTTATATAAGGTATGGAGAGAGCTATGAATCAAAAACTCAGAAAATAGCGAGCACCTTCAATTTGGGATTTCTCTCTCAATTCTCAATGGATTTAAAAATTGTAAGAAGCATTAGAATCAGACAAAGGAGTAGAATAGATTAATGCTTGATTTGGATCCAAATGGTGGAGAATTCTACCTTTTCGAAGTTCAAGTAAGAAGCTCTAAAACCGGACTTCTGTAGATTGAATTATGGGTCGTTTTGATTAGTTTAAGTGCTGGAGAGTTTTTATGAAGTTCAAGGATGATGAATGCGCAAAGAATTTTGGAAAAGGAAGCTTAAATTTCAAAAACTGAATTCAGAAAAAGTGGGTTCGTGTGAGGTTTTGGCAGGGTGTTCTTGGCTCTCTAAGCTTGGGAAAATGGATGGGGGATGACCCTCTATTTATAGGGAAGCAAATGGGAATGAAAGGAAGAGTGAATGATGCATTTTGGAGGGAATTCGTGTGGGTCTGCATCATGAAGAAAGTGTGACTCAAACTTGATCAAAACTCAGCCAAATCGTGCATTTCATGATGCTAATCACTTCTGGAAGGTTGCTAATCATGATTAGAAACAAAAACGCGTGGAAAACTTGTGATTAGAAGCCAAAATAAAGATTTCAAAATCCTGACTTTGTGAAAAATTCAGTTTCAAATTACCAAATTCAAATCCATGGCATTTCCAACTCAAGGGGTCTTAGGGAATAATTCTTGATGCTTTGGAAAAATGAGGTTACAATCTTTGCAATGAAAAAATAATGGAATCAAATGGATGCTTGAGCTGAAAGTTACATGGAGTCAAAGTTGAAGAAAAAGAGTTGACTTTCCATACTTAGAAATATTTCAAGTTCTTCTTCAAAAATGACCTATAATATTTTGTATCCAAACATGGCTTTCCACTTAGAATTTGATCTTAACCAAAAAATATGGAATGAATTAGATCTCTTGAATGACATTTTGCAATTTTAACCACTCAAAATCTCCAAAAATTGAGCAAGTTATGACTTGTTGAAGTTGGCCAAAAATCATGAAATGACCTATAATCTTTTGCATTCTTAAGGAAACTTACATCCATTTTCTCACTTTGCACATAAAAGAAGGCATAAAGTACACATATTTAAGATCATCATGGAAAAATAATGGACTCAAGGTGATGAAAATTTACCAAGTTATGACCATTTGAAGTCACATATGAAAAATTGGGGATTCATCTGGATGACTTGTAATCTTTCTTCTTCACCAAATTCCTTCCACATGAAAACTCCTTGGAACTTTTGAAGTGATTTGTTGGAAACTCTTTTAAGAGAAGGATGTCCTTGGAATCACTTAAAAATACTAAAATATGAGCAATATATGCTCCTTTGAAGTTCAAAACCCTAGCCTTTAGATCAAGAGAATGCCTTGAGGAACTTTGACAAGTTTGAACAAACTTCTTGTGCCAATATTGTTTCTTTGTGAATAAAATTTGTTGAGGATGATGATGAGGACTCATAGCCACCAAAACCACTTCCATATCTTGAAATTTGAGAGAAATGTGCTCTTGTGACCAACGGGAACAA
The DNA here is from genome assembly GCA_948472305.1 of Vicia faba. NCBI lineage: Eukaryota > Viridiplantae > Streptophyta > Magnoliopsida > Fabales > Fabaceae > Vicia > Vicia faba. Next base: position 1,591,849,669 of record OX451739.1, on the reverse strand, counting down.
GACCTTGTCCAATCATGACAACTTCTTCCGTCAACCCTTTGTACTTTTGAATCAATTTTGATAAATTTGGGATATGTTGAACCAAAGTAAGCCTTGTCATACCATTTCTTCCAAAACCACTCCAATAGTGAAGTTTGAACTCCTCAAGCTATATTGACTAGGGCATGGAAATAAACTCATGAGCCCATGAAGCAACCTGCTAAACCTCATTGCCTTTACCTACATTATTAACAAGTAAGGCAAACCAACATTGCATTTTATTAATTAGAAAGAAAATCAAAGCAAAATATTCCTGATCACAAAAGAAAACAAGTCAAGGTGCTTGGTAACTCCTCAAAAGAGCAAAGCTAAAGATAGGGAGAAAAACCAAAAGCCCTATTGTGATCTTGTTGTGATTGAAACAATATGGTATGATGAAGGGATCTTAGGGGCAAAAATTGGGGTACAACAGTATGCAAGAGGGAATGTCAATGGTGATCCAGTTCTGAACCCTAACTTCGTGCGTCACATAATTTGGCATTTCTGGCTCAGCTTCATCTTCCACAATGGCATTAGTCTCAGAGACAGTTGGATGAAGATAATCCCCGCTACAGAAGATGTCTTGATACTTGCCTGCAGCAGACTTCGGCTTCATGCTCTTACCTTTATCATTCTTCATAGAGAACCCTAAGCCAACTATATTCTTGTTTACAGGTGGGTCCACAATCTGTCCCCAAACTTCACTATGGCCATTACGCACAACCTGCTGCGCATCCTTAAGAGAAACCATGGAATTCTCATTTCCCCTAATGTTATCAATGGATAAAGCTTGGAACTGAGTTCCAACAGAAGCTTCATCAGCCTCCACAATGCTGAAAGAGAACAAGTGAGATATCAATAATGCATGTTCTCCATTTATAATTACCACTTTTCCTTCACGTACAAACTTCAGCTTTTGGTGTAAATTCGAAGTGACAGCCCCTACCTCATGTATCCACGGTCATCCCAACAAGCAGCTATAAGTGGGTACAATATCCATGACCTGGAAAGTAATATGAAACAAATGTGGGCCTATATGAATAGGCAAGTCCACTTCACCAATTACAGATTTCCTTGATCCATCAAACGCTTTCACAATAATGCCACTTGGGCGCATGGGTGTTCCTTGATATTTCAACTTCATAAGTGTACTCCTTGGTATAACGTTCAAAGCGGATCCATTATCAATCAACATATTGGATAGTGAATCATTCTTGCAGTTCATGGATATGTGGAGGGCCAAGTTGTGATTCCTTCCTTCATCTGGAAATTCATCGTCGCAGAAACTTAGGTTATTACATGACATAATGTTCCCCACTACACTGCTGAATTGGTCTATAGACATGTCACTTTCCACAAAAGCTTGGTCCAATGCCCTCATCAAATATTCTCTGTGAGCAGGGGAGTTCATCAATAAAGCCAAGATAGATATTTTTGAAGGAGTCTGCAGTTGCTGATCTACAATTCTGTAGTCGCCCATCTTAATTATCTTCAAAATATCATCCACATCCTTTTATAGTGTAGCTCCACTAGATTCACCCGCTTCCTTCTTGGGTTCAACATTTTCAACAATTTTCTTTCCAGCACTAACATCTTCACGAACAACTGGTGCAAATATACGACCGTTGCGTGTCACTCTGCTAGTCTCGGCAATATTTCTAACATCAGGCATTGGCTGGATGGGAACTTCCACACCATCCTCTAAGATTGTAGCATTATATTTGTAGCGTACAACCTTATCTGACTTGTAGGGGATAGGACCCGGCAAACTAATCACCAATGGAGTAATAGTCGGCTTGATATGATACTCAACTTCAAAATGGGCGGGTGCACCAAAACAAGGCCCAATGATGTTTACCCCTTCTTCAACATAATCAGTCATTATGGAGTCATCTCTAGAAAACAAATCCTCATCTGAGGAGAAAAACTCATCTGCAGAGGCATACTCATCATCCGACTCTTCTTCAGCCAAACAAACCTTAATCATATCAACTTCATGATAATCATCCCTTTGACCTGTAACCTTGATGGTTCCATTATCCAACAACAACTGAACCCCTTTCCTCACGATTGAACATCCTCGGGAGTCCAGGCAGCAAATTCGGAAAGATCAATATTGATGTTCCACCTGACCAGCCATGTGGCAGAAAGTAACATGCAATTGTACAAGATCTTCATTCATATACTCCACATCAAAAATTCTGAAGTCTCTAGGACATCCAGAAACCATGTTCACTTCCTCTTCATACTCTGCCCTAGTCCTGATTATGTGGATGATGCCCTCATCCATCATCTCCTGCAAATTAGCCTTTATCTTATCGCAACCCTGTATGTCTGTACTGCAAATAACACAATCGGCATGGTCATGCGTATAGTAGCTAAATTCACAGAGGTTTGCGTGCATTTTCACCAAATCTCCCCTAACCAGATTAACATCAAAAATCAGGAAGTCACCAGGACAATCGGCCACCATATTCACAGCGTTTTCTCCTCCATGCTTGGGTAGAGGATTGTCTTTCACATTAGGGCCCACGTCTTTGAAAGATAGAATACCGGACTTCACCAATTTTTTTACCTTAGTCTTCAAAGGATAGCAATTATCAACATTATGCCCTGGTGCTCCCTGATGGAAAGCACATGTTTGGTCTGCTTTGTAATACCAAGGCAACGACGATGGTACAGCGGGAGGTGGTCGGGTCTGAACCAACTTCTTCTAAATTAACGTCGGGAGTAACTCTGTATAACTCATAGGGATAGGTTCATAACTCTCCCTTCTATGATTATACCCTTGATTCACCTACTGGGATGGTCTCTGATAAGCAACGGTGGTTGAAGCTACACCAACAACCGGAGTAACTGAGGCGACTTGCTGATGACGCTGATAACTTCTTCTAGGAGAATTAACTCTCCTTTCTTGCAAGACAACATTTGTATCTCCTTCCTTCTTCTTGGTAAACCCATAAGATGGCTTCTTCTCACTTCCAGAACCTTCACTCTTTGTTAAACGGCCCTCTCTTACAGCCTCTTCTAAACGGATACCCATGCCTACCATTTCAGTAAAGTCACTTGGCGCACTCGCTACCATCCTTTCATAGTAGAAAGCACCCAGAGTCTTCAAGAAAATCTTAGTCATCTCCTTCTCATCCATGGGAGGAATCACTTGGGAGGCTACCTCACGCCATCTCTGTGCATATTCTTTGAATGATTCCCTGTCTTTCTGAACCATGGCCCTGAGTTGATCACGGTCAGGCGCCATATCCATGTTGTATTTGTATTGTCTGATAAATGCTTTTCCGAAGTCATTGAAAGCATTGATATTGACACTATCCAAACTCATATACCACTTCAGCGCATCACCGGTCAAACTATCCTAAAAAAAGTGAATCAACAGACACTGATCATCAGTATGGGTAGACATTCTCCTTACATACATCACCAAATGAGCACGAGGGCAAGTGTTGTCCTTGTACTTTTCAAACTCTGGGACTTTAAGTTTTGTAGGTATCTTGACATTCGGGACCAAGCATAATTCATTCACATTCTTCCCGAATAATTCCTTTCCCCTGAGGGCCTTCATCTCCCTCTGCATCTTGTCAAACTATTCTTGAAAATCATCCATTCTGTCATAAAGGCCCAAGTCTTCACTTGGTGTAGGAAAAGGATGACACATATCATCATTAGCAAATGGAACCATATTCACCGAAGGAGGTTGAAACCATCAGCTGGAAATCATCGAACAGTGAAGTCGCCACCGAACGTCTTTTATCCCACCGAGAGGGAAAGGTAAACATCGAGAAAACCTGGAAAGGGAGAAATCACGGTCTTTCGACCGAGAGATCGGGTAAGGGAGTCTGTTACGCGAAGGGAAGGTATTATCACCCCACGTGCCCGTAGTCCTATGTCTATGGCTTACAACTGAAAAGGGAATGCATTCAAAAGAAAAGAATAATGTAGGGAAAATAAAAGAAGTGCTCGGTTGGGCCCTACCCCAATGCCTATGTATCCCTTTTAAGGAATCAGAGCAGCCGTAGTTCGGCTTAAGTTATTTGGTTGGTTTGTGTTTTTTAATTAAGACAAACAAAGATAGTCAAGATGGCAAAACATCAAGTGAAACAATCAAACAAATGAGGTGATCAAACATCTACTAAGTAATAACAAAGTAACATGTCAAAGATGGCGAAACATCAAATGGTAGATGAATGACAAAACATCGCACCTAACAATGATATTGAGAATCAATGTAAGATAACAAACATGTGTGATGGCGAAACATGGGCTTCAACAAATATGCGATGGCGAAACATCGATTAAAGGATAACATGAAATCATGTAAAAGATGGCGAAACATCGATAAAATAGATGACGAAACATCACACCTAACAATGATATTGTGAATCAAAGTAGGATAACAAACATGTGCGGTGGCGAAACATCGGCTTCAACAAATATGCGATGGCAAAACATCGATTAAAGGATAACAAGAAATCATGGCAAAGATGGTGAAACATCGATAAAATAGATGACGAAACATCATACCTAATAATGATATTGAGAATCAAAGTAGGATAACAAACATGTACAATGACGAAACATCGGCTTCAAGATAACAAGATATCATGGCAAAAGATGACGAAACATCGATAAAATAGATGGAAAAACATCACATCTAACAATGATATTGAGAATCAATGTAGGATAACAAACATGTGTGATGGCGAAACATAGGCTTCAACAAATATGCGATGGCGAAACAACGATTAAAGGATAACAAGAAATCATGGCAAAGATGGCGAAACATCGATAAAATAGATGACGAAACATCACACCTAACAATGATATTGAGAATCAAAGTAGGATAACAAACATGTGCGATGGCGAAAGATCGGCTTCAAGATAACAAGATATCATGGCAAAAGATGACGAAACATCGATAAAATAGATGGGAAAACATCACACCTAACAATGATATTGAGAATCAATGTAGGATAACAAACATGTGCGATGGCGAAACATTGGCTTCAAGATAAACAAAGTAAGATTGGTTTGTATCTTTTACTTTGAATAAGAGTTTGGGTTCATTAGAGGTGTCTTATGATTTGCCAAGAAAACAATTTTTGTTTTAAGATGCAAGATGCAAAGAGAGAGAAAAAACAACTAAGGGAAACTATCCTAGTACTATCCCTAGTGTTATCATACAATGGTTGACCCTAAGGTTGATGATAATGGAAAATCCTGTCCTATGTTAGCATACATGGATTCTTATCTTAATCAACATGTCAAAGAAAGCTTAACAACACTATCCTATAGGGAACATGCAACGAGAGCGAAGTCGTGATCTCAATATCTAAATTGAGTGACTCATCGATCAACAATTAAGGAAGAAAAGCAATAAACATCCTATAGGGAACATGCAATGAGAGCCAAGTCGTGGTCTTAATGTCTAAATTGAGTGACTCATCGATCAACAACAAAAGAAGAAAAGCAATAAACATCCTATAGGGAATATGCAATGAGAGCGAAGTCGTGATCTCAATGTCTAAATTGAGTGACTCATCGATCAACACAAACACAACATAGGTATTAGGCAAAAAAACATAGGGCCTCCTAACATATATCAGCAACATAGGTCCCATCATGCAATCAGAGAACTATGCAAAATGCAAAATGAAAGAAGGGAGATAGTGCAATACCAAACGGATAACTATCTGTAGTAACCGAGCAAGAATAAAAGAAACCCAGAGAACTTCAAGCAAGCTGGAATCAATAGACGAATCAAGTCAGAAATTACGCCATAAGGATGTAAGTAATGAGATTATCAGATATGAACAGATCCCCATGGGCAAAGTATAGTATTCATAATATCATGTATATCCTACATGGAATATCAAACATGCCAAATACAAGAGCAGTGTCAGTGTAATAAGTTGTGTTCCACAAATAAAGTGGAACACAGTATCCTCAGGCCAAAAGTGGGATGCTATACATTGTCACAAAGTCTCCAAGATATGCCAAGGTCGCTAATCCTAAGTCCAAGAAAAAGTCTCATGCTCCACAATGCTAAGGATAGTGACCAAATAGTCCAAGTATTATTAAAGCTTTTTTTATGGTTCATGTTGATTATTAGGTGTCTTTAAAAGGAAAAGAAAAGCTCAAGTGAGAAAAATAAAAATGACATAAAAATAAATGCTCAAGTGAGCAAAGATGAAAATAGCATGAAATGTAAAATGCTAAAAGTAAATGGTACATAAAGCATAAAAGCACAAGGTAAAGTCAATTGTTGGAAATTAGTAGTTAGTTGGATGACCATCTTGAAACTTACATTTGGAACTCATTAGAGGATTGGTAGAACCAAATCCTCCACACAACAAGTTGCATTTGCTTTTTGTCAAGTATATCATCCATTTTGGAATTCTCAAAAGGTAACATTTAATGATCAACGATGTTTAAGTGATCCGCGTTGACCAAAGGTGTTGTAGATCCATTAGAGGATTGGTAGAACCAAAGCCTCCACACAATGAATCTCAAGGTTATTGGATTAAAGAGATCAAATTAACATACTTGGGCTTGCAATCATAAGTTTGGGCCACAAATGATCATTTATTCGAATCGGGACAAAATTTAGCGCTATGTTAAGCAATCGTAAGTGGACTTATGTAGAAGTCACACCTATTTTGAGGCCGGTCAATAGCAATCTATGTACTTCATATTTGGATAAATGATATAGAGATCACCATCCATTAACATGTAGCACAATTAAAAAAAAGAAAGGGATAAGATGAAGAGGGAGGGGAATGATAAGCTAATTTGGATCACCATTTCAAAAAAAAAATCATCTTTAAATTCAACCACTCCTCTAGATGGATTAAAGCACTAAACATATCATTAATCCAAAGCACCAAAAATGAATTAAATAATTCATTCTTAGTTAGATTTGCATTGATGAACATTTATCCAACTTCATCTACATCACAAATTCCATTGAGTTTAAAAACAAATTGAACATTTAAAATTGCAATCCAAATTATCCATCAAAGAGAGTGTGCAGAAAAATATTTGAGTCAAAACAGCCCCAAAATAAGGCAGCAAAAGTGTTTTTGGCACTGTTACAATCAATTGTGCTTAGGCAGCAACCTATTGCATTAGTGTAGCTTTTTTCAAATCAATTTTCTGTGACAATCAATTGCAATGTTACAACAATTGATTGCAACCTGTTAAAAATCAGTAGCAAACAGCATTTCAAAGATCAAGTTCTTGTTCCAACTTTTCATCAAACACCTTATGATCATGGATCCAATTGAGCATGAAAATTCTAGCAAATTTTGAGAAAATAACATTAATGGAATCATAAAAGCAGTGCTCAATGAATAAAAACCAGAAATCCACAAGAGATCACATTATGAAGGATGATGATCCAACTTACCAAAGGTAGAATTTGAGAATTATCAAACAACTTCAGAATTTGCTCCAATTCAACCACAAGAATCAATTAATCAAGCTTGGATGTAGAGAATTGATGGAGAAAAAATATTTGGATGAAGGCTTAGCTCAAAGATTAGTAAGCTTTAATGCAAAGCTTACTATCTTTTTGGAAAATGGAGCTTTGAGTGAATTTGGTAGATGGAGAGAATTGAGAGATTTTTTAGCAAAGTGATTTTGGCTATCAAAAGCTTGAAATTTGAATGAAATAAGGGCTCTATTTATAGAGTTTTAGGATTGGGATTAGTGGTAATTTGGTAATTGATTCTTGGAGCCAAATTTGAATTAATGATATAATTTCAAATTATGCAGAAAAAATTGGAGCCAAAATGATAAAAGTTTGAATTTGCTGGCTTTTTCAAAAAAACACGTGCATTTTTCTATCATGTGTCGATACATAAGTGGTATGTGTCGATACATCCTGGTTGTATAACACAGCATGTGTCGATACATGCCTCTATGTGTCGATACATACTGTTAATCCAACTCATTACAGAACCACACAAACTACATGAGTCGATACATAACACGTATGTGTCGACACATGCAAGTTATTCAAACAGGATGAGTCGATGCATACATGCATGTGTCGACACATGCTAGTTTTTCAAGCAGGATGAGTCGATACATACATGCATGTGTCGATACATGCTGGTTATGCTCAACAAGATGAGTCGATACATAAGTTTATGGGTCGATGCATACCTTCTTTTGCCACAAATAGAATCAAATCAACTTTGCATGAGCTTATTTGTTGGATACTTGGTACCTAAAACACAAATTGTGCAAAGACAAAGACAAATACATTTTTTTTGATTAGGAGTTAGTCAACAACACATAAACAGAATACACAACTAAAGTGCTTGGAGAAAGCTGATCAAGCTTTAAAACCCCAATTTGACTGGTGAATCAAAGGAGTGGTTCCCTCACATAATCACACAAACTCTAATCCTCTGAAGATCCAAAGAGATGGATGAAACAACTTGAGATGTGTAATTAAATTCGAGCTTGAAAGATCCAGAGGTTCAACTGACAAGGTTCCACTTGAGCAACTTGTCAAAGCAACCAACCTTCAAAGCTTAAGGAAGACTTGGCAACCAAAGTACTTTGATCCCATCACAATGTATAAATGCAATGCAATATGATACTCATGATGAAACATAAGACTAAATCAAGAGGGTAAATTTTGGGGTGCAACAGCTGCCCCTATTCAAATATCTTCAACATGATAAGTGAGAAAAGCGACAATTTTCGAGTGTACAAGGTTGAAGATGTTTGAATACGAAAGAACCTGAAAATTTACACTCTTGAAGAAAAAAGAAATAGAAACAGAAAACTCCCAAGACGTGCGTCAGAATGAAGTTGTAACGCAGGTCGAAACAGAATAAAAACAAAGAAGAGTAGACGCGACTAAACTTCCGGACAGATGTGACAGGGCAAAACTGGGCTTCAAAAGGGATGAGACAAAACTCAAACCACGGAGTATAGGGGAAACTAAGCTCTGGAAAAGAAAACGTACGCGGGTGAGGAGACGAAACTCTGAGCTCGACCCAAAGCAAAAGTGGCTAGAGTGCGCGATTCTAGGAGCACTTGCTAATCTCAACTAAGATAGACAATATGAAGGAACTGAAAGAATCTCAGAAATGAGGAACAAAAGCGAGACGAAACTCGACTCAAAAACCAGTTAGACGAAACTAAACCAGATAAGTACCAGGACGAAACTGGATTTCACGCACGGGTAACGAGGTGAAACTCGACCCAAAGCAAAGTGATGAGAGTGCACGTTTCTCAGAGCACCTACCTGTCTCAGATCAATGGATAGACAATGACAAAAACTGATAGAAGAATCCAAGGAACAAAGGAGACTGATTTCAAACCAGGGATGCAGTACGAACACTGCACTCGATAAACAAACACCGTCAAAGGTTCCAAGGTATGAAAGCAAAAATGAGACGAAACTCGACTCAATAACTAGTTGGGCGAAACTAAACTAGATGAGTACCAGGACGAAACTGGATTTCATGCACAAGCGACGAGGCGAAACTCGACCCAAAGTGAGAGTGATGAGAGCGCATGTTTCTCAGAGCACCTGCTAGTCTCAAATCAATGGATAAACAGTGACGAAAACTGATAGAAGAATCCAAGGAACAAAAGAGACAAATTTCAAACCAGGGACGCAGTACGAACACTGCACTCGGTAAACGAACACCGTCAAAGGGTCCAAGGTATGAAAGCAAAAACGAGATGAAACTCGACTCAATAACTAGTTAGGTGAAACTAAACTAGATGAGTACCAGGACGAAACTGGATTTCATGCGCAGGGTGAGGAGATGAAACTCTGAGCTCAACCCAAAGCAAGGAGATTAGGGCGTACACCTAAAAACCTGCTGAAAGTGAATATCAGGACGAAACTGGTATTCGAAAGGTGCATAAATAGACATTGGAATGAACCGAAGAGGGTAGTGGAGACTAAACCCGAGAAAGACCGTATCAGGGCGAAACTGAACTATGGTCAAGAGTAGACACTCAAACAAACAAATGATTGACGTCAAAAGGATATTGGTATGGGGAGGAAACTGAGATAATGAAGACGAAGACCTCGTTGGGGGTTTAATCTGAAGTAATAGTTGAATCACTGGGGATGACGGAAATAATAATGGCTTATGTTCCGGTGTATGTTTGAATTCTTTTTTATAGCGTAATGCTCCATATAATGGAAATGCTACGCGTTTTGGTAGATGCAAATGTAATGATGCATGTTTAAAAGTTCCACTGGGGAATGGCCAATTGAGAAGCCAATAACCAAGAAGTCAGGATCTGACATGACTTGCAAAAATAAATTGCAAAATCCAAAGGAGAGGAGAAAATATGGGGAACCGCTAGAGAGGGAACCCTGAACAGATGAAGCTTCACGGGGAATAACAACCAAGCAACCAGCAGAAATGGGCCGCAAACATTGAGGGGAGCTGCAAAAATAAATTGCAAACTCCGGGGAAAATCAGGTCGACATTGCAACTTCTGGAAAAGGTCGAAAGCCTTTTGCTGGGGGAACAAAGTTCTACTGAGGATACGAGACTTCACCGGGGATACAGAACTCTTGCTGAAGAGGTTGAACTTCACCGGAGAGATAGAACCTCGTTGAAGATTAACTTGATGGAGAGATACTCTCTTGGAATGCAACCAAAGGACGAATCCTGCAGATAGTCACATGGTAACAAGACCTTACTGGGGAATAAGAGAAGATCCTTAACAAAGGATGTCCTGGTCAACAGATCGGCTGGGAAATGAGAGGTCAAAGCGAGGGCTCCAGGCTTAACGACTCCATTGGGGATAGGCGACACATCCAAACTTGGAGTCTTGGAGCAAGGCTTTCAAAAGAAGATTCCTGGGGTAACAAAATTTTGTTGTAGAAACGAAACTTCACAGGGGATATGAAACTTCACAGGGGATAGGGAAAAGATCCTTGAACCTTCGGTATTCAACCGTAAAAAGGACTATGAAGATAGTCAAACAGTATCACTTTGGGAAATGGAAATCTCAGCCAACATCAACCCTACCGAGGATAATAAAAGATTTTTTTTGATATTGAAATGCCCCAAGTCAAAAATTAAATGGGAAAAATGAGAACTTCAGAACGCGAACTTCAATGATACCTCAAATCGGAAGATAAACTCCACTAGGAATAGTCTCTGTTAAGAAACGAGATAATGCTCATCCAGACTTGGTTGGAGAATGAAGGTATCCAGAACCTTATCCGCCTCGAGAATTCCTCACATGACAATGCTGAGGAGAAGCAACCCTGCGGGGGATTTCCATCATTAACATGCTTCCCCAGAATAGTGGAATTTTGAGAAATCGAACCTCAACTTGTCTGCCCCAGCATGGAGAAATGAAAAGACCAGTAACCACAGGCCGAACCCTGATAAAAATTCGCAAAATAAATTGCAAATTCTGATCTTATCAGAACTGACTTTTGTTTGATAAGTTGTCAATTTATCACTGGGGATAACTTCCTGGGGAGAAAAATGCAAAAATAAATTACACTGCAGAAGAAATCTTGACCTATGTCTCACCTCTTAACCTTCTGGGGAAAAGATTCAATATCTCCTTCCACGGATAAAGACAACATTGCTGGAAGTTGGGTCCCTACAAAAAGAACTCTGGTCGAGAATAAGACGCTTTTGTAGGAGAGACTCAACAAGATATGTTGTTGCTGGAAGTAAGAGAATCTTCAGCTCCACTAGGAAATAAAGATACGCTTCAATCAGAACAAAATCCAGCTATAATGCTTTATCTTGGGGCTAGGAACCACAATAGTGTACTCTTATGGGGAAGCAACACTTATCAACATCCAGGATTGAGATCTACTGGGAAAAGAGAGCATCTGTGAATAACACTTTCGATGAAACGACTCTATTGGAGAAATGAGTGTTCTTGAATAGTAGATTTCTTGATAAGGCAACTTCACAGGGGAGATGAGGATTTCCAAGTAAGGGATATCTGAAGGCAGCTCCACTGGGGGAAAAGAGAAATTTTGCATAAGAGATATCATCCAATGGTCTTCACTGGAGAGATAAAATAAACCTCAACACAAATCAGCTGGAAGAATGAAAATTCCTGAGAACGAGATCTCCAATAAGGCAGCTTCATTGGGGAATGAGAAATTTTGGACAAGAGATCCTCATGAACAGCCTCCTCTGAGGGAGTGAGATGATGCTCCCGTGACTTTGCTAGGAAACAGAACAGACTTGAACAGTCTTTACTGGGGATAACAAAATATTCTCAACATAACTAACTTCAAACCATGCTTCTGCCATGGGGAGATTAGGGAATTCTTGAACAAGAAATCTTTATGAATTGACTTCATCGGGGAATAAGAGAAATTTTCGAAGGAACTCTCGACTTCAATTGGGGATGAGAACACTCCATTTTTACTAGGCGACCAGGAAGATGAAACTTCAAGCACTTGGGGGATACAACTCTCTTAGTCTGAAACTCCAACTAGTCGATCCTTAAAACTATATGCTTTGGGAGATTCCCTGGGGAGAAATAGAAGCTTCAGATCTCCGTGGAAACCCTCAATTAATCTCAAATAAATTTGATCTTCCTGAAATGACATCATCGGTGAATATGAAGATATTCAATCAAATCTTTAGTCAGGGTAAAGATGTTGTGCTTCGAGGAATAGATATTCTCTTGGGAGAAGTAGAAACTTCAGTGTCGCTTCGGGGGAAACGATCCAGGTTAGGGTTACCTTAATCCTCTTGAAAGATGTTGCTCTGGTGATAGAGAATTACGCAGATAAATAAAGCACATGATAATTTTATGCGAAATAGATCACTGAATGTGCCCCAGTTAGTGTAACAACTTTTCTGGAGAGGGTCCTTTTATCTTGAGATAATCTGCCCCAGATTATTCGAGCTCTAGATAATTCTCTGACACAACAGGTCTATGGAGAGATTCGTTGAACTTCGATGTAACCTCTTCAGTTTGACCAACCTTTGAAGAGATTCTCCTCGAGAGGAATTCCCGAGATCTGTGCTGAGAATAGCACTCCTGACTTCAATTAGAGATAAAGATCTCAACTTCTGGTGAAGGAATAACAATATCGAGACTTAAAATTCTGATGAGCTAAGGATAACAATCCCGACTTCTTGTCATGCTATTCAAATTCATAAGTTTTTTAGCCTGCGATTGGACTTAACCTGATTAACTCTGAGGTGGAGAAATGCCCATGCATAATGCCTTACCCCAGTCTATAGGGTTGTTAAAGAACTTGCCTTGAAAGTACTTCCTGAGATTTGTACCACCCAGATAAACTGCCCCAGTGTTCCAAACTTTGAAATATGGCCTCTGATTAATCAAAATTAGAAGTGGCATCAATAAGTCTTGGGTAACGGACCCTCATCACTCGGCACTTTGAGAGATTCGTTGAATCTCGACATCACTTCCCCCAGATTGATAAAGTTTTGAGAGTCAATGGATCCTGACTTGATTTCTCCAGATTAGCAGAATCTTGGAAAACCAGTTCTTCACCTCGTGCTCACAGAGGAATGAGAAGTTTACGGAGTTTTAAAGATAACACCTTCTCGGGATGATTGACTTACGTCCTCAAAACCATCTAGTACACAATCATACTTCTCAACTCGAACTTCTTTACGCGCAAGCAGATGCTTGACAAAAATTGTCCTTTGGGACCAACAGTCTTCTTCAATTCAAAGGAGTAGCTAAAAATCATGCCTCAGATTAAGATCATTCTTTTCAACAGATCCCTGAAGCAATTCATCCCTCGGGATGATCAAACTCTTTATCTGATGCTCATTATGCAAGCTCGCTTGATGTTTAAGCACTTTTTCATATGCAAAGAATGTTTTATCCTATGAATGATAAATCTAATGCAAATCATATAGTTGTCTTGAAGTTAGAAAACTTTTTATTGAAAATATGTTGAAACATCGAAATTTTTCTGTACAAAGAAAATAAAAGAGGGAGTGATACCAACTCAAAAGTTTTAAGCAAGTCTCCTAGGAGTCAGGTTACCATATTCTCGTAACAGTTTTGCTTTCAAATTAACCCATGCTTCAATTAGGACTTTTAAGGGTTGTAACGTGGCCTGGTTCATGGTTTTTTAGAAAAAAATTTAAGGCTCAAGTTATTTGGTGCCCACCCCCTTCGTGATGTTCTCCAGTCCTAAATCCAGTTAACTTGACACGATCATTCATCTCTCAAAAGGAACTTTGATATGGTTGAGGAACCACAACAATATTTTTTTGGACACGACAATCACTTAACCTTTGGTTTTTGGGTGTTTGATCACACGACTTTTCTTTTGATGAGGATTTTTATTGGATAATCCTTTTTTTGCCATAATTTTTTTCACTTTCCCTAACTTTTTCCTGGACAAATTCTTTTTTTTTTTTTTGAATTTCAATTTGGAAGTCCAGCGGGATGCCCTAACTTTTGCCTAAGCGACTTGTTTTCAAGTTTCGACTTAGCGGGGATTTTTGTTTCTTTCTCATTCATAATTTCCCTTTTGAACAAGTCGTGTGACCCTAAGTCTTTGAACTTTTTTTTTGGAGGAAAGTGACTGTCTCATTCTTTGGTTGGCGAGGGTAACCATTATTGTATCGATTCAATCTCGACCTCGGGATTTCGTGAGGAAATGACCATTATTGTTTTGATCTTTTCCCGACCTCATAATGCGAGGGATAAGGTGCGTTGATCCTCGGATGGGACACTCCTTCTGAAATTTGAATGCTCGATCAGATTAACTGAACATCTACCCTGCCCCGGGTTAAAAATAAGGGTTTTTTCTTGAACAGAAAAGAAACTCCTACTTCAAAGGCTCAGAGGGGTTAACGAGGGTCTAACTCCCTTATATCTCCGGTGTTTGGGGATTGAAACAAGGCATGTACATCGTCAGCAAGGTTTTTACTTGAAAGCATACCATTTGAGATTTCAGGTAAATTTGTATCATCCTCCCTCCAGAGTTATTGTTTTTAAACAAGAGTTGAATATCAAAAACATAGTAAAACAAATAAGAGTGATAACGAATGGATTAATTCAAAACATACATATTCAATGCATTATGATTAACTTTCAAAAAGATGAGCAAGTTTGCATATAAGAAAGTGCCGAACAAAACAATTAAGATTGCAAATGGGAATGCAAATGAAATTTGAAATTTCCGTGTTGAGGAGACTAGTCTCCGTATGGACTGATTGCTCCAAATGATCTTCTGCAACCTCGAGGCTCAATTGGATAAGAGATTCCCCATCTGATATGGACACGACAGTCTCAAAGATTTCTTAAAAGGGAGGGTGAACATTGTACCAAACGAAAAGCTCGAAATTGTCCTCCACATTAGAAATTGGACTTTGGAAAAGACGCCAGGCCAGAGCTGGACTTTACTCAAAACTCTTGCAATCTTCAACATTACCACTAAATTCCCTAGAATCAGAGACACGTCTAGCATTTTGCATCGGAAGAGAGAATAATCAACTGAATAGTCTCAAAGCACGAAGCTTTACCAGATGAATTCCCAACGGACGAGAAAGTGCTAGGATGTAAGGCATTGAGATGGTATCAACATAATTCTCAATTTTCTTCTATCTTTTCTACTTAAAAGCTCTGCCCCATGGATTCACTTGGGGAACAAACACTGACTGCTAAAGTGAAGATCAAGTGGCCCAAAGTTGTAGAGAGTGTGCCTGATTGAATAATTGGGTGCCCCGGTGTGGTAACCATATCTGTTGTTGGTATCATGATCAGGATAGGAATTTGTAGACGGTACTGAAGTACATAGCCCAACCTACTGAAGCTCAAACAAGCGTGGAAACAAACAAGAATAAAGCACTGGGATGGGATCAAAATCACTCTCCAAACCTATTTTGCCCTTGTTGATAAAATAAACCTCTTTAATTCAACTGGAAAATAGGAACCATCCGCTGATAAGAAGTTCCAAGCGCTTAAGGTAGTGGATGAAATCCACAAGGCATTTCATGGTTTGAAAGAAATCCCAAAAGATGAGCAGAAGAGAATAACTCACGCTGCAACAATCGGTGTGGGATTGTTGACGCCATCATCAAGACTTCCATGACCTGACTCAATTGGGTCTTCAACTGAATATCTTCCTCCTCAAAGAGTTCCCAATCACGGGCCATGGCTTGCATGTACCCCAAACAACTCCATCTGAATCTTCATCCCAGCAAATACCCCATGAAGTTTTTCCATAACTGACCTCCGAGCACGTGATAACAAGGGTTCAAGTTTGTATATCTGAGGAGAATACCGGGTCTGAATAAGAATCTCCAACTCTCAGTACCTGTTATGAATGCATGAATATGCATGAAGCGCGTGAGTGGATGCAATTCCATGTTCAATCATTTCCAAGGAACTCACATGCTTTTAAATTTGATTTTAAACTAGTAAAAGATGAAAAAGTGCAGCACAAAGTTCACAAGCATGGTTCCTTGGAAATGAAAAGAACACGTGTGTTAAAATGAAGTTAACAGCTTATATGTGCAAGAACACGGGATCAAGGTTCCATAAACATGGAAAATGACTGCACTGTCTCTAGACTCACCGGATCAAAGGTACGACATCACCCTGGAACACAAAAGAGCCAAGTACCAAACAGATCAGCAACTGTATGAGATCAAAATCTCCCTGTCACAAAAGGTAGCTGTTGAACTGCCGAAATAAACGGCCATTCCCATGTGCAAAATCTAGAGAAAATCGAGAGAACACACGGTCATCGACAGTATCAAGTCACCATAAAAAACATACAGTAACTATCAGAACATGGTCATCAACAAAACTCAATTCAGCAACATAATCAAAGTCACCGTCAGAACTAGAGTCACCGTCACAACACAAAGTCACCAACAGTACCTGTACCTGTAAGAAAAGTTTTCCCGCCCCTCTCACGGGTGTAGTCTAGGTCAAGGTAAGGTTAAAATCCAAATCAGAGTACAAGAGCTTGAATGTCGGTATCATCATACGATAACACCTATCTGAACTACCTCTGAAGTCATGGATCTCATGGTCAGGTCTACAAAGCATCCGCCTCATAGATGCCATAGCCACTCTATTCCTAGTTCATATGTAATTCAATCATAGCCTGGGTATGAGGCCTTTTACCTCATGGAACAACCCACCCACCAAGAGAAACCAGAAACCAAACAGTCCAGCCAAATCCAGTATACAGAAAGTAAAGCGCACATAGGATGTAATGCAAACAGATAAATATGCAAAGCGGTAAAATAAACATCCAAAAATAAAATAAATAAGAGCTAGGATCAACTCTGGGATGGACCAGCAAAAGGTCAATCTGTCCCCAGTGAAGTCGCCAGCTGAAACCTCCGGCTGGAAATCATCGAACAATGAAGTCGCCACCGAACGTCTTTTATCCCACCGAGAGGGAAAGGTAAACATCGACAAAACCTGGAAAGGGAGAAATCACGGTCTTTCGACCGAGAGATCGAGTAAGGGAGTCTGTTACGCAAAGGGAAGGTATTAGCACCCCAGCGCCCGTAGTACTCTGCGGTATCCACTCTTGTTGTCTAATCTAATGGGTGTGGTCAAGTCCTATGTCTATGGCTTACAACTGAAAAGGGAATGCATGAAAAAGAAAATAATAATGTAGGGAAAATAAAATAAGTGCTCGGTTGGGCCCTACCCCAATGCCTATGTATCCCTTTTAAGGAATCAGAGCAGCCGTAGTTTGGCTTAAGTGTTTTGGTTGGTTTGTCTTTTTTAATTAAGACAAACAAAGATAGTCAAGATGGCAAAACATCAATTGAAACAATCAAACAAATGAGGTGATTAAACATCGACTAAGTAATAACAAAGTAACATGTCAAAGATGGCGAAACATCAAATGGTAGATGAATGACAAAACATCGCACCTAACAATGAAATTGAGAATCAATGTAGGATAACAAACATGTGCGATGGCAAAACATCAGCTTCAATAAATATGCGATGGCGAAACATCGATTAAAGGATAACAAGAAATCATGGCAAAGATGGAGAAACATCGATAAAATAGATGACGAAACATCACACCCAACAATGATATTGAGAATCAAAGTAGGATAACAAACATGTGCGATGGCGAAACATCGGCTTCAAGATAACAAGATATCATGGCAAAAGATGACGAAACATCGATAAAATAGATGGCAAAACATCACACCTAACAATGATATTGAGAATCAATGTAGGATAACAAACATGTGCGATGGTGAAACATCGGCTTCAACAAATATGCGATGGCGAAACATCGATTAAAGGATAACAAGAAATCATGGCAAATATGGTGAAACATCGATAAAATAGATGACAAAACATCACACCTAACAATGATATTGAGAATCAAAGTAGGATAACAAACATGTGTGATGGCGAAACATCGGCTTCAAGATAACAAGATATCATGGCAAAAGATGACGAAACATTGATAAAATAGATGGCAAAACATCACACCTAATAATGATATTGAGAATCAATGTAGGATAACAAACATGTGCGATGGCGAAAAATTGGCTTCAAGATAAACAAAGTAAGATTGGTTTGTATCTTTTAATTTTAAGAAGAGTTTGGGTTCATTAGAGGTGTCTTATGATTTGCCAAGAAAACAATTTTTGTTTTAAGATGCAAGATGCAAAGAGAGAGAAAAAAACAACTAATGGAAACTATCCTAGTAATATCCCTAGTGTTATCATACAATGGTTGACCCTAAGGTTGAGGATAAAGGAAAATCATGTCCTATGTTAGCATACATGGATTCCTATCTTAATCAGCATGTCAAAGAAAGCTTAACAACACTATCCTATAGGGAACATGCAATGTCAATGTCTAAATTGAGTGACTCATCGATCAACAACAAAAGAAGAAAAGTAATAAACATCCTATAGGGAACATGCAATGAGAGAAAAGTCGTGATCTCAATGTCTAAATTGAGTGACTCATCGATCAACACAAACAGAACATAGGTATTAGGCAAAAAACTGAGGGCCTCCTGACATATATCAGCAACAGAGGTCCCATCATGCAATCAGAGAACTATGCAAAATGCAAAATGAAAGAAGGGAGATAGTGCAATACCAAACGGATAACTATCCGTAGAAACCGAGCAAGAATAAAAAGAAACCCAGAGAAATTCAAGCAAGCTGGCATCAATAGACAAATCAAGTCAGAAATTACGCCATAAGGATGTAAGTAATGAGATTATCAAATATGAACAGATCTCCATGGGCAAAGTATAGTATTCATAATATCATGTATATCCTGCATGGAATATCAAACATGCCAAATACAAGAGCAGTGTCAGTGTAATAAGTTGTGTTCCACAAATAAAGTGGAACACAGTATCCTCAGGCCAAAAGTGGGATGCTATACATTGTCACAAAGTTTCAAAGATATGCCAAGGTCGCTAATCCTAAGTCCAAGAAAAAGTCTCATGCTCCAAAATGCTAAGGATAGTGACCAAATAGTCCAAGTATTATTAAAGCTTTTTTTTATGGTTCATGTTGATTATTAGGTGTCTTTAAAAGGAAAAGAAAAGCTCAAGTGAGCAAAATAAAAATGACATAAAAATAAATGCTCAAGCGAGCAAAGATGAAAATAGCATGAAATGTAAAATGCTAAAAGTAAATGGCACATAAATCATAAAAGCACAAGGTAAAGTAAATTGTTAGAAATTAGTGGTTAGTTGGATGACCATCTTGAAACTTGCATTTGGAACTCATTAGAGGATTGGTAGAACCAAAGCCTCCCCACAACAAGTTGCATTTGCTTTTTGTCAAGTATATCATTCATTTTGGAATTCTCAAAAGGTAACATTTAATGATCAATGATGTTTAAGTGATCCGCATTGACCAAAGGTGTTGTAGATCCATTAGAGGATTGGTAGAACGAAAGCCTCCACATAATAAATCTCAAGGTTATTGGATCAAAGAGATCAAATTAACATACTTGGACTTGAAATCATAAGTTTGGGCTACGAATTATCATTTATCAAATCGGGACAAAATTTAGCGCTATGTTAAGCAATTGTAAGTGGACTTATGTAGAAGTCGCACCTATTTTGAGGCCGGTCAATAGCAATCTATGTACTTCATGTTTGGATAAATGATATAGAGATCACCATCCATTAACATGTAGCACAATTAAAAAAAAGAAAGGGATAAGATGAAGAGGGAGGGGAATGATAAGCTAATTTGGATCACCATTTCAAAATTCTTTCATCTTTAAATTCAACCACTCCTCTAGATGGATTAAAGCACTAAACATATCATTAATCTAAAGCACCAAAAATGAATTAAATAATTCATTCTTAGGTAGATTTGCATTGATGAAAATTTATCCAACTTCATCTACATCATAAAGTCCATTGAGTTTAAAAACAAATTGAACATTTAAAATTGCAATCCAAATTATCCATCAAAGAGAGTGTGCAGAAAAATATTTGAGTCAAAACAGCCCCAAAATAAGGCAGCAAAAGTGTTTTTGGCACTGTTACAATCAATTGTGCTTAGGTAGCAACCTATTGCATCAGTGCAGTTTTTTTTCAAATCAATTTTCTGTGACAATCAATTGCAATGTTACAATAATTGATTGCAACCTATTAAAAATCAGTAGCAAACAGCATTTCAAAGATCAAGTTCTTGTTCCAACTTTTCATCAAACACCTTATGATCATGGAACCAATTGAGCATGAAAATTCCAGCAAATTTTGAGAAAATAGCATTAATGGAGTCATAAAAGCAGTGCTCAATGAATCAAAACCAGAAATCCACAAGAGATCACATTATGAAAGATGATGATCCAACTTACCAAAGGTAGAATTTGAGAATAATCAAACAACTTCAGAATTTGCTCCAATTCAACCACAAGAATCAATTAATCAAGCTTGGATATAGATAATTGATGGAGAAAAAAATGTTTGTATGAAGGTTTAGCTCAAAGATTAGTAGGCTTTAATGCAAAGCTTACTATCTTTTTGGAAAATGGAGCTTTGAGTGAATTTGGTAGATAAAGAGAATTGAGAGATTTTTTAGCAAAGTGATTTTGGCTATCAAAAACTTGAAATTTGAATGAAATGAGGGCTCTATTTATAGAGTTTTAGGATTGGGATTAGTGGTAATTTGGTAATTGATTCTTGGAGCCAAATTTGAATTAATGATATAATTTCAAATTATGCAGACAAAATTGGAGCCAAAATGATAAAAGTTTGAATTTGCTGGCTTTTTCAAAAAAACACGTGCATTTTTCTGTCATGTGTCGATACATAGGTGGTATGTGTCGATACATCCTGGCTGTATAACACAACATGTGTCGATACATGCCTCTATGTGTCGATACATAATGTTAATCTAACTCATTACAAAACCACACAAACTGCATGAGTCGATACATAACACGTATGTGTCGACACATGCAAGTTATTCAAACAGGATGAGTCGATGCATACATGCATGTGTCGACACATGCTAGTTTTTCAAGCAGGATGATTCGATACATACATGCATGTGTCGATACATGTTAGTTATGCTCAACAAGATGAGTTGATACATAGGTTTATGGGTCGATGTATACCTTCTTTTGCCACAAACAGAATCAAATCAACTTTGCATGAGCTTATTTGTTGGATACTTGGTACCTAAAACACAAATTGTGCAAATACAAAGACAAATATATTTTTTTTATTAGGAGTTAGTCAACAACACATAAACAAAATACACAACTAAAGTGCTTGGAGAAAGTTGATCAAGCTTTAAAACCCCAATTTGACCGGTGAATCTAAGGAGTGGTTCCCTCACATAATCACATAAACTCCAATCCTTTGAAGATCCAAAGAGATGGATGAAACAACTTGAGATATGTAATTAAATTCGATCTTAAAAGATCCAGAGGTTCAACTGACAAGGTTCCACTTGAGCAACTTGTCAAAGAAACCAACCTTCAAAGCTTAAGGAAGACTTGATAACCAAAGTACTTTGATCCCATCACAATGTATAAATGCAATGCAATATGATACTCATGATGAAACATAAGCCTAAATCAAGAGGGTAAATTTTGGGGTGAAACAGAGGTGCAGCAGGAACAACATGCACCATAGGAGGTACAAGAGTAATAGTAGTTTGAACAACTGGAGCTTCTTGAGGACCAAGATTGAAAATTTCAGGTGCAAAGTTCTCTGGCATTCCCCATGGATAACCTTGAGGCATGCGATTCGGAATAATAGCTGGGGTAGCAGACACAGGAAAAGTCGGAGCTTCAGCAGTTGCCCTTGTTAGTTTAGGTTGAACACTTGATGGCTGATTCTGAGCAGCCACCAGAGATTCCATCAAAGCAGTAAGATTGGCCATGCCGACCTTCAAAGCAGAAACTTCCTCGCGCAGCTCACGTTTCTCTTGTTCTAAGTTGTCCATCTTCCTTCTGAAATTAGCTCGAGTGTTGTAGTGGTGAGTCAGCTTGCTGAACGAAGTAAAGAAGCTTGGTAAGACACCTGGATATGCATAACAAATGCAAGAAATATATGCAATATGATGCATGATATGTGGTGCACATGATTTATTTTTATTATTAATATTTCAAGGGACTTAAAGATTTATAGACACATTGCAAATATCAAAGTAATAACACATTTGAAATACTGGAAAAAAATTTATTATAATTGTGATCGGCGGGAATGAGAACTGACTGTTTTGGAATGCTGGTTCGCGTTTTGCGTTTGTTTTTGCAAAATGTCGCGGTAAGCAAGAGTCGCCACCGTCTTTTATTTTATCCAACAAGGAAAGGACAAAAGCACAGAAAAATTCCTTTTTGAGATATTTCTCGGGTTCGGGAGGTAGATTATAGAAAGGGAAGGTGTTAGCACCCTTTCTATCTGTGGTTATCCACGGGCTCTTAGGTACTTGCTCATTATGTTTTTAAAAGTTTGCTTTTCTTTATCTTTGTGGGTTTTGAAAAGAGTTTTTGTTTTGAAGGGGTGTAAGTGCGAAAAGTTTTGTTTTTGTTTTCAAAAGAGCAAGTATTTAAGAACATCTACCTACTCAAAAAAGGAATTAAACTGTACAAGTATCCTTTAGACAATGCTATCCCACTATTGAGGAGTAAGTAGCATCGTCGTTGGAGTTTTCGGGTCAATTCGATTAAGGGACATGTGGTCACTAAAGCAATGTTAGGATGCCTTAGCGGTAACCCTAATGTCTTAGATCATTTTTATCCGAGGCAACTGTTTCGAGGCAACTTATGATCTTTGGACAAGAGGACGACCTCTAAAACTTCCTATACTCAATGACCACGTTCGAGGCAACCAAGTGAGGTGTACCCTAGGGGTGGCATGTGCAAGTGTGTCAATTTTCAGTTATATTATCTTTACATGTCATGGTGAGCTACTGTTGATTTTAGGTTAAAGATTATCTTGTCATGCATTGCCTATTATTCAAACATCTAACAGTTAATGGTTGCAGAAATTAAATTGCGGAAAATAAATCTAAGTTATTACAAGGCGTCCAGTATTTACATCGCCAAAAACAAACCCTTAAAAATTAAATTGCGAAAAGTAAACAAAAGCGATAAATAAATCCTAATTCAAAACTATTACATTCCCGAAACAGTTACAATATTGATCAAAGATTAATCACGCGCGAGAAAATTAAATCGGAGTGTCTTTAGGGTTTTGACCCTTTTTATTAAATAAAGTATATTTTTGTTATTTTTTGAATTAAAAGGTTAGTCTAAGTCAATAATTAATTAATTAATAAAATGAAAATATTTTTGGTCTTTGATTATTTGAGGAATAAAATAAGAATGATTAAAAACATTAAAAACCCTAATTCTATATTAATTTTAATTTATTGCAAAATATGTTATTATTAAACCTATTTGAACTAAATTAATTAATTAATTGTTTATTTGCAAAAATAAGTAATAAAATTAATGGAATTAAATAAAAAAAAATTTGTTGTTTCTGATTTTTTTTATGAAAAAAATTAATGGGTTAATTAATTAATCAAAATAATAATAATAATAATAAAATAGAAATAGAAAATAATGAAAAGAAAAATAAAAAGAACAAACTCAAGGGGGTGTGGGCCTGATCTGAGTGAGAATCAGCAATTTCTAGAGCCCAAACGTCCAGCCTGTTGGACTTTTTTCAGATTCCATAGGCGCATGTTGACCAAGGAGTATGGTGGTCCTTCAACTTTGACCACTGGATCTTGGCCTGAAGCCACTTGGCATGCTGATCTTTGGGGCCTATGGTAATCCACTCTTGGAGTGCTACACCTGAGTATGTGAAGAAAAAATGTAACAAAGTTTTGGGGGGACCTGGGATTCGAACCCAGGTCCCAATGCTCACATGCCAACGCGCTTACCACTTAACCAACCTGCTTCATTCGTTATGGGAATAGAAAACAAATAATATATTCAAAAACAATTCAATATGCCCTGCAAAAATAAAAAACGCGCTAATTGTTTAAATGGGCCAATCACGCTAAGACACGTTATCGTCTTCCCCAACGCGTCCCTGGTTATTTACCTGTGGATTTTCATCCGTGGGAAGTTTCGTAGGATGTCTCAAAAATCCTCCCTAGGCCATGTAAACGCCATCCAAGAACATAGGCGTGTTCGTCTCTGCCTCCTGATCATCCCTGTAACCGTTATTTGCCTTGATTTTGCCTACATAAAAAATGCCTAAAAACAAGAACAAGAACCCTAGGTTCTGGATACGGGGTTATAAGCTACGAAAATAAAATTCAGTGATGCCAAAAGTTTCATAATGCAACGCAAAGTATGAATATACAATTATTTCAATGAAAGGATGCAAGAAAATGACTTCACGATATCATGTCCAGAGCAAGATTCGTGGATACTTACAATGAGTTTCAGGCACTGAAAGGCTTGGTTTTTGATTGGTCTCGCTTCAGGAGGTTGCTGGCAAGAGAGCTACGTTGTTATTTTGGATTAAATTCGCCTTCAATGTTGCTCTTGATCTCTCACTTTTCAAGCTTTTTTCCAAACTCGTTCTGGCCATTTTTGCAGAGTTTTGTGCCTGTGCCAGGTTTGTGTGACTTGTATGCATATAATGGAATGTGTTTAGGTTAAAATTTGGGCCATAATCCTTATGCATTAAAGATGGAAGATTTGTTTGACCACCATTGATAAGCTTTCCAAAATTGCATCAAATTTGAGATTTTGTGCATGTTTTGACTTGGCACGAGTTTGATTGAGTTTCACATGATATTTGCAAGCTGTAATGACCACAACAAATCTTGTTACATCAATTTTAGATTTTATTTGATTTAATATTGATTAATAATGAATTAAATCAATAAAAATGAAATAAAATAGAAAAATAGATGAATGTCCATGAAATCAAATATGGGACACGTGTGTGGCATGATAAGACTATATTAAGTGGAAAAAGTGGGCCCTTTTGTCAAAAATTGGAGTTTTGAGGATAGTTGACTTTTGGCAAATTTGGAAAAATGCCCAGCTTCAACAATGCATAACTTCTTCAATTTTGAACTTTTGGAGGTGTTCTTGGACTTTTTAGAAACCTTGAGATGTCCTATAATCAACCCTTTTAGTCTCATCTCATTTTCATATTCCATTCTCAAGTTATAAGCTTTGGAAAAAAAGGTGTTTTTGTTGACTTTCAAAAATGACCAATAATGTCCAAATTTGTAACTTTTTGTGAGAGCATTTCTTGATCTTGGGGTGTGAAGATGTATTGTAGGTAATTGCATCCTCTTCAAAATGAGATTTGTATGGGTCATTTCTCATAAAGTATGAGAAAGTTATGCTTGGTCAAAGTTGAGTTGACTTTTCCTACAAAACCCTAATTTAGCAACTTTTGAATCTTGATGAATTTTTAGCAATCCTTGATGAATCATGATCAAACCTTGATCAAATGATTAATTATACTTCAAAATGATAATGTTGACAAAAAATCTTGGGTTTTGACTGTATTTGGGACACAGTTGACTTTTGTCCTAGCACAGTCGATTTTTGGGTCTCTTGAGCAATTGACTGACCAAACTTCCTCTCCAAGGCTTGAAGTTTAACATGAATGAACTTAAGAACATTTTAGGACATTGGGGAGAACTTGAGGTCATTTGGATGTGAGGACCTTGTTGCAACACAAAACCCTAATTTTGACTTGACTGCCTTAGGAGATGATTTGACTGCCCAACCCTTGAGCCAACTTGAGTAACTTGAAGCTTCTTCTTGACAAGTCTTGAGGAATATGGGAGGGGAAATTTGGGGTACAACAGTTGCCCCTGTTCAATTTTCTTAAACCTGAGGATATAGATTGGCTTTTGAGCCTTTCGTGATCCGAAGGTGGAAGATAATTGAACACTAGAGTGCCCAAAAATTTGCACTCGCATGGTGTAGCATCAGCATTGTGATGTCGGGAATGGGCTTACAGATTCCATTTGGAGATTGTTGGTAGGAGGATAGGATTGCAGATGCCATCTGCAGGAATGTCGATCGCATAAGAGATTCCTTAGTGAGAACGTGCATACCTGTTGTTGTAAAAGATTCCGCTGGGGAAGTCTAACCTTTGTTGAGATTTAGGAATTTGGCCTGTACTTCAACTGAGAAAATGCCTCGGCTGAGTCTTAAGAACCGGTCCATAATTCAACTGGGGGGAACATCTTCATCAAGATCTAGGAACTATCTTGTGCTCAATGGAGTATACCGTTGAGGTTATAGAACTTGTCCACACTATGACGGAGGAAAACATCAAGATCTAGGAACTGACTCGTGCTCAATGGAGTATACCATTGAGGTTATAGTACTCGTCCACACTATGACGTAGGGAAACATCTTCGTCAAGATCTAGGAACTGTCTCGTGCTCAATGGAGTATACCGCTGAGGTTATAGAACTTGTCCACACTATGACGGAGGAAAACATCAAGATCTAGGAACTGACTCGTGCTCAATGGAGTATACCGTTGAGGTTATAGTACTCGTCCACACTATGACGTAGGAAAACATCTTCATCAAGATCTAGGAACTGTCTCGTGCTCAATGGAGTATACCGCTGAAGTTATAGAACTTGTCCACACTATGACGGAGGAAAACATCAAGATCTAGGAACTGACTTGTGCTTAATGGAGTATATCGTTGAGGTTATAGTAATCGTCCATACTATGACGTAGGGAAACATCTTCATCAAGATCTAGGAACTGTCTCGTGCTCAATGGAGTATATCGTTGAGGTTATAGAACTTGTCCACACTATGACAGAGGAAAACATCAAGATCTAGGAACTGACTCGTGCTCAATGGAGTATACCATTGAGGTTATAGTACTCGTCCACATTATGACGTAGGGAAACATCTTCATCAAGATCTAGGAACTGTCTCGTGCTCAGTGGAGTATACCGCTGAGGTTATAGAACTTGTCCACACTATGACGGAGGAAAATTGTCGAGATTGAGAATCTTATCTAAAATTCAACCGAGGATAATTCAATTGAGATTTAAGAACTGGTCAGGTCTTCGACTAAGCTGAGAACTTTAACTGTATCTTTCCTGAAAGGTAAAGGTCAGTCATATGCAATGCATGATATGGATCAGGCAATGATGTTCTCAAAATAAATGAGATTTTATTCATGATGTGTATATGCATGTATCTTGATGTATGGAAATGCGATGTTTTAGCTGGGGAAAATAAGTCCCGGAGCTGCTGGAGAATAGAGTTTAATTCTTCGTTTCCGCTGGGGATGATGAACGAAGATGATAAACCTGTAGGAGAGAAAAACTCTGTTGGGGGAATAAACTGATGAAGAGATTACTCCGAGAGGAATTACTCTGTGGGGAAGAGACATTCTGCTGAAGATTTTAATGATAACTCTGATGGGGATTCTGTTGATAAGCTCTGTCGGGGATTTTAATGATGAACTCCGCTGGGGATAGAAAGAACTTTGTTGGGGATGATCTTTCAGTTGCAACTTGCTAAGGATAACCCAGTTAGACTCTTGTGAGGATAACCTTCTGAATTTGGCTGGGGAGATTTACTTGTGCTCTGCATGGGATAAGCTTCTAGAATCTACTGGGTAAGATGATTCAACTCTGGAGGGGAAGCTTTTTTAAAACTGCGCTGGGGAAATGGCTCCACTGTGGATATCTTGTATTCTTCTGGGAAATATTCTTATATTCCGTTGGGGAATATTAAGACTGTCGGGGATGCTCTTATACTTGCTGGGGAATGTCTTTATACTCCGCTGAGGAATATTAAGACCTTCTGGGGATACCAAACCTTTTCAGGGCTGATGGTAGATTAACTCTTCTTGGAGAGAGCATTGCTGATTTGTTCATGTGATCGGTGGAAATAGAATTGACTGTTTTAAAGCTGGTTCGCGAAATGTCGCGGTAAGCAAGAGTCGCAACCGTCTTTTATATTCTCCAACATGGAAAGGACAAAAGCACAGCAAAATTCCTTATTCGAGATGTCTCTCGGTTCGGGAGGTAGATTTATAGAAAGGGAAGGTGTTAGCACCCTTTCTATCTGTGGTTATCCACGGGCTCTTAGGTACTTTCTCTTATGTTTTCAAAAATTTGTTTGCTTTTCAAGTGTGTATGGGTTTTGAAAAAGTTTCGTTTTCAAAAATTTCTAAGTAACTCTTGTATCTGTCCTCAAGAGTGTATGAAAAATTTGTTTGAAAACTTTTGAAAGTGTTAGTGCGAAAAGTTGTTTTTGTTTGTTTGAGAGAGCAAGTACTTAAGGGAAGTCTACCTACCCTAAGGAATTAGGTTGTGTAAGAGTCCTTTAAACAGTGATATCCTACTATTGAGAAGTAGGTAGCACCGTCGTTGGAGGTATTCGGGTCAATTCGATTATAAGGGACATGTGTGGTCACCGAAGCAATAGTAGGATGCCTTAGCGGTAACCCTAATGTCCTAGATCCTTTTTATCCGAGACAACCGTTTCGAGGCAACTGGATCTTTAGACAGGAGGGCGACCTCTAAAACACCCTATACTTGACGACCACGTCGAGGCAACCAGTGAGGCATACCCTAGGAGTGGCATGTGCATGTGTGTTATTTCAGTTTATGTTTATCTTTGAACATGCATTTTTATGAGCTACGGATTGATTTTATTTGTCAAGCAAGTCTTGTCATGCATAATTAACAGTTAATGATTGCGGAAAGTAAATTGCGGAAAATTGAATCTACGCTATTACAAGGCGTCGGGTATTTACATCACCAAAAACAAACCCTTTAATTTAAATTGCGGAAATTAAAATAAAGCAATAAATAAATAAAGTCCTAATTAAAGTTATTACATTCCGGAAGCAAGTACAATAATATGGAAAAATGGATCGCGTGCGGGAAATTAAATCGGATGCGAGTTTTTTGGGGTTTTGACCCCTTTTTTGAGAGAAAGTGATTTTTTTGGTTATTTTTGAATTAAATGGAATTAAATTAAATGAAAAATTAAATTAAATTAAATAATGAAAATATTTTTAGATTTTTGAGTTTTTTAAAGAAATAAAATAAATTGAATTAGTGCTAATAAAAACCTAATATTCTAAATTGATTTTAAATATTGCAAAAATATTAAAAGTTAAATCTAATTAAAGCTAAATTGATTAAATTAATTTATTTACAAAAATAAAAGTGATGAAGCTAATTTTAATAAATAAAATATTTTTTGTGTTTTTGATTTTATTAGGAAAAAATGTTAATTGGTTAGTGATTAATAAAAAGAATAACGATTAATTAATTAAAGGAACATAATACAAATAGAGAGAGAGTTTAGGAGTATACGGGCCTGATTGGAGGGGTGAAACAGCTGTTGGCGTCATGTGTAAACTGTTTTGTTTTGGCCATTTGTGTTTTGGCTTTTGGCCATTTGTGTTCTGGCTTTTGGCTTTTGGCTTTTGGCCATTTGTGTTTTGGCCTCAACGTTCTTTAATGAACCTGCATGGGATCCTGTCTAAATCCTTACTGAAGAAGTAGTGAGATGTTGGTTTGTAACTGAGATGGCTTGTTTGTAGTGAGATGTTGGTTTGTAACTGGGATGGCTTGTTTGTAGTGAGAGAGAGATTTGTAATAAGGATTTCAAGGTTTTAGGGTTCTTGAAAGAATTTGATATTCTGACAGTGTTGTGGCAAAGTTTTTTTTTCTCTCCTCTTGGTTTGTGTGAAAAGAATGTGATTATATAATGGAAATTAGGGTAAAGAAAATGGGCTTTGAATGTGCAATTGGGCCTCCAATGTTCACTTGAGTTCGTCACTTTCCAGGCTAAATCGCAGGGACTTAAGTGCAATTTTTGAAGTTGAAATGTGAAAACAAAATGTAGCCGATATTGAGAAATAAATCCTGTCCGAAAATCGGCTCAATCGGATAAACGGTGAATTAGTTATGAATTTTTGAAGTTTCAGCTCAGAGAAACTTATTTTGGGCTCCAGTGTCGACTTTGACACGTTCTTCAATAAAAAACTGGTATTGATCGGAGCATAATCCAGTCTCTACTTTTGAAGCAAAGTTGTAGATCTATGAGTCAGTGACCTTGTGTAAAAATATGAGCCCAATCCGATAAAAATTGACCGAGTTATGAATTTTCGAAGTTTCGGCCCAGATGAAATAATATTCAGCATTCAGGATTTTCAGCGTGTCGCGCACTCTGATCAAACAACGAAGGCCTTTTGAATACCGTTTGAACTCAATACCTTCTGTGAAAATGTAGCCAACTCAATTTGTGAAATTTTGGCGCCGGAACCAGCTCGATACGATGAAAATCGACCAAGTTATGATTTTCTGAACATGACGCAAATAAACTTCTATCATAAATTTTCTGTATGAAAATACTTGATAAATCCACATTTTTGAAGACCTTCTGATCGAAATTGGCTTCCAGCCGTGAGAGATTAAAACGTAGATAATATCAAGACGGAATTTTGGCCATCGGAACGGGTTCAAAACGAGCCACGATCTTCAAGTTATGAATTTTTAGCGCGTAAAAACTGCACTTTCAGCACACTTTTTCACCATATTTCTTCGAGAAAACTCACACATTTGGATACCCTCTTTAAAGAATTGACTCTTGAGCCGAACCTGAACTTGAGAATACGTTATCAGAGATATCTTGGCGAAAGAACACCTGAATATGACGCGCCGGGTTGGACTTGTGAATTTTTCTTGAAATGTTTTGAGAAATATGGGAGGGCAAATTTTGGGGTACAACAGTTCATAATTGCAAGTCTCAGTGGGGAGAGCTACCATTACTGTTTTACTCTGCGGGGAGTGATGGTATCTTGGTCATATTCTTCAGCTGAATATATACCTTGGTACCTTGGTGGACAAAGTAACTACACAGTTTGGACATTTCTTATGCCCTTGTTTCTGATATTACCCGTAATTCGTCATTTGTTTCACATGCAAATATTTATGAGCAGCAATTAATGTCAAATGCATATATCAAAAATGAACATTGGACATTCTTTGCAAAGCAAAACAGATAAAGGAAAAACAATTTGAAATTTGTCTGAAAATGAATTTGTATTGATTTTGAAGTTTGGCCTGTAAATAGGCATTTTTGTACAAGAGGCTGACGTTCTAGTAAGAGGGCGCCGCCGAACAAATAGAATTTATACAATTTGTGAAAAGAAAACAAAGCATCTCTGTGAATGATCCCACTGGGTTCCAACTCTGCTATTGCATTTATATCTTCAAGCATCTCATCACTTTGCTGCTTAGTTGAAGATGAATCTGATTGATTGGTGTCGTCTGAGCCTGATAGTTGATACCGAAGTCTGGATGCGAGGTGATCCAATGAGACATAGTGTTACGCTTTAATCCCTAACTTTTGCCTGGACCGCCCTTTCGGGTTTTCAGTCCACCGGGATACCCATTTTTTCCCAAGCCGTATTTTCAGATTTTCGACCTGCCGGGTGTACAGATTTTTTTTATTTTCATCCCTTATTTTTGCCCGAACCCTTTTGGTTCGCTGGGAAGCCCTTATTTTTTCCTAGGCCAGTCAACCTAGCGGGTCTTTGATTATGCGTAGTATCTTTTCACTATGTCTGCATTGACGGGGTGAGGAAGGTCGTCACCATTCATAGTGGTTAGAATCATAGCTCCTCCTGAGAAGATGTTATTAACCACAAATAGCCCTTCATAAGTAGGGGTCCATTTTCCTCTGGGATCACCTTGAGGTAAGATAATGCGCTTGATTACAAGGTCCCCAACTTGATACTCTTGTCGTCTGACTTTCTTGTTAAATGCCTTGATCATCCGTTTTTGATACGTCTGACCATGACAAATAGCAGTAAGTCTTTTTTCGTCGATTAGGTTTAGTTGATCAAGTCGGGCCTGAATCCAGTCATCTTCGCTCAAACCTGCATGCTTCATGATCCGGAGAGAGGGTATTTGAACTTCAATGGGCAAGACTGCCCCCATGCCATAAACCAAGGAATAGGGTGTTGCCCCTGTTGACGTCCGTGTTGAGGTACGGTACCCGTGAAGAGCAAATGGTAACATCTCGTGCCAGTCTTTGTATGTCACTGTCATCTTCTGCACAATCTTCTTAATTTTCTTATTTGCCGCTTCGACAGCCCCATTCATCTTCGGCCGGTAGGGAGAAGAGTTGTGATGCTGTATCTTGAATTGCTCGCAGAGCTCAGTGATCATCTTGTTGTTGAGATTGGTACCATTGTCCGTAATGATCCTCTCTGGTACACCATACCGACAGATTAGATTGTTCTGAATGAACCGTGCCACGACGTTCTTGGTTACGGTAGCAAAGGAAGCTGCTTCAACCCACTTCGTAAAGTAATCAATAGCTACAAGGATAAAACGATGCCCGTTGGATGCCGTAGGTCTGATCTCGCCGATCATATCAATGCCCCACATTTCAAAAGGCCAAGGTGCCGTCAAAATATTCAGAGGAACTGGAGGTATGTGCATCTTATCAGCATAGACCTGGCACTTGTGACATGTCCGAGAATGCTAATAACAGTCAGTTTCCATTGTGGACCAGTAATATCTTGCCCGAAGGATTTTCTTTTCCATGGTATGTCCACTGGAATGAGTTCTGAAAGTACCTTCATGCAGCTCTGTCATGATTCTTTCTGCTTCAACCTTATCCACACAACGCAGTAAGGTCGAATTATGGTTACGTTTATAGAGAATGCCATTGCTGATGAAGAACTTGGCTGCAAACCTCCTCAGAAACTTCTTATCATTAACAGATGCACCCTCGGGGTATTCCTGAGCTTCAAGATACCTCTTCACCTCATGATACCAGGGCTTTTCTATTACCTCTTCAGTCTCAAGATCACAGCAATGTGCAGATTCGTCCAATTTTTCAATAATGATCCGAGGAGCTTCGTTGTCCCAATTGACTTTAAACATAGAAGACATTGTGGCTAGCGCGTCCGCCAACTGATTCTCCTCTCTTGGGAAGTGTTCAAAGGTTATCTCCTCGAAATAGGGGAGCAATGTCAATACATACTCCTTGTAAGGAATAAGATTTGGGTGTTTTGTATGCCACTCGCCTTTGATTTGACTGATCATGAGAGCGGAATCTCCGAAGACACTCAGAAACTTAATCCTTAGGTCAATTGCTGCTCGAAGACCCATGATGCATGCTTCATACTCTGCCATGTTGTTGGTGCAGTTGAAACATAGTCAGGCGGTAAATGGAGTATGAGATCCTTTAGGAGATATGATCACAGCGCCAATGCCATTACCCAAAGCGTTCGAAGCTCCATCAAAGTGCATAGGCCATCAGGATCCTTCTTCGGGTCCTTCATCCGGTCCAGGTGTCTCACAATCAGTCACTACCATGATATTCTCGTCCGGAAATTCAAAGTTCATAGATTTGTAATCATCTACTGCCTGATGTGCCAAATGGTCTGCCAATACACTTCCCTTGATTACCTTTTGAGTCGTGTACTGGATGTCATACTCAGTCAAGATCATCTGCCATCTTGCTATTCTTCCGGACAAGGCAGGCTTTTCGAAGATGTACTTGATTGGATCCATCTTTGAAATCAACAGAGTAGTGTGAGTCAGCATATACTATCTCAGCCAGCGAGCAGCCCATGCCAAAGCGCAGCAAGTTTTCTCAAGCAGTGAGTATCGGGTCTCACAGTAGGTAAACTTTTTGCTAAGGTAATAAATAGCATGCTCTTTTTGGCCAGACTCATCATGCTGCCCCAGCACACACCCCATTGAGTTGTCAAGTACTGTCAAGTATAGATCAGAGGTCTCCCTTCAACTGGTAGCATTAGAATAGGTGGCTCTTAGAGATACTCTTTGATCCTTTCGAAAGCGGCCTGGCATTCATCGTTCCAACGTACCACTTGATCTTTCTTCAGTAGCTTGAAGATTGGCTCACAAGTAGCAGTCAGGTGTGAGATGAATCGGGCTATGTAGTTTAGTCGTCCCAGAAAGCCTCTGACCTCCTTCTCTGTCTTGGGAGCTGGCATCTCTTGTATGGATTTCACTTTGGCAGGGTCAACTTGAATACCTTTGTCACTCACGACGAAACCCAGTAGCTTACCAGACCTCACCCCGAAGGTGCATTTGTTCAGGTTCAATCTCAGCTTGTACAACTTCAACCTGTCAAACAGCTTCTGTAGATGGTCAAGGTGTTCCTCCTCAGTTTGGGACCTCGCAATCATATCGTCGACGTATACTTCAATCTCATGATGGATCATGTCATGAAACAAAGCAACCATGGCACGCTGATATGTTGCCCCAACATTCTTCAATCCAAAAGGCATGACTTTGTAACAAAAGGTGCCCCACTGAGTGACAAAGGTTGTCTTCTCCATATCCTCAGGAGCCATTTTGATCTGATTATAACTGGAGAAACCGTCCATGAAGGAGAATACCTTATGTTGAGCGGTGTTGTCAACCATAACATCAATGTGAGGTAGAGGGAAGTCATCCTTAAGGCTGGCCCTGTTCATATCCCTATAGTCAACACACATTCGGACCTTACCATCCTTCTTTGGTACTGGAACCACATTGGCCACCCACTGAGGGTAAGAAGTCACTGCTAGAAAACCGGCGTCAAACTGTTTCATAACTTCAGCCTTGATTTTCTCATACATCTCTGGGCGCATACGGCGAACCTTCTGTTTTACCGGAGGGCAGTCTTCCTTGGTAGGCAGGCAATGAACCACAATGTCAGTATCCAACCCAGGCATATCTTCGTAAGACCAGACAAAGATCTCAACATAGTCATGCAGCATGTGAATCAACCGCTGTTTCACACTAAGCTCCAGATTTGCACCAATCTTGACTTCCTTCTTGTCTGTTTCAGTACCTAGATTCACCGTTTCCATCGGCTCTTCATGTGGCTGAATGACCCTCTCTTCCTGGAGTAGCAGTCTTGAAAGTTCACCAGGCACTTCGCAATCATCTTCACCTTCGTCTTCGGCTAAGTTGATCGTATTTTCAAAGTCATAACTGGCAGTAGCAAGGTCGTTACCAGTGAGATCCAGAGTGGATTGAGACCTGTATATGTGAGTGTGTGTAAAATAGCTGTTTTGCAACATATAATAAAGAAAAACAAGGAGCGTAAAATTTGAAATGCAAAAGACGTCCAATGCTTTTATTAATGATATATGAAAATGACACATAAAAGCCCTCACAAATGAAGCCATGGTGCCCCGGGTAAGACACTGGGCCATAAAGTTTCATAACATTGTCTGTTACAAATTCAAAACAAAGAGTTCATTACTGGTTAACAAAATTAATAGGGATGAAGTCCTTTGTTGCCCAGTTGCTTGGTCCACCGTTGGTCGTAGGATAGATCCAGTTGTCGAATTCAGACTCCTCCACATCATCTTCAATGGCATTTACTCCTGAGTTGCTGATGAACACAGGAGGTCTTCCAATCCTTGCATTTCGAACAGCCCTTTGAGCTTCTGCAGTGAAACCCAAACCAAACTTGTTAGTCTTCTGAGTGAAATCAGGAAGTCGGCCCCAATTTGCACACTCACCCTTCTCAATAACAGCCCGGGCGTCCTTTAAGGAAGCCATCTTCATAGGAGAATCTCCAACCACAGTCTCAGCTGATGCCAGTGTCTGAGGAACCTCTTCAAAGTGCTGAAATGGGGTCTCAATGAATTCCCCATCCATCTCTACGTATCTGAATGAGTTGAGGTGGCTGACCATGTACTCCTCCTCCCCTTGAACTTTCACAATCTTCCCTCTGACCGGGTACTTCAGCTTCTGATGGAGTGTTGAGGTTACAGCTCCAGCTTTGTGGATCCATGGACGACCCATCAAACAAGAATAGGATGGTTGGATGTTCATCACGTAGAATGTAGAGTTGAAGACCTGAGAACCAACTTTAATTGGAATATCAACCTCACCATGTACCATCCTTTTGGACCCGTCAAAGGCCCTGACAACGATGTTACTTGGCTTTAGCTCCAACCCTTTGCAATCCAACCGGTCTAGAGCTTTCTTGGGCAAGACGTTCAACGAGGAACCAGTGTCAACCAATACATGTGCAAGAGTAGTGCCCCTGCATTCAATGGAGACATGCAGGGCATCGTTATGATTTTTCCCTTTAACAGTCAAATCAGCGTCGGAGAAACCCAAACCATTATCAGCAGTTAAATTGGCCACACAATCGGTAAACTGATCAGCTGACGTCTCTTGTGGTACGTGGGCAGTTTTCAGGAAGGTAATCAGAGCCTTGGCATGGGCCTCTGAACACAACAGCAATGACAACATATAAATCTTGGATGGAGTTTTCCCCAGCTGCTCAACTACGTTATAATCACTCTTCTTAATAATCTTCAGAATCTCCTCCATCTCCTGTATGGAAGCTTCAACAGTAATGGCCTTTGGTGCCTCCGTCTGGGCAGGCACATCAGTGGTGATCCCCTTTCCCTGAGCGTTAGATGAGTCGGCGACAGGGGTAGGACTAGGAACTTGATCAGGAATGGCAGTAGGTACACTTGCAGGCGTAATGACAACAGGTCTTCGGACAGCTGGTGGAGCAATATCAGGTGAGAAAAGTCTACCGTTGTGGGTGACTTTAACAGGCCCAGTAATGTTGCTAACGCCGGTATCAACATCCAACTCTTGCTTAACTCCAAGAACATAAACATCTGCCCCATAGTGCCAAGGGACAGCTTTGTTAGAGGTGTAGGGGATGGGCCCCAGAACAGTGATGATTACAGGTGCGATCTTCGGAACAGATGTAATTCTAACAGGCTTCCTCGAGGGAGCCTTGGAAGAATTGTCGAAAATGGTAATAATGGCAACTTCTTCAGAATGAACGGCAGGAACAACAGTCTTTTCAAACAGGATCTCCTTATTATCCATCAGGTTTTGGATACATGACTTCAGAAATGGGCATCCAGCAGGTAAAACAGCACACATATAGCAACCTTCGCCACAGCCCGGAAATAAACTGGCTAGAAACAGGTTCTTCTTGACAGTCATCAGAGGGGTAACAATATCATCCACGGAAACTACAAACCAATCCTTTTCTAGAGCATTCACCCCATGCTTGGGCATGGGAGCAGTTACAACATTGGGCCTCTCGGGCGCCTCAAACTCAATCTCGTTTGCATCAATTAGGTCTTGCACCCTGTTCCTCAAAACCCAACAATCATCTGTATTATGCCCCGGGCTATCAGAGTGAAAAGCGCAGCGGGCATTAGGGTTGTACTTTGGTGATGTGGTACTTGGATTCTTCGGAGCTTCTTTTAGAGTCACCAGATTGGTCTTCAGCAACTGTGGCAGAATCTGAGACAAAGTCATGCTGAGACGAGTGAATTTCCTTCGAGGTCTCTCGTCCTTTTGTTGATTGTGATGCTGAGGAGCACCGGCAGGTTTTGAAATAACAAGCGCGTTGACAGCTTAGCGGTGTTCAGGTCTATTCTGTCTTCTCGAACTGTAGACAGCACTGGACTCTTTCTTAAATGGTTTCTTCTCGGTGCTCGATGAGGCACCCTTATGTATCTTCCCAACCTTAATACCAGCTTCAATCCTCTCACCAGTCAAAATAAGATCTGTAAACCCAGCTGATAAGCTTCCAATTAGATGGTTAAAGAATGGACCAGACAGGGTCCCTAGAAACATGTCAACAAGCTCACGATCAGCCAAAGGTGGTTGCACCCTTCCGGCAAGGTCTCTCCATTTTTGAGCATACTCTTTGAATCCTTCACCCGTTCCTATTGACATACCCTGGAGTTGGGTACGCGTAGGAGCAAGGTCGGAGTTGTACTGATACTTCCTGTAAAATGCAGTAGCCAAATCCTCCCAGCTGCGGATACTGGCTCCGTCCAACTGATAGAACCACTCAAGTTGAGTCCCTGAGAGACTATCTTGAAAGAAATGGATCCACAAGTTCTTATCAGCAGTTTAAGGCTGGATCTTCCTCACATATGACCGGAGGTGCAGCTTCAGACAGGAGACTTTGTCATACTTGGAAAAGGTAGGTGCCTTGAACTTATGGGGAATCACCACCCCAGATGATAGACCCAGATCTCCAAAGTCCAGACCGGGCACCTTCTGTATTTCCATAGTGCTCAAACGGTCTTCCAGCTGCTTGTACTTATCCTCAGCAGGAGGATATTGTTCTTCATCATAGTCTGTCTCGTTGTCGGAGACCATAGGGCTAGGAGCCCTCCTTTCTTGTGGACTATATTTCCCTCCAGATGAGGTGGTCAGATCAACTTCATTCTGCAGCCCATTTCCAAACTTGCGTCCAGTATTGAACAGGATGGTCCTCTTCTTCTTCTTCTTCTTCTCTTTCAGAATCAAGGTCTTCAAGTCCTGCTGACCCTTAGCTAGATTCATAAACAGTTCTTGAAATTGGGCATTCTGGGCCTGGAGGGCCTTGATAGCTTGCTCAGTTGAAAGTTCAGTAGACATGATGATTACTGAAATAAACAGCGAAGAAGATGAGAGACCTGTAAAGGGGTACCTGTTTATGAAATGCATGGGATGAAATGCGGATGATTTATGATCTCAAAGACAATTGGGATTCAAATTTGTAAACCAGAAAGGAAACACACTTTATTAGATTTAAACTTCGAAATTTAAATTGTTCAACAAATTGCCTTTAGGCGTTACAAGAATGGAAATACTAAAAAGTAAATAAACTGTAAAAGAAATCATCAAAGGTCCATCAACGCTCCCATGGTCTCTTCTTCTCAGTGCGGACATAATCATTCAAAATCTGCTCGTTCTCCAACTGTCTGGTCAGCTTCTGGATCTTCTGCTCCTGTTCATTGAACCTCTCTCGGTAGGAATCCCGTTCATCCCTCAACTGCATCCAAGACCTCTTCAGTGTCCCAATATCAGTGGGCATATAAGGTTGGAGGATAGTTGGAGGAACCCCCTCCTCATTAGCAACTTCAAGAGTAACAGGCCTGACAGCTTCGTATGGCATACCTAACTTCTGGGCACGGATACGGACCCATCTGAGGTATGGCTCCATTGGCAGAGAAGTCTTTGGTCCCAACTCATGTGGGTCAGGTTGATGAACTCTGTCCCAAGCCTTTATGAATCTACGACGCAGCTCGTCTCTATCTCTCTGAAAATCAAAGATGATATGAGGCATCAACATCTCATGAGGCCCTTCTCTTCTGGCTCTTCCAAACTGACAGAGAGCTAAGCATGGGTTATAAGAAATCCCTCCATGGAGTCCGATCAATGGAACATTAGGATACTCTCCACAGCGATCAATGACAGTCACCTCGTCCATACCTTTGAGAGTCCAGATAATGTCATCACTTGAAAGAGACATCACCCTATAAGCCCAACCCATTCCTTCTTTGTTTTTCAGCACGAACTTAGGGAGGTGCAAAATAAACCACCTCGACAATAAGGGAACACAACACATCAAAGTTCCCCGCTTTTGGGCAGTACGAGCATATAGCTGATGAAGCATATCACCCAAGAGAGTGGGTACCGGGTTCTGAGAGATGAAGATCTTGATGGCATTAATATTAACAAAAGTGTCAGGATTCGGAAACAATACCAGACCATAAATCAAGAGAGCCAGAATGTCCTCGAAAGCCTTAAAGTCTAAGTTGTCCTAGAAGTAATTAGCTTTGTCCACCAAAAACTTAGCCAGAAAACCCTTAGCTCCACTTCTAGTCTCCTAGTTAGCCATTACCTCCTCCTTAGTCAAGTGAAGGGCTGCAACAATTTCTTCGGGCATAAGAGTCTTCTCCCATCCAGTAAACGGAGTCTGCTCCAAAACAGAGATACCAAGCAGCTCAGAGAACTCTTCCAGGGTAGGAACCAGCTGGAAGTCTTGAAAGGTGAAGAAATGGTATAGCGGATCATAGAATTGGACCAGAACACTCATCATTTGTTCTTCCAATTTGGAGGTGACCAAACTGAGAAGAGAACCATGCCTTCTGATGAAGGAAGTAGTGTCTGGAATCCTGACAACCAGCTCTTTAAGCAGGGTAGGCACTTGGACAAAGCTGATCCGGATAGTATTCCTACGTATGGGCATCATGATGACTTACAAAACAGAGAAAAGATGAAACCCTCTTGTCCTTGAAATAGGTTAGTCCTTATGCAAAATGTATGCAATGTTATGATGTCATGATGTCATGGTAAAGGCACACCACAAGTATCCACAAAAGGAAAACATGGTAAAGGCACACAAGTCACACTGAGAGCCCTTAGATTTCAGGCTGGCATGGAGCTTAGGTACTACCCTCTTTCAGTTCAGTTGGTTTAAACCTGTCCTAAAAATAGTAACTAGGTTCTAGAGGATCTCAATATCACTGACAGCCCTCAATCGGTCATAATTCCAGTTTAGCAACCTTTTCTTGCGGCCGGAATCATCGCGAGAGTTTAGTCTCAATGAGTGTAGCATACTGCTACTGTTCTATGGCCAAGTTGGTCAATTTAAGGTTCTAAGGTCAGTTGGTGCTTAATGACTCCTTAGAAGACCCATATTCTCCTCGTTCCAACACAAGGGATATCGGTACAGACCAAGGTGCCACACCAACGTAGCTACTGCTTCATCCGTATCGGTCTACACCGTAAAAATCCCTCACAGTTTATTGCTACTTACCTAAAGGGTATCCCGAGATCCGGGTTAGGATCTATAGAACTCCGATACAAGCCCACAAAATTAAAGCATACAAAGCATACAATTGAAAACATAGTGATCTAATCCTAAGGTACACCTCACTTATGAGTATCCCTAGCAGAGTCGCCAGTTCTGTGATCGGCGGCAATGAGAACTGACTGTTTTGGAATGCTGGTTCGCATTTTGCATTTGTTTTCGCAAAATGTCGCGGTAAGCAAGATTCGCCACCGTCTTTTATTTTATCCAACAAGGAAAGGACAAAAGCACAGAAAAATTCCTTTTTGAGATATTTCTCGGGTTCGGGAGGTAGATTATAGAAAGGGAAGGTGTTAGCACCCTTTCTATCCGTGGTTATCCATGGGCTCTTAGGTACTTGCTCATTATGTTTTCAAAAGTTTGCTTTTCTTTGTGTTTGTGGGTTTTGAAAAGAGTTTTTATTTTGAAGGGGTGTAAGTGCGAAAAGTTTTGTTTTTGTTTTCAAAAGAGCGAGTACTTAAGAACATCTACCTACACAAAAAAGGAATTAAACTGTAAAAGTGTCCTTTAGACAATGATATCCCACTATTGAGGAGTAAGTAGCATCGTCGTTGGAGTTTTCGGGTCAATTCGATTAAGGGACATGTGGTCACTAAAGCAATGTTAGGACGCCTTAGCGGTAACCCTAATGTCTTAGATCATTTTTATCCGAGGCAACCGTTTCGAGGCAACTTATGATCTTTGGACAAGAGGATGACCTCTAAAACTTCCTATACTCAATGACCACGTTCGAGGCAACCAAGTGAGGTGTACCCTAGGGGTGGCATGTGCAAGTGTGTCAATTTTCAGTTATATTATCTTTACATGTCATGGTGAGCTACTGTTTAGGTTAAAGATTATCTTGTCATGCATTGCCTATTATTCAAACATCTAACAGTTAATGGTTGCGGAAATTAAATTGCGGAAAATAAATCTAAGCTATTACAAGGCGTCGGGTATTTACATCGCCAAAAACAAACCCTTAAAAATTAAATTGCGAAAAGTAAACAAAAGCGATAAATAAATCCTAATTCAAAACTATTACATTCCCGAAACAGTTACAATATTGATCAAAGATTAATCGCGCGCGAGAAAATTAAATCGGAGTGTCTTTGGGGTTTTGACCCTTTTTATTAAATAAAGTATATTTTTGTTATTTTTTGAATTAAAAGGTTAGTCTAAGTCAATAATTAATTAATTAATAAAATGAAAATATTTTTGGTCTTTGATTATTTGAGGAATAAAATAAGAATGATTAAAAACATTAAAAACCCTAATTCTATATTAATTTTAATTTATTGCAAAATATGTTATTATTAAACCTATTTAAACTAAATAAATAAATTAATTGTTTATTTGCAAAAATAAGTAATAAAATTAATGGAATTAAATAAAAATATTTTTTGTTGTTTCTGATTTTTTTTATGAAAAAAATTAATGGGTTAATTAATTAATCAAAATAATAAAATAGAAATAGAAAATAATGAAAAGAAAAATAAAAAGAACAAACTCAAGGGGGGTGTGGGCCTGATCTGAGTGTGAATCAGCAATTTCAAGAGCCCAAACGTCCAGCCTGTTGGACTTTTTTCAGATTCCATATGCGCGTGTTGACCAAGGAGTATGGTGGTCCTTCAACTTTGACCACTGGATCTTGGCCTGAAGCCACTTGGCATGCTGATCTTTGGGGCCTATGGTAATCCACTCTTGGAGTGCTACACCTGAGTATCTGAAGAAAAAATGTAACAAAGTTTTGGGGGGACCTGGGATTCGAACCCAGGTCCCAATGCTCACATGCCAACGCGCTTACCACTCAACCAACCTGCTTCATTCGTTATGGGAATAGAAAACAAATAATATATTCAAAAACAATTCAATATGCCCTGCAAAAATAAAAAACGCGCTAATTGTTTAAATGGGCCAATCACGCTAAGACACGTTATCGTCTTCCCCAACGCGTCCCTGGTTATTTACCTGCGGATTTTCATCCGCTGGAAGTTTCGTAGGATGTCTCAAAAATCCTCCCTAGGCCATGTAAACGCCATCCAAGAACATAGGTGTGTTCGTCTCTGCCTCCTAATCATCCTTGTAACCATTATTTGCCTTGATTTTGC
The DNA here is from genome assembly GCA_948472305.1 of Vicia faba. Taxonomy (NCBI): domain Eukaryota; kingdom Viridiplantae; phylum Streptophyta; class Magnoliopsida; order Fabales; family Fabaceae; genus Vicia; species Vicia faba. Next base: position 1,591,806,483 of record OX451739.1, on the reverse strand, counting down.
CTATATAAAAAACGCCTAAAAACAAGAACAAGAACCCTAGGTTCTGGATACGGGGTTAGAAGCTACGAAAATAAAATTCAGTGATGCCAAAAGTTTTAGAATGCAATGCAGAGTATGAATATGCAATTATTTCAATGAAAGGATGCAAGAAAATGACTTCATGATATCATGTCCAGAGCAAGATTCGTGGATACTTACAGTGAGTTTCAGGCACTGAAAGGCTTGGTTTTTGATTGGTCTCGCTTCAGGAGGTTGCTGGCAAGAGAGTTACGTTGTTATTTTGGATTGAATTCTCCTTCAATGTTGTTCTTGATCTCTCACTTTTCAAGCTTTTTTCCAAACTCGTTCTGGCCGTTTTTGCAGAGTTTTGTGCCTGTGCTAGGTTTGTGTGACTTGTATGCATATAATGGAATGTGTTTAGGTTAAAATTTGGGCCATAATCCTTATGCATTGAAGATGGAAGATTTGTTTGACCACCATTGATAAGCTTTCCAAAATTGCATCAAATATGAGATTTTGTGCATGTTTTGACTTGGCACGGGTTTGATTGAGTTGCACATGATATTTGCAAGCTGTAATGACCACAACAAATCTTGTTACATCAATTTTAGATTTTATTTGATTTAATATTGATTAATAATGAATTAAACTAAAAAAAATGAAATAAAATAGAAAAATAGATGAATGTCCATGAAATCAAATATGGAACACGTGTGTGGCATGAAAAGACTATATTAAGTGGGAAAAAGTGGGCCCTTTTGTCAAAAATTGGAGTTTTGAGGATAGTTGACTTTTGGCAAATTTGGAAAAATGCCCAACTTCAACAATGCATAACTTCTTCAATTTTGAACTTTTGGAGGTGTTCTTGGACGTTTTAGAAACCTTGAGATGTCCACTAATCAACCCTTTTAGTCTCATCTCATTTTGATATTCCATTCTCAAGTTATAAGCTTTGGCAAAAAAGGTGTTTTTATTGACTTTCAAAAATGACCTATAATGTCCAAATTTGTAACTTTTTGTGAGAGCATTTCTTGATCTTGGGGTGTGAATATGGATTGTAGTTAATTGCATCCTCTTCAAAATGAGATTTGGATGGGTCATTTCTAATAAAGTATGAGAAAGTTATGCTTGGTCAAACTTGAGTTGACTTTTCTTGCAAAACCCTAATTTAGCAACTTTTGAATCTTGATGAATTTTGAGCAATCCTTGATGAATCATGATCAAACCTTGATCAAATGATGAATTATCCTTAAAAATGATAATGTTGACAAAAAATCTTGAGGTTTTACTGTATTTGGGACACAGTTGACTTTTGTCCTAGCACAGTCGATTTTTGGGTCTCTTGAGCAATTGACTGACCAAACTTCCTCTCTAAGGCTTGAAGTTTGACCTGAATGAACTTAAGAACATTTTAGGACATTGGGGAGCACTTGAGGTCATTTGGATGTGAGGACCTTGATGCAACACAAAACCTTAATTTTGACTTGACTGCCTTAGGAGATGATTTAACTGCCCAACCCTTGAGCCAACTTGAGTAACTTGAAGCTTCTTCTTGACAAGTATTGAGGAATATGGGAGGGAAAAATTTGGGGTACAACAGTTGCCCCTGTTCAATTTTCTTAAACCTGAGGATATAGATTGGCTTTTGAGCCTTTCGTGATCCGAAGGTGGAAGATAATTGAACACTAGAGTGCCCAAAAATTTGCACTCGCATGGTGTAGCATCAGCATTGTGATGTCGGGAATGGGCTTACAGATGCCATTTGGAGATTGTTGGTAGGAGGATGGGCTTGCAGATGCCATCTGCAGGAATGTCGATCGCATAAGAGATTCCTTAGCGAGAACGTGCATACTTGTTGTTGTAAAAGATTCTGCTGGGGAAGTCTAACCTTTGTTGAGATTTAGGAATCTGGCATGTACTTCAACTGAGAAAATGCCTCGGCTGAGTCTTAAGAACCGGTCCATAATTCAACTGGGGGGAACATATTCATCAAGATCTAGGAATTGTCTTGTGCTCAATGGAGTATACTGTTGAGGTTATAGAACTTATCCACACTATGACGGAGGAAAACATCAAGATCTAGGAACTGACTCTTGCTCAATGGAGTATACCGTTGAGGTTATAGTACTCGTCCACACTATGACATAGGGAAACATCTTCATCAAGATCTAGGAACTATCTCGTGCTCAATGGAGTATACCGCTGAGGTTATAGAACTTGTCCACACTATAACAGAGGAAAACATCAAGATCTAGGAACTGACTCGTGCTCAATGGAGTATACCGTTGAGGTTATAGTACTCGTCCACACTATGACGTAGGGAAACATCTTCATCAAGATCTAGGAACTGTCTTGTGCTCAATGGAGTATACCGCTGAGGTTATAGAACTTGTCCACACTATGACGGAGGAAAACATCAAGATCTAGGAACTGACTTGTGCTCAATGGAGTATATCATTGAGGTTATATTACTCGTCCACACTATGACATAGGGAAACATCTTCATCAAGATCTAGGAACTGTCTCGTGCTCAATGGAGTATACCTCTGAGGTTATAGAACTTGTCCACACTATGACGGAGGAAAACATCAAGATCTAGGAACTGACTCTTGCTCAATGGAGTATACCATTGAGGTTATAGTACTCGTCCACACTATGACATAGGGAAATATCTTCATCAAGATCTAGGAACTGTCTCGTGCTCAGTGGAGTATACCGTTGAGGTTATAGAACTTGTCCACACTATGACGGAGGAAAACTGTCGAGATTGAGAACCTTATCTAAAATTCAACCGAGGATAATTCAATTGAGATTTAAGAACTGGTTAGGTCTTCGACTAAGCTGAGAACTTTAACTGTATCTTTCCTGAAAGGTAAAGGTCAGTCATATGCAATGCATGATATGGATCAGGCAATGATGTTCTCAAAATAAATGAAATTATATTCATGATGCGTATATGCATGTATCATGATGTATGGAAATGCAATGTTTTAGCTGGGGAAAATAAGTCTCGGAGCTGCTGGAGAATAGAGTTGAATTCTTCGTTTCCGCTGGGGATGATGAACGAAGATGATAAACCTGTAGGAGAGAAAAACTCTGTTGGGGGAATAAACTGATGAAGAGATTACTCCGAGAGGAATTACTCTGTGGGGAAGAGACATTCTGCTGAAGATTTTAACGATAACTCTGCAGGGGATTCTGTTGATAAGCTCTGTCGGGGATTTTAATGATGAACTCCGCTGGGGATAGAAAGAACTTTGTTGGGGATGATCTTTCAGTTGCAACTTGCTGAGGATAACCCAGTTAGACTCTTGTGAGGATAACCTTCTGAATTTGGCTGGGGAGATTTACTTGTGCTCTGCAGGTGTGTTGTTTCAGTTTATGTTTATCTTTGAACATGCATTTTTGTGAGCTACGGATTGATTTTATTTGTCAAGCAAGTCTTGTCATGCATAATTAACAGTTAATGATTGCGGAAAGTAAATTGCGGAAAATTGAATCTACGCTATTACAAGGCGTCGGGTATTTACATCACCAAAAACAAACCCTTTAATTTAAATTGCGGAAAGTAAAATAAAGCAATAAATAAATAAAGTCCTAATTAAAGTTATTACATTCCGGAAGCAAGTACAATAATATGGAAAAATGGATCGCGTGCGGGAAATTAAATCGGATGCGAGTTTTTTGGGGTTTTGACCCCTTTTTTGAGAGAAAGTGATTTTTTTGGTTATTTTTGAATTAAATGGAATTAAATTAAATGAAAAATTAAATTAAATTAAATAATGAAAATATTTTTGGATTTTTGAGTTTTTTAAAGAAATAAAATAAATTGAATTAGTGCTAATAAAAACCTAATATTCTAAATTGATTTTAAATATTGCAAAAATATTAAAAGTTAAATCTAATTAAAGCTAAATTGATTAAATTAATTTATTTACAAAAATAAAAGTGATGAAGTTAATTTTAATAAATAAAATATTTTTTGTGTTTTTGATTTTATTAGGAAAAAATGTTAATTGGTTAGTGATTAATAAAAAGAATAACGATTAATTAATTAAAGGAACATAATACAAATAGAGAGAGAGTTTAGGAGTATACGGGCCTGATTGGAGGGGTGAAACAGCTGTTGGCGTCATGTGTAAACTGTTTTGTTTTGGCCATTTGTGTTTTGGCTTTTGGCCATTTGTGTTCTGGCTTTTGGCTTTTGGCTTTTGGCCATTTGTGTTTTGGCCTCAACGTTCTTTAATGAACCTGCATGGGATCCTGTCTAAATCCTTACTGAAGAAGTAGTGAGATGTTGGTTTGTAACTGAGATGACTTGTTTGTAGTGAGATGTTGGTTTGTAACTGGGATGGCTTGTTTGTAGTGAGAGAGAGATTTGTAATAAGGATTTCAAGGTTTTAGGGTTCTTGAAAGAATTTGATATTCTGACAGTGTTGTGGCAAAGTTTTTTTTCTCTCCTCTTGGTTTGTGTGAAAAGAATGTGATTATATAATGGAAATTAGGGTAAAGAAAATGGGCTTTGAATGTGCAATTGGGCCTCCAATGTTCACTTGAGTTCTTCACTTTCCAGGCTAAATCGCAGGGACTTAAGTGAAATTTTTGAAGTTGAAATGTGAAAACAAAATGTAGCCGATATTGAGAAATAACTCCTGTCCGAAAATTGGCTCAATCGGATAAACGGTGAATTAGTTATGAATTTTTGAAGTTTCAGCTCAGAGAAACTTATTTTGGGCTCCAGTGTCGACTCTGACACGTTCTTCAATAAAAAACTGGTATTGATCAGAGCATAATCCAGTCTCTATTTTTGAAGCAAAGTTGTAGATCTATGAGTCAGTGACCTTGTGTAAAAATATGAGCCCAATCCGATAAAAATTGACCGAGTTATGAATTTTCGAAGTTTCGGCCCAGATGAAATAATATTCAGCATTCAGGATTTTCAGCGTGTCACGCACTCTGATCAAACAACGAAGGACTTTTGAATACAATTTGAACTCAATACCTTCTTTGAAAATGTAGCCAACTCAATTTGTGAAATTTTGGTGCCGGAACCAGCTCGATACGATGAAAATCGACCAAGTTATGATTTTCTGAACATGACGCAAATAAACTTCTATCATAAATTTTCTGTATGAAAATACTTGATAAATCCACATTTTTGAAGACCTTCTGATCGAAATTGGCTTCCAGCCGTGAGAGATGAAAATGTAGATAATATCAAGACGGAATTTTGGCCATCGGAACGGGTTCAAAACGAGCCACGATCTTCAAGTTATGAATTTTTAGTGCGTAAAAACTGCACTTTCAGCACACTTTTTCACCATATTTCTTTGAGAAAACTCACACATTTGGATACCTTCTTTAAAGAATTGACTCTTGAGCCGAACCTGAACTTGAGAATACGTTATCAGAGATATCTTGGCGAAAGAACACCTGAATATGACGCGCCGGGTTGGACTTGTGAATTTTTCTTGAAATGTTTTGAGAAATATGGGAGGGCAAATTTTGGGGTACAACAGTTCATAATTGCAAGTCTCAGTGGGGAGAGCTACCATTACTGTTTTACTCTGCGGGGAGTGATGGTATCTTGGTCATATTCTTTAGCTGAATATATACCTTGGTACCTTGGTGGACAAAGTAACTATACAGTTTGGACATTTCTTATGCCCCTATTTCTGATATTACCTGTAATTCGTCCTTTGTTTCACATGTAAATATTTATGAGCAGCAATTAATGTCAAATGCATATATCAAAAATGAACATTGGACGTTCTTTGCAAAGCAAAATAGATAAAGGAAAAACAATTTGAAATTTGTCTGAAAATGAATTTGTATTGATTTTGAAGTTTGGCCTGTAAATAGGCATTTTTGTACAAGAGGCTGACGTTCTAGTAAGAGGGCGCCGCCGAACAAATAGAATTTATACAATTTGTGAAAATAAAACAAAGCAGCTATGTGAATGATCCCACTGGGTTCCAACTCTGCTATTGCCTTTATATCTTCAAGCATCTCATCACTTTGCTGCTTACTTGAAGATGAATCTGATTGATTGGTGTCGTCCGAGCCTGATAGTTGATACCGAAGTCTGGATGCGAGGTAATCCAATGAGACATAGTGTTACGCTTTAATCCCTAACTTTTTCCTGGACCGCCCTTTCGGGTGTTCAGTCCACCGGGATACCCATTTTTTCCCTAGCCGCCTTTTCAGATTTTCGACCTGCCGAGTGTACAGATTTGTTTTATTTTCATCCCTTATTTTTGCCCGAACCCTTTTGGTTCGCCAGGAAGCTCTTATTTTTGCCTAGGCCAGTCAACCTAGCGGGTCTTTGATTATGTGTAGTATCTTTTCACTATGTCTGCATTGACGGGGTGAGGAAGGTCGTCACCATCCATAGTGGTTAGAATCATAGCTCCTCATGAGAAGATGTTCTTAACCACAAATGGCCCTTCGTAAGTATGGGTCCATTTTCCCCTGGGATCACCTTGAGGTAAGATAATGCGCTTGATTACAAGGTCCCCAACTTGATACTCTTGTCGTCTGACTTTCTTGTTAAATGCCTTGATCATCCGTTTTTGGTACGTCTGACCATGACAAATAGCAGTAAGTCTTTTTTCGTCGATTAGGTTTAGTTGATCAAGTCGGGCCTGAATCCAGTCATCTTCGCTCAAACCTGCATCCTTCATGATCCGGAGAGAGGGTATTTGAACTTCAATGGGCAAGACTGCCTCCATGCCATAAACCAAGGAATAGGGTGTTGCCCCTGTTGACGTCCGTGTTGAGGTACAGTACCCGTGAAGAGCAAATGGTAACATCTCGTGCCAGTCTTTGTATGTCACTGTCATCTTCTGCACAATCTTCTTAATGTTCTTATTTGCCGCTTCGACAGCCCCATTCATCTTCGGCCAGTAGGGAGAAGAGTTGTGATGTTGTATCTTGAATTGCTCGCAGAGCTCAGTGATCATCTTGTTGTTGAGATTGGTACCATTGTCCGTAATGATCCTCTCTGGTACACCATACCGACAGATCAGATTGTGCCGAATGAACCGTGCCACGACGTTCTTAGTTACTGTAGCAAAGGAAGCTGCTTCAACCCACTTCGTAAAGTAATCAATAGCTACAAGGATAAAACGATGCCCGTTGGATGTCGTAGGTCTGATCTCGCCGATCATATCAATGCCCCACATTGCAAAAGGCCAAGGTGCATAAAAAAATTCAGAGGAACTGGAGGTATGTGCACCTTATCGGCATAGACCTGGAACTTGTGACATGTCCGAGAATGCTGATAACAGTCAGCTTCCATTGTGGACCAGTAATATCCTGCCCGAAGGATTTTCTTTGCCATGGTATGTCCACTGGAATGAGTTCAGAAAGTACCTTCATGCAGCTCTGTCATGATTATTTCTGCTTCAACCTTATCCACACAACGCAAGAAGGTCGAATCATGGTTACGTTTGTAGAGAATGCCATTGCTGATGAAGAACTTGGCTGCAAACCTCCTCAGAAACTTCTTATCATTAACAGATGCACCCTCGGGGTATTCCTGAGCTTCAAGATACCTCTTCACCTCATGATACCAGGGCTTTTCTGTTACCTCTTCAGTCTCAAGATCACAGTAATGTGCAGGTTCTTCCAATTTTTCAATAATGATCCGGGGAGCTTCGTTGTCCCAATTGACTTTGAACATAGAAGACATCGTAGCTAGCGCATCCGCCAACTGATTCTCCTCTCTTGGGAAGTGTTCAAAGGTTATATCCTCGAAATGGGGGAGCAATGTCAATACATACTCCTTGTAAGGAATAAGATTTGGGTGCTTCGTATCCCACTCGCCTTTGATTTGACTGATCACGAGAGCAGAATCTCCGAAGACACTCAGAAACTTAATCCTTAGGTCAATTGCTGCTCGAAGACCCATGATGCATGCTTCATACTCCGCCATGTTGTTGGTGCAGTTGAAACATAGTCGGGAGGTAAACGGAGTATGAGAGCCTTTAGGAGATATGATCACAGTGCCAATGCCATTACCCAAAGCGTTCGAAGCTCCATCAAAGTACATAGACCATCGGGATCCTTCTTCAGGTCCTTCATCCGGTCCAGGTGTCTCACAATTAGTCACTACCATGATATTCTCGTCCGGAAATTCAAAGTTCATAGACTGGTAATCATCTACTACCTGATGTGCCAAATGGTCTGCCAATACACTTCCCTTGATTGCCTTTTGAGTCGTGTACTGGATGTCATACTCAGTCAAGATCATCTGCCATCTTACTATTCTTCCGGACAAGGCAGGCTTTTCGAATATATACTTGATTGGATCCATCTTTAAAATCAACAGAGTAGTGTGAGTCAGCATATACTGTCTCAGTCGGCTAGCAGCCCATGCCAAAGCGCAGCAAGTTTTCTCAAGCAGTGAGTATCGGGTCTCACATTCGGTAAAATTTTTGCTAAGGTAATAAATAGCATGCTCTTTTCGGCCAGACTCGTCATGCTGCCCCAGCACACACCCCATTGAGTTGTCAAGTACTGTCAAGTATAGGATCAGAGGTCTCCCTTCAACTGGTGGCATTAGAATAGGTGGCTCTTGGAGATACTCTTTGATCCTTTCGAAAGCGGCCTGGAATTCATCGTTCCAACGTACCACTTGATCTTTCTTCAGTAGCTTGAAGATTGGCTCACAAGTAGCAGTCAGGTGTGAGATGAATCGGGCTATGTAGTTCAGTCGTCCCAGAAAGCCTCTGACCTCCTTCTCTGTCTTGGGAGCTAGCATCTCTTATATGGCTTTCACTTTGCCAGGGTCAACTTGAATACCTTTTTCACTCACGACGAAACCCATTAGCTTACCAGACCTCACCCCGAAGGTGCATTTTTTCGGGTTCAATCTCAGCTTGTACAACTTCAACCTGTCAAACAGCTTCTGTAGATGGTCAATGTGTTCCTCCTCAGTTTGGGACCTTGCAATCATATCGTCGACATATACTTCAATCTCATGATGGATCATGTCATGAAACAAAGCAACCATGGCACACTGATATGTTTCCCCATCATTCTTCAATCCAAAAGGCGTGACTTTGTAACAAAAGGTGCCCCACTGAGTGACAAAGGTTGTCTTCTCCATATCCTCGGGAGCCATTTTGATCTGATTATAACTGGAGAAACTGTCCATGAAGGAGAATACTTTATGCTGAGCGGTGTTGTCAACCAGAACATCAATGTGAGGTAGAGGGAAGTTATCCTTAGGGTTGGCCCTGTTCAGATCCCTATAGTCAACACACATTTGGACCTTACCATCCTCTGGTACTGGAACCACATTGGCCACCTGTGATCGGTGGAAATAGAACTGACTGTTTTTTAAGCTGGTTTCGCAAAATGTCGCGGTAAGCAAGAGTCGCCACCGTCTATTATGTTCTCCAACATGGAAAGGACAAAAGCACAGCAAAATTCCTTCTTTGAGAATGTTTCTCGGTTCGGGAGGTAGATTTATAGAAAGGGAAGGTGTTAGCACCCTTTCTATCCGTGGTTATCCATGGGCTCTTAGGTACTTGCTCTTATGTTTTCAAAATTTTTTTGCTTTTCAAGTGTGTGTGGGTTTTGAAAAAAGTTTTGTTTGAAAGATTTCTAAGTAACTCTTGTATCTGTCCTCAAGAGTGTATGAAAAATTTGTTTGAAAACTTTTGAAAGTGTGGGTGCGAAAAGTATTTTTATTTGTTTTGAAAAGAGCAAGTACTTAAGAGATCTACCTACCCTAAGGAATTAAGCTGTGTAAGAGTCCTTTAGATAGTGCTATCCCACCATTGAGAGGTAGGTAGCACCATCGTTGGAGGTGTTCGGGTCAATTCGATGATTAGGGACAGTGTGGTCAGCAAAGCAATGGTAGGACACCTTAGAAGTAACCCTAATGTCCTAGATCCTTTTTATCCGAGGCAACCGTTTCGAGGCAACTGGATCTTTAGACAAAGGGCGACCTCTAAGATACCCTATACTTGATGACCACGTTCGAGGCAACCAGTGAGGCGTACCCTAGAAGTGGCATGTGCTTTATGTGTTGTTTTTCAGTTAATTGTCTTTGTACATGTTATTTGTGAGCTACGGATTAATTTTATTTACATACATTCTTTCATGCATTGTTAACAGTTAGGAGTGCGGAAAAGTAAATTGCGGAAATATAAATTCTAACTATTACAAGGCGCGGGTCTATACATCGCCAAAAAACAAAGACCCGTTTTGGTAAATAAGTGCGAGAAATTTAAATAAAGCGGTAAAATTCATAATTAACTATTACATATCTGGAGACAGTTACATAAATAATCAAAATAAAGTAAATGCGCGCGAAAGAATTAAATCGGGAACGTCCTAAGGGTTTTGACCCTTTTAAGAAAAGAATTGAATTTTTTTTGTCTTTTTGTAATTAAAATGAAATTAAAACTAACTAATAACTAATTAATTAATTTAATTAAAATGAAAATGTTTTTTTGTTTTTATGTTTTTTTTTTATGAAAATAAAATAAAAGAATTAAAATTAAAAGTTAATAAAAACCTAATTCTAAATTTATTTTAGTTATTAAGAAAAAAGGTTAAAGTTGCCTAATTAAAACTAATTCAATTTATTAGTATTTATTTACAAAATAAATTAATAAGTAAAAATGTTTTTTTTGTTTTATTGTGAAAAATATAAATTGGTTAAATTTGGTGATAGTAACAATAATTAAAAAAAGTTAATAATTAAATTAGAAAATATAAAAAGGAAAAGAAAAAGAATAAACCAAGGGAGGGGGTCTGGGCCCAATATGGAGGTGGAAATTGGAATCTGAGGCCCATTTGCACAAAGCTCGTTGACTTTCTGGATTGCCAAGAATGCTTGTTGACTGAGAGCATGGTGCTCCTCACCTCTTGGCCCTTGGATGGACGCTTGGGACACTTGGCACTTTGGATTTGTGGGATGCATGGTGGTACGCTTTGGACTGCTTGTACATGAACGTGTTAAGAAAAAAATGAAACAATTATTTGGGGGACCTGGGAATCGAACCCAGGTCCCAAGGATCATTTGCCAACACCTGTACCACTAGATCACTCATGCGCATTTGTAAATAAAATGAGAAACAAATATTATATCAAGTAAACACGTTATATGCTGGACCAAAGAAAAAAACGCGCGCCTATTTGAATCAACCAGCCAGGCATGGACACCTCATCATCGTCTTCATTTATCTGCAAAATAGAAACAAGATAGCGGGGGTTTTTAACCCCCACAAAGCAAAACTATAAAAAATAGCGATTAGGCGCTCAGTGTATATAAAAATGGCGCGAGGTATCCAATGTCTTCGCCTCACTCAGGCGGTTTCAACCATGTGTGTTTGGAGGCTTGATTTTGCAGTATATGAAAAGCCCTAAATCAAAAGCTCTGAAACCCTAAGATTCTCCAATGGCAACTTTCATTTTAGGGTAACATAATCAAATTAAATTATATCAAAAGCTTCATAAAGATGTTAGCAATCCAAAACAATAATCAAAATGTGTTAATGCTGCGTAAAAAATGAATTTCGATTATGGAAAAGTTTGTTCAAACCGTGATTCTGTTTGGCCGTTTTCTTGAGTGTTAGAGCGCGTTCTTGGTTGCAATAGGTTCCTGACAATGCTGGCAACGTGTTAGAAGCAAGGAAAGTGCTTGGATTGTGCTGGAATATGGATTTCAGTTTGCAACTTTTCTTTCAAATTTTTGAACTTGGTTATGCCGTTTCAGAGGTTTCTAGGTCGTGTCTTTGGTCTGGAACATTTGCATATATGTGTATGAATGAGAATCAAGCAATATTATGAGCCTTTAACCATTGCAATGATGTTTGGGATTTCTTCATAACCACCATTAAAGAAACTTGCCATTTTTGTCCAAATTTGAATTTTATGCTTGAAATGGACTTTACACGAATTTGGTATGTGACTTATGATGCATCAAGATCATTCAAACCACAAGATATCACTTAATTAATTTTTTTGATTTTACTTGAATTTTATGGATTTAAAATGAATTAAATCAATAAAATTAAATAAAAATAGAAAAATTAATGTTTAATCTTGAAATTAATCATGGGACACGTGGGTGGCATGACAAAGCTGAACCAAGTGGAAAAAAGTGGGCCCTTTTGTCAAAAATTGAAGTTTCAAGGATAGTTGACTTTGGCCATTTCACAAAAATTTCCCAACTTCTCCAATGCATATCTTGCTCAATTTTGATCATATGAACATGTTCTTGGATATTTTGGAAAGGTTCTTAAGTCCTCTAACCAATGCCTTTGGTCCCATGTCCTTTTAATTTACCAATCTCAAGTTATGATCTTTGACTTAAAATGCCTTTTTGTTGACTTTTGAAAATGACCTATAATGTTGAAATTGATAACTTTTTGTGAGAGCATTTCTTGGACTTGGAATGTGAAGATGAGTTGTAGGAAATGTCATCCCCTTCAAAATGAGAATTGGATGGGATTTTTCTGATGAACCATGAAAAAGTTATGCCTTGGCCAAGTTACAGTTGACTTTTCAACTGTCCAAAAATAGAAACTTTTGCATCTTGATGATTTTTGAGCCATGCTTGTGAAATCATGGTCAAGATTTGACCAAATGATGATTGTGGCTTCAAAATAAGATGTTGACCAAAAATTTTGACTTTTGACTACCAAATGACCATTTTGCCCCTACAGTTGATTGTGAAGCAATTAGGGTTTTTGACTGTGCAACTTGACCTTGTGAGCCTTGAAACTTGACATGTAGGTGCTTGACAATGTATATGAGCATATGGGACTTGATTGAGCCCTTGAAAACCTCAACTTCCTTGCAAGAACCAAAACCCTAATTTTGACTGGCTTAGGAGGATGGTTTGACTGTGCAACCCTTGAGGAGACTTGAGCAAATCTAGATGATGCCTGTAAAAACTTTAAAGAATATGGGAGGGAAAATTTTGGGGTACAACAGTTGCCCCTGTTCAATCTTCTTAGACCTGAGGATGTAGATTGGCTTGTGTGCCTTTCGTGATCCGAAGGTGGAAGATGATTGAACACTAGAGTGCCCAGAAATTTGCACTCACATAGTGAGGTATCAGCAGTGTGATGTCGGGAATGGGCTTACAGATGCCATTTGGAGAGATGGTGGATAGGAGGATGGGCTTATAGATCCCATCTGGAGATGTGACAGAACCTTGTCGGAAATGGGCTTATAGATGCCATTTGGATGGATGGTAGTTGTGGAGATGGGCTTATAGATGCCATCGGGAGGTTGTCGATCGCGTTAGAGATTCCTTAGCGAGAACTTGCGTACTTGAGAAAGAAAGATAATTTCCTGGCCTGTTACAGGTGTTGATCTTCAAACTCTTCATGTAGATATGCCCTGGCTGGATACAGGTATCGAATCTTCAAACTCTTCAGACGTGCCCTGGCTAGATACAGGTATCAAATCTCTAAACTCTTTATGCAGATATGCCCTGGCTGGATACAGGAATCGAATCTGGAATTAGTCGTCAACAGATATGCCCTAGCTGGATACAGGAATCGAATCTTCAAACTCTTCAGACGTGCCCTGGCTGGATACAGGAATTGAATCTGGAATTAGTCGTCAACAGATATGCCCTGGCTGGATACAGGAATCGAATCTTCAAACTCTTCAGACATGCCCTGGCTGGATACAGGAATCGAATCTGGAATTAGTCGTCAACAGATATGCCCTGGCTGGATACAGGAATCGAATCTTCAAACTCTTCAGACGTGCCCTGGCTGGATACAGGAATCGAATCTGGAATTAGTCGTCAACAGATATGCCCTGGCTGGATACAGGAATCGAATCTTCAAACTCTTCAGACGTGCCCTGGCTGGATACAGGAATCGAATCTAGAATTAGTCGTCAACAGATATGCCCTAGCTGGATACAGGAATCGAATCTTCAAACTCTTCAGACGTGCCCTGGCTGGATACAGGAATCGAATCTAGAATTAGTCGTCAACAGATATGCCCTGGCTGGATACAGGAATCGAATCTTCAAACTCTTCAGACGTGCCCTGGCTGGATACAGGAATCGAATATGGAATTAGTCGTCAACAGATATGCCCTGGCTGGATACAGGAATCGAATCTTCAAACTCTTCAGACGTACCCTGGCTGGATACATGAATCAAATCTGGAATTAGTCGTCAATAGATATGCCCTGGCTGGATACAGGAATTGAATCTTCAAATTCTTCAGACGTGCCCTGGCTGGATACAGGAATCGAATCTGGAATTGATCGCTCACAGATATGCCCTGGCTAGATACAGGTATCGAATCTGGAATTGCGACAGTTGATAGTAATTATCTTTGGATTGACCTTTTTCCTAAAAAGGCAAAACATCAGTTGTATGCAATGTCATGATGTATGAAATGCATGATGTTCTCAAGAATAAATGAAATTGTGTGTTTATGATGCGTATATGCATGCGCCATGGTGTATGATAATATAATTTTTATGAATGTATTTTCGTCTAGGAAAATAAATCCTTGACAAATGCCGGGAAGTTGAATCCTGGGCTGATGTCGAAGAGTAGAGTTCTTCGCTTTCGCTGGGGATGATGGTTGCAAGAATAAACCGGTTAGGAGAAAGTGACTCCGTTGAGGAATAAACTTGTTGACGAGATTACTCTGCGGGGAATTACTCTGTGGGGAAGAGATGTTTTGCTGAGGTTTTGATGATAACTCCGCTGGGGATTCCGTTGATGCGTTATGTTGGAAGATTTGGTGAACTCCGCTAGGGGATAGGAAGAACTTTGCCGAGGACAATCCTTCCGTGGTAATTAGCTGAGGATAACCCAGTTATAAGCTCTGGTGGAGAATAACCTTTGAATAATGTCGGGGAGACGCGTTCTCACTCTGCAGGGGATGAGCTTCCAGAATCTACTGGGGAGATAAGCTTCCAGAGTTTACTGGGGAGATTGATTCAACTCTCCTGGAGAAACTTTTGGACTGTACTGGGGAGTGGCTCCACTGGGGTGTCTGTATTCCCCCGGGGAACAATCTTAGGTCAAGACTGCTGGGGATGCTTGTTAAGGAATATCCGCATACTCTGCTGAGGAATATTGAGATTTTCTGGGGATATCCAACTTCATTAGGGTTGACAGTAGCTTAACTCTGCTTGGAGAGAGTGTTGCTGACTTGCTGGAGATATTGTGCCTTTTCAGGGCTGATTGGGAGATCAACTCTGCCTGGGGAGAGTATTGCTGATTGGTCTTACTCTGCAGGGAGTGGAGATATCTTGGTTACATTCTTCAGCTGAACATACCTTAGTACCTTGGTGGACAGAGCAACTAGATTGCTTAGACAACTCATTATTGCCCTTGTTTCTGATGTCACCTGTAATTAATCCTTTGTTTCGCATGCAAGTATTTATGAATTAGCAATTAGTGCCAAATGCATATATCACAATTGAACATTGGACGTTCTTCGCAAAACAAAACAGAAAAAGGAAAAACAATTGGCAACTTGTCTGGAAAAGTAAATTTGTATTGATTTTTGAATTTGCCTGTAAATAGGTGTTTATGTACAAGAGGCTGACGTCCTAGTAAGAGAACGCCGCCGAACAACATAGAGTTTATACAATCTTGAAAAGGAAAACAAAACATCTATGTGAAAAAAATAATCCCACTGGGTTCCCACTCTGTTATCGCCTTTATGTCTTCAAGCGTCTCATCACTCTACTGCTCGGTTGAAGATGAAGCTGTTTGATCGATGCCGTCTGAACCTGATAGTTGATACCGAATTCTGGATTCAAGGTGATCCAATGAGACATAGTATTACGCTTATCCCTAACTTTTTCCTGGACCGCCCTTTCGGGTTTTCAGTCCACCGGGATACCCATTTTTCCCAAGCCGCCTTTTCAGGTTTTCGACTTGCCGGGTGTACAGATTTTTTCATTTCATCCCTTATTTTTGCCCGAACCCTTTTGGTTCGCCGGGAAGCCCTTATTTTTGCCTAGGTGTGTCAACCTAGCGGGTCTTTTGTTCATGCGTAGTATCTTTTTACTATGTCTGCATTGGCGGGGTGAGGAAGGTCGTCACCATCCATGGTGGTTAGAATCATAGCTCCTCCTGAGAAGACATTCTTAACCACAAATGGCCCTTCGTACGTGGGGGTCCATTTTCCCCTGGGATCACTTTGAGGAAGAATGATGCGCTTGATTACCAGGTCTCCGACTTGATACTCTTGTCGTCTGACTTTCTTGTTAAATGCCTTGATCATCCGTTTTTGGTACGTTTGACCATGACAAATAGCAGTGAGTCTCTTTTCGTTAATTAGGTTTAATTGATCAAGTCGAGTCTGGATCCAGTCATCTTCGCTCAAATATGCATCCTTCATTATCCAGAGAGAGGGTATCTGGACTTCAATAGGCAAGACTGCCTCCATGCCATAGACCAAGGAAAAGGGAGTTGCCCCTGTTGACGTCCGCGCTGAGGTACGGTACCCATGAAGTGCAAACGGTAACATCTCGTGCCAATCTTTGTAGGTCACTGTCATCTTCTGCACAATCTTCTTGATATTCTTATTAGCTGCTTCTACAGCCCCATTCATCTTCAGTCGGTAAGGAGAAGAGTTGTGGTGCTGTATCTTGAATTGCTCGCAGAGTTCAGTGATCATCTTGTTATTAAGATTGGTACCATTATTCGTAATGATCCTTTCCGGGACGCCGTATCGACAGATCAGGTTATGCCGAATGAATCGTGCTACGACATTCTTAGTTACCGTGGCATAGGAAGCTGCTTCAACCCACTATGTGAAGTAATCAATCGCTACCAGGATGAAGCGATGCTCGTTGGATGCCGTAGGTCTGATCTCGCCGATCATATCAATGCCCAACATTGCAAAGGGCCAAGGTGTTGTCAAGACATTCAGAGGTATCGGAGGAACGTGCACCTTATCAGCATATATCTGGCATTTATGACATGTCCGAGAATGTTGGTAACAGTCGGCTTCCATTGTGGACCAGAAATATCCTGCCCGGAGGATTTTCTTTGCCATGGTATGCCCACTGGAATGTGTTCTGAAGGTACCTTCATGTAGCTCTGCCATGATCCTTTCTACTTCAGTCTTATCCACACAGCGCAGTAAGGTCGAATCATGGTTTCGCTTGTATAGAATGCCATTGCTGAGGAAGAACTTCGCTGCGAATCTTCTCAGGAACTTCTTGTCATTAACAGATGCACCCTCGGGGTATTCTTGAGCTTCCAAGTACCTCTTCACTTCATGATACCAGGGTTTTTCAGTTACCTCTTCAGTCTCAAGATCACAACAATGTGCAGGTTCATCCCACTTCCAGATAATGATCCGGGGAGCCTCGTTGTCCCATTTGACTTTGAACATAGAAGACATTGTAGCCAATGCGTCCGCCAACTGATCCTCCTCTCTTGGGAAGTGTTCAAAAGTTATCTCCGTGAAATGGGGGATCAATGTCAACACACACTCTTTGTAAGGAATGAGATTTGGGTGTTTCGTATCCCACTCGCCTTTGATCTGATTGATCACGAGAGCGGAATCTCTGAAGACACTCAGAAACTTGATCCTTAAGTCAATTGCAGCTTGAAGACCCATGATACATGCTTCATACTCCGCCATGTTGTTGGTGCAGTTGAAACATAGTCGGGAAGTGAGTGGAGTATGAGTGCCTTTAGGGGATATGATCACGGCGCCAATACCGTTACCCAAAGCGTTTGAGGCTCCGTCAAAGTGCATAGACCATCGGGATCCTTCCTCAGGTCCTTCATCCGGTCCAGGTACTTCACAATCAGTCACTACCATGATGCTCTCGTCTGGAAATTCAAAGTTCATAGACTGGTAGTCATCCACTGCTTGGTGTGCCAAATGGTCTGCCAATACACTTCCCTTGATTGCTTTCTGAGTCGTGTACTGGATGTCGTATTCGGTCAAGATCATCTGCCATCTTGCTATTCTTCCGGACAAGGCGGGCTTTTCGAAGATGTACTTGATTGGATCCATTTTTGAAATCAACAGAGTAGTGTGAGTCAACATATACTGTCTCAGCCGGCGAGCAGCCCATACCAAAGCGCAGCAAGTTTTCTTGAGCAGTGAGTATCGGGTCTCACAGTCGGTAAACTTTTTTCTAAGGTAATAAATGGCGTGCTCTTTTCGGCCAGACTCGTCATGCTTCCCCAGCACACACCCCATTGAGTTGTCTAGTACTGTCAAGTACAAGATTAGAGGTCTCCCTTCAACCGACGGCATAAGAATGGGTGGTTCTTGGAGATACTCTTTGATTCTGTCGAAAGCGGCCTGACATTCATCGTTCCAACGTACCACTTGATCTTTCTTCAGTAGCTTGAAGATTGGTTCACAGGTAGCAGTTAGATGTGAGATGAATCGGGCAATGTAATTCAGCCGTCCTAGGAAGATTCTAACTTCTTTTTCTGTCTTGGGAGCTGGCATCTCTTGTATGGCTTTCACCTTGGCAGGGTCCACTTGAATACCTTTGTCGCTTACGACGAAGCCTAGCAATTTTCCAGATCTTACCCCAAAGGTGCACTTGTTTGGGTTCAACCTCAGTTTATACAACTTCAGACGATCAAACAGCTTCTGCAGATGGTCAAGGTGTTCCTCCTCGGTTTGGGACCTTGCAATCATATCGTCGACATACACTTCAATCTCATGATGGATCATGTCATGAAACAAAGCAACCATGGCACGTTGGTAGGTTGCCCCAGCATTTTTCAACCCAAATGGCATGACCTTGTAGCAAAAGGTGCCCCACTGAGTAACAAAAGTGGTCTTCTCCATGTCTTCAGGAGCCATCTTGATCTGATTATAACCGGAGAAGCCGTCCATGAAGGAGAATACCTTATGATGAGCAGTGTTGTCAACCGGAACGTCGATGTGAGGTAGAGGGAAGTCATCCTTAGGGCTCGCCCTGTTCAAATCTCTATAGCCAACACACATTCTGACCTTACCATCTTTCTTCGGCACTGGAACCACGTTGGCAACCCACTGAGGGTAAGAAGTCACTGCAAGAAAACCGGCATCAAATTGTTTCATAACCTCAGCTTTGATTTTCTCGGACATCTCTGGACGCATACGGCGGACCTTCTGTTTAACCGGAGGGCAGCCTTCCTTGGTAGGCAGGTGATGAACCACAATGTCGGTATCCAACCCAAGCATGTCTTCATAAGACCAGGCAAAGATTTCCACGTAGTCATGCAGCATCTGGATCAACCGTTGTTTCACACTGAGCTCTAGATTGGCACCAATCTTGACTTCTTTTCTGTCTGTCTCAGTACCCATATTTACTGTTTCCACTGACTCTTCATGTGGCTGAATGGCCCTCTCTTCCTGGAGTAGCAGTCTTGCAAGCTCACCAGGCACTTCGCAATCATCTTCACCTTCGTCTTCGGCTAAGTTGATCGGATTTTCAAAGTCATAACTGGCGGTAGCAGAGTCGTTACTAGTGGGATCCAGAGTGGATTGGAACCTGTATAGGTGAGTGTGTGTAAATATAGTTGTTTTGCAATATATAAAGAAAGAAAGGGAGCGTAATATTTGAAATGCGAAAAACGTCCAATGCTTTTTATTCATGATATATGAAAGTGACAAACAATAGCCCTCACAAATGACGCCACGGTGCCCCGGGTAAGACACCGGGCCACAGAGTTTCAAATTTTGTTCATTACAATTTCAAAACAAAAGAGTTTATTACTGAGTGACAAAAGTAATAGGTATGAAATCTTTTGCCGTCCAGTTGCTTAGTCCACCGTTGGTCGTCGGGTAGATCCAGTTGTCGAATTCAGATTCGTCCGCTTCATCATCCATCCTGATAGCATTTACTCCATGGTTGGGCATGGGAGCTGTCACCACATTAGGCCTTTCGGGCGCCTCGAACTGAACCTCTTTAGCATCAATAAGGTCTTGAACCTTATTCCTCAGAGCCCAACAATCATCTGTAGAATTCCCCGGGCTATCAGAGTGATAAGCGCAACGGGCGTTGGGGTTGTACTTCGGAGATGTTGTGTTTACCACCTTCGGAGCTTCCTTGACAGTTACCAGACTGGTTGACAGCAGTTGCGGCAAAATCTGAGACAGGGTCATGCTGAGCCGAGTGTACTGCCTTTTGGGCCTCTCAACTCTTGGCTGGTTATATTGCTGAGGAGCAGCAACAGGCTTTGAAATTACCACCGCATTGACAGCTTGGCGGCGTTCTGGTTTATTCTGTCTTCTGGGACCATATACAGCACTAGCTTCCTTCTTGAAGGGCTTCTTTTTAGAACTTGAGGAGGCACCCTTCTGTATCTTCCCCGATTTGATACCAGCTTCGATTCTCTCACCAGTCAGGATCAGGTCTGTAAACCCAGCAGAGGAATTACCAATCAAGTGATTAAAGAACGAACCAGACAGGGTCCCCAAGAACATGTCCACGAGTTCACGATCAGTCAACGGTGGCTGCACCCTGCCAGCCAGGTCTCTCCATTTGTGCGTACTCCTTAAAACCTTCACCCGTTCCTAATGACATACCCTGGAGTTGGATACGCGTAGGAGCAAGGTCGGAATTGTACTGATACTGCTTATAAAAAGCAGTAGCCAAGTCCTCCCAGTTATGAATGTTGGTTCCATCCAGCTGATAGAACCATTCGAGATGAGTCCCTGAAAGACTCTCCTGGAAGAAATGGATCCATAAGTTCTTGTCTGCAGTGTAAGGCTGGATCTTCCTTACATAAGAGCGGAGGTGCAGTTTAGGACAAGAAACCCCGTCGTACTTTACAAAGGCAGGTGCCTTGAACTTGTGTGGAATCACCACCCCAGAAGATAACCCTAAGTCTCTGAAATCCAACCCAGGCACACATTGAATCTCCATAGCATTTAACCTGTCCTCCAGCTGTTTGTACCGGTCCTCAGCAGGAGGGTACTGTTCATCATTGAAATCTGTCTTGGTGTCAGAGACCACAGGACTAGGAACCTCTCTCCCTTGGTGACTGTCTTCCCCCACAGATGGAGTAGTCCTCTCAGCTTCATTATGCAGTGTATTCCCGAGTCTGCGTCCAGTGTTGAACAACATAGTCCTCTTCTTCTTCTTCTTCAGGAGCAAAGCCTTCAACTCCTGTTGTCCCTGGGCCAAGTTCATGACCATCTCTTGAAACTGAGCGTTCTGGGCCTGGAGGGCCTTGATAGCTTGTTCAGTAGTTGATTCAGGATTCATGATGATTGAGTGCTGAAATAAACAGCGAAGAAGATTAAGCAACATGTAGAAAAAGGGTACCTGTGATGCATATGATGAATGAAATGCGTATGAATTATGTTTTCAAAGACAATCGGGAATCAACTTTGTAGACAAAAGGAACACACTTTATTAGATTTAAACTTTGGAATTTAAATTGTTCAAAAAATTGCCCTTAGGCATTACAGGAATGAAAATATTGAAAAGGAAATAAAAGCTGTAAAGGAAACATCCAAAGCCCATCAGTGCTCCCATGGCCTCCTCTTCTCAGTACGGATATAGTCATTCATGATCCGCTCGTTCTCCAATTGCTTGGTCAGCTTCTGGATCTTCTGTTCCTGTTCGTTGAACTTTTCCCGATAAGAATCTCGTTCTTCCTGTAGTTGCGCCCAAGACCTCTTTAGTGTATCAACATCAGTGGGTATCTGAGGAGGGAGTATGGTTGGAGGAACCCTGTCTCCATCAGGAATTTCAAGAATGATAGGCCTGACAGCTTCATATGGCATACCTAACTTCTGAGCACGGATGCGGACCCATCTGTAATAGGGTTCCATTGGTAGAGAAGTCTTCGGTCCCAACTCATGTGGGTCAGCTTTGTGAATTTTGTCCCAAGCTTTGATGAATCTACGGCGCAGTTCGTCACTATCTACCTGAAACTCAAAACTGATGTGAGGTACCAACATCTCATGAGGCCCTGCTCTTCTGGCTCTTCCAAATTGACGGAGAGCTAAACATGGATTATAAGAGATTCCTCCCTGGGTACCGATCAATGGAACATTAGGATACTCTCTGCAACGATCAATAACAGCCACCTCATCTAAACCTCTGAGAGTCCAAATGATGTCATTGTCAGTGAGAGACATTAACCTATGAGCCCAGCCTCTTCCTTCTTGGTTCTTCAGCACGAACTTGGGGAGGTGCGAAATAAACCACCTCACTAACAAAGGAACACAACACCATAGAGTTACCCGTCTTCGGGCAGTACGAGCATAGAGTTGTTGCAGGATATCACCCAAGAGAGTGGGTACAGGGTTCCGAGACATGAAGATCTTTATGGCATTGATATTGACAAAGTTATCAGGATTTGGAAACAATACCAGACCGTAGATTAAGAGAGCCAGAATGTCTTCGTACGCCCTGAAGTCTAAATCATTCCAGAAACTGTTAGCTTTACCAATCAGAAACTTAGGCAAAAAGCCCTTAATTCCACTTCTAGTCACCCAGTTATCCATTACCTCCTTATCGGTCAAGGGAAGGGCTGCAACAATCTCCTCAAGCCCAAGAGTCTTTTTCCAACCAGTGAATGGGGTCTGATCCAAGATAGGGATACCAAGCAAATCAGAGAATTCTTCCAGGGTAGGGACCAGCTGGAAGTCTTGAAAGGTGAAGCAATGGTATAGGGGATCATAAAACTGGGTCAGGACACTCATCAGTTGTTGGTCCCACTTTGAAGTGACTAAACCGAGAAGAGAACCATGCCTCTGGATGAAGGAAGTAGTGTTTGGAATTCTGTTAACCAATTCTTTGAGCAGATCAGGTGGGTGAACAAAATTGAGCCGGATAGTATTCCTTCGCACAGGCATCATGATGTCCTACAAAACAGAGCAAAGGTGAAACCCTCTTGTCTTTGAAATAGGTCAGTCCTTATGCAGGATGCATGCAATGGTATGATGGTATGATGTTATGATAAAGCACACCACAAATATTCACATAGGCAAACATGATAAGGCACACAAGTCACACAAGACAGCCCTTAGGGTTTAGGCCAGCATGAAGTTCAGGTACTACCCTCTTTCAGTTTCGTTGGTTAAGACCTGTCCTATCAAAAGTAATCGGGTTCTAGAGGATCCCAATATCACTGACTACCCTCAATCGGTCATAACTCCAGCGTCGCAATCTTTTCTTGTGGCCAGAACCATCGCGAGAGTTTAGCCTCAATGGGTGTAGCATACTGCTACTGTTCTATAGCCAAGTTGGGTCAAATTAGGGTTCTAAGGTCGGTTGGTCCTTAATGACTCCTCAGAAGACCCATATTCTCCTCGTAGAAACACAAGGGATATCGGTACAGACCAAGGTGCCACACCAACGTAGCCACTGCTTCACCCGTGTCGGTCTACGCCGGACAGGTCCCTCACAGCTTATGCTACCTAAAAGGGTATCCCCAGATCCGGGTTAGGATCTATGAAACTCTGATGCAATGCCCACAAATATAAAAGCAAACAAAGAAAGAAATTGAAAACATAAGTATGATCTAATCCTAAGGTACACCTCACGTTAATATCCCCAGCAGAGTCGCTAGTTCTGTGATCGGTGGAAATAGAACTGACTGTTTTTTAAGCTGGTTTCGCGAAATGTCGCGGTAAGCAAGAGTCGCCACATTCTTTTATGTTCTCCAACATGGAAAGGACAAAAGCACAACAAAATTCCTTCTTTGAGAAAGTTTCTCGGTTCGGGAGGTAGATTTATAGAAAGGGAAGGTGTTAGCACCCTTTCTATCTGTGGTTATCCACGGGCTCTTAGGTACTTGCTCTTATGTTTTCAAAATTTGTTTGCTTTTCAAGTGTGTGTAGGTTTTGAAAAAAGTTTTGTTTGAAAGATTTCTAAGTAACTCTTGTATCTGTCCTCAAGAGTGTATGAAAATTTTGTTTGAACACTTTTGAAAGTGTGGGTGCGAAAAGTATTTTTGTTTGTTTTGAAAAGAGCAAGTACTTAAGAGATCTACCTACCCTAAGGAATTAAGCTGTGTAAGAGTCCTTTAGATAGTGCTATCCCACCATTGAGAGGTAGGTAGCACCATCGTTGGAGGTGTTCGGGTCAATTCGATGATTAGGGACAGTGTGGTCACCAAAGCAATGGTAGGACACCTTAGAAGTAACCCTAATGTCCTAGATCCTTTTTATCCGAGACAACCGTTTCGAGGCAACTGGATCTTTAGACAAAGGGCGACCTCTAAGATACCCTATACTTGATGACCACGTTTGAGGCAACCAGTGAGGCGTACCCTAGAAGTGGCATGTGCTTTGTGTGTTGTTTTTCAGTTAATTGTCTTTGTACATGTTATTTGTGAGCTACGGATTAATTTTATTTACATACATTCTTTCATGCATTGTTAACAGTTAGGAGTGCGGAAAAGTAAATTGCGGAAATATAAATTCTAACTATTACAAGGCGCGGGTCTATACATCGCCAAAAAACAAAGACCCGTTTTGGTAAATAAGTGCGAGAAATTTAAATAAAGCGGTAAATTTCCTAATTAACTATTACATATCTGGAGACAGTTACATAAACAATCAAAATAAAGTAAATGCGCGCGAAAGAATTAAATCGGGAACGTCCTAAGGGTTTTGACCCTTTTAAGAAAAGAATTGAATTTTTTTTGTCTTTTTGTAATTAAAATGAAATTAAAACTAACTAATAACTAATTAATTAATTTAATTAAAATGAAAATGTTTTTGTGTTTTTATGTTTTTTTTTTATGAAAATAAAATAAAAGAATTAAAATTAAAAGTTAATAAAAACCTAATTCTAAATTTATTTTAGTTATTAAGAAAAAAGGTTAAAGTTGCCTAATTAAAACTAATTCAATTTATTAGTATTTATTTACAAAATAAATTAATAAGTAAAAATGTTTTTTTTTTGTTTTATTGTGAAAAATATAAATTGGTTAAATTTGGTGATAGTAACAATAATTAAAAAAAGTTAATAATTAAATTAGAAAATATAAAAAGGAAAAGAAAAAGAATAAACCAAGGGAGGGGGTCTGGGCCCAATATGGAGGTGGAAATTGGAATCTGAGGCCCATTTGCACAAAGCTCGTTGACTTTATGGATTGCCAAGAATGCTTGTTGATTGAGAGCATGGTGCTCCTCACCTCTTGGCCCTTGGATGGACGCTTGGGACACTTGGCACTTTGGATTTGTGGGATGCATGGTGGTACGCTTTGGACTGCCTGTACATGAACGTGTTAAGAAAAAAATGAAACAATTATTTGGGGGACCTGGGAATCGAACCCAGGTCCCAATGATCATTTGCCAACACCTGTACCACTAGATCACTCATGCACATTTGTAAATAAAATGAGAAACAAATATTATATCAAGTAAACACGTTATATGCTGGACCAAAGAAAAAAACGCGCGCCTATTTGAATCAACCAGCCAGGCATGGACACCTCATCATCGTCTTCATTTATCTGCAAAATAGAAACAAGATAGCGGGGGTTTTTAACCCCCACAAAGCAAAACTGTAAAAAATAGCGATTAGGCGCTCAGTGTATATAAAAATGGCGCGAGCTATCCAATGTCTTCGTCTCACTCAGGCGTTTTCAACCATGTGTGTTTGGAGGCTTGATTTTGCAGTATATGAAAAGCCCTAAATCAAAAGCTCTGAAACCCTAAGATTCTCCAATGGCAACTTTCATTTTAGGGTAACATAATCAAATTAAACTATATCAAAAGCTTCATAAAGATGTTAGCAATCCAAAACAATAATCAAAATGTGTTAATGCTGCGTAAAAAATGAATTTCGATTATGGAAAAGTTTGTTCAAACCGTGATCCTGTTTGGCTGTTTCCTTGAGTGTTAGAGCGCGTTCTTGGTTGCAATAGGTTCCTGGCAATGCTGGCAACGTGTTAGAAGCAAGGAAAGTGCTTGGATTGTGCTGGAATATGGATTTCAGTTTGCAACTTTTCTTTCAAATTTTTGAACTTGGTTATGCCGTTTCAGAGGTTTCTAGGTCGTGTCTTTGGTCTGGAACATTTGCATATATGTGTATGAATGAGAATCAAGCAATATTATGAGCCTTTAACCATTGCAATGATGTTTGGGATTTCTTCATAACCACCATTAAAGAAACTTGCCATTTTTGTTCAAATTTGAATTTTATGCTTGAAATGGACTTTACACGAATTTGGTATGTGACTTATGATGCATCAAGGTCATTCAAACCACAAGATATCACTTAATTAATTTTTTGATTTTACTTGAATTTTATGGATTTAAAATGAATTAAATCAATAAAATTAAATAAAAATAGAAAAATTAATGTTTAATCTTGAAATTAATCATGGGACACGTGGGTGGCATGACAAAGCTGAACCAAGTGGAAAAAAGTGGGCCCTTTTGTTAAAAATTGAAGTTTCAAGGATAGTTGACTTTAGCCATTTCACAAATATTTCCCAACTTCTCCAATGCATATCTTGCTCAATTTTGATCATATGAACATGTTCTTGGACATTTTGGAAAGTCTTGAAGTCCTCTAACCAATGCCTTTGGTCCCATGTCATTTTGATTCACCAATCTCAAGTTATGGTCTTTGACTTAAAATGCCTTTTTGTTGACTTTTGAAAATGACCTATAATGTTGAAATTGATAACTTTTTGTAAGAGCATTTATTGGACTTGGAATGTGAAGATGAGTTGCAGGAAATGTCATCCCCTTAAAAATGAGCATTGGATGGGATTTTTCTGATGAACCATGAAAAAGTTATGCCTTGGTCAAGTTACAGTTGACTTTTCAACTGTCCAAAAATAGAAACTTTTGCATCTTGATGATTTTTGAGCCATGCTTGTGAAATCATGGTCAAGATTTGAACAAATGATAATTGTTGCTTCAAAATAAGATGTTGACCAAAAAATTTGACTTTTGACTGCCAAATGACCATTTTTCCCCTACAGTTGATTCTGAAGCAATTAGGGTTTTTGACTGTGCAACTTGACCTTGTGAGCCTTGAAACTTGACATGTAGGTGCTTGACAATGTATATGAGCATATGAGACTTGATTGAGCCCTTTAAAACCTCAACTTCCTTGCAAGAACCAAAACCCTAATTTTGACTCGTTTAGGAGGATGGTTTGACTGTGCAACCCTTGAGGAGACTTGAGCAAATTTAGATGATGCCTGTCAAAACTTTGAAGAATATGGGAGGGCAAATTTTGGGGTACAACACCACCCACTGAGGGTAAGAAGTCACTGCTAGAAAACCAGCGTCAAACTGTTTCATAACTTCAACCTTGATTTTCTCAGACATCTCTGGGCGCATACGGCGAACCTTCTGTTTTACCGGAGGGCAGTCTTCCTTGGTAGGCAGGCGATGAACCACAATGTCAGTATCCAACCCAGGAATATCTTCATAAGACCAGGCAAAGATCTCAACATGGTCATGCAGCATCTGAATCAACCGCTGTTTCACACTAAGCTCCAGATTTGCACCGATCTTGACTTCCTTCTTGTCTGTTTCAGTACCTAGATTCACTGTTTCCATCGGCTCTTCATGTGGCTGAATGACCCTCTCTTCCTGGAGTAGCAATCTGTTTTAGTTGAATAGCTCTCGTTTGGACCCACTGAAGATAAGGCTGCAAAGAAACAGACCCCTAGGTCCCAAGTATTTCCTACTCTTCTTATGAATGTGACGCCAGGTTCCCAACATGCTCCCTAGCTTCCTTATGGTCTTCTTCCTCCTTCAGAAAGAAACTACTCAACTGAATACTATTTGGTTTATCCCTCATTGGATAACCAAGTTGTCGTCGTGCAAGAACAGGGTTATAGTTAATTCCTCCCTTTGTACCAAGAAGAGGTACATTGGGGAAACTACCACAACTGTTGATAATTTCTACATCATGGTAAGCCTGATGATACCAATCAATATCTGAGTGAGTAAGTGCCATAATCTTAGGAGCCCAACGGGGTTCCTTCCTGGCATCCCAAAAAGCATCAGACTGAGGCATATAAGAGATAAACCACTGGTACAACAGAGGCGTACAACATATAATCACCCCCCCCCCCCCCCATGATAAGAATTCCGAAGATGAATAGAGTAATAAGCATCACCCAACAATGTAGGAACTGGGTTTCCAATCATGAAGATCTTGATAGCATTAATGTTAACAAACTTATCCATATTAGGAAATAAAAACAACCCGTAAGCAAGTAAAGCAAAGATGGCTTCAAAAGAGACTGTACTCTTCATCCTGGAAAAGTAACGAGCTTTCTTCAATAAGAGTTGAGCTGGTAATCCTCTAATCCCTCCTTTAGTAGACATATGGGCTTCCACCTCAGACTTCCCCAGATGGATCAAAGCAGCAATCTCATGTGTTTTTAGCTCACCCTCTAAACCAGTAAAAGGAACACGATCGGTAATGGGTAAATCTAACATATAAGAATACTCTTCCAGTGTAGGCATCAACTGATAATCGGGGAAAGTAAATCAATGATACAACGGATCATAGAACTGGACCAAGGTCGAGAGAATACCCTCCGTCATCCCAAGCTTCATGAGAGGAATGATGGATCCATACTTCTTCCAAAAATATGCAGAACACTCAAACTCAGGAATTAGACTGATCAACTCATCTATCTTGGGATCCTTGAAACTGTATTTTCTGGTCTTTCTTTTTACAGAATCCATGTTCAAAAGGTACCTGAGATATTCACAAATGGTCAACTTTTAAGTCCCTTGAAATAAAATTTCTTCAAAAGATGCTTATGAGTGCATGGATGCATGACGCAACAATCACACACAAGATCACAAACATAGGGTTCATAGGTTTAACGTCACGAGCATGAGGTCGAAGGTACTACCCATAAGGTATGGTCTAAAAGTTATCACCTGTTGAACAAGGTTCTAGAGGTTCCCAGAGCCTACATCCTTCCTTCGGATATTACCAACTTCTCGATTGACTCGGTAATTAGTAATATTCTCAAGAAAAACTCGTGCGAGCGTAGTATTGTGTGACAACTATTTCCGGATTACTCCGTCATAGCTTCCGCACTACACCTAAAAGGCCAAGATGGGTTAGATATTCTACGGTCCTCAGCTTCGGCAGGCTCCCAGGTCGAAAGTAGTACGTCTTCCCAATTACTCAGTAAACGACACTACAATCAAAGGGGCCTCCACTGAGTGGGGTATCTCATGCCTCCTTTTTTGGGATTACTCCCTCAAAGTTAACATGACTATACCGCCCGTATTATCTTAAAGTTTGCCCAAGTCCGGGTATAGGACTCGTGAGTAATCACCAAGCACCCTGAAAACCAGGAAAATCCCGGCAAACATATATACAACATATAACACATAAACAACAATAGCATATATACAGATATAAACAAAGATAGGTTTAACCCACTTAGGGATGGACCAACATGAGGTCAATCTTTCCCCAGTAAAATCGCCATTTTTTCTGTAGCGGTAGAAATGTTTAAGACTAAGCCATTAAATTGACTAAACTTATATAGATTACAATAAAAATCGCAACCACGCTTTATTGTTTCCAAAGGAATGGAAAAGAGCGAGTAACCCAAAAAGAGAGGGAAATATTCAAGGTAAGGGGGTTATTTATGCAAAGGGAAGGTATTAGCACCCTAAACATCTACGGTACTCCGTAGGAACCTCTTTGTAAAATCTGTATATTTTGGCTATAAAATGTTGCATAAAAATAGATGGTGGAGGTGAGAAAATAAATATATTTTTTATGATTTTTTCACCCACCGCGGTTGCGAACCTTTAGTGCCTACGTACCACCTTCTGTGCAATAGGGGATCAGGGTACACGTAGTTCCTCTTTTAAAAATTTTAAAACACAAGTGTGTTGATTGATTTTATGAGATAAGACATCATCGTTATTGTCCATGTGGAAAACATACTTACTACCCATAATCATGACAAAGTATAATTTACATCATCTCAAAGTGGAGGATATGGATTGGATTTTAAAATCAACAATGCCTCACTCAACACCCAAGTGGAAAATGTCTCACTCCACTACATATTGTAGAAGTATAGTTATTTTATCACTACAAGGGTTGACAAGAGTCTAATCTTTTGAGAAAAGTTTTAAAATGGCAAGGCAAAGTGGTAAAATGGTTTGAAATAAGATTGATTCACTTTTAGTATTATCACCCAAAAAAATGTCAAAGTATTATTAAGTTGATTGAAATTTATTTATGAAATGATTTTGACAATGCATGGACATAAGCCCAAGTTTATTATGAAATTGGTTCAAGTTTAAAAAACAATAAGAGTTTTCAAAAGGAGGAAGAAGATTTCTGAAATTAAAGAAGATGGGAGAAGAAGAAAGGACTATCCTAGAACATAAGGTAAAAGTTAGGGAGAAGAACCATCTAACCAACAAGAAGCCAATACTTGACATTATGAGTCAAGATAGAATTCACATTCTTTGGATTGAAACCAAACAAGCAAAGATACTAGACCTCTTGAGAACCAAACATCAAATGTATTAAGTCTTCACAAAAAATGGGCAGAGTAACGGCTGTATACGGGTGAATTCCAGATTACAAGCAAAGAATGTAATCACAAATACCTGCACACAAAACAAACAAACAACCCAATGTCTTGAGGTAAACCTCAAGAACTCCAGACAAAATATCAATTAAGGCCACAAGGTCTCCAACATGGGTCAAGTTTTCTAATCCTAAGTCTAAGAAGTCCAATACTCCATAATTCCAAGGATAGTAACCAAATAGTCCAAGTATCATTAAAGGTTTTTATAGTTCATGTTGATTATTAGATGTCTTAGAAGAGAAAAGAAAATCTCAAGTGAGCAAAATAAAAATGACCATAAAATAAATGCTCAAGTGAGCAAAATAAAAATGGTATTAAATGTAATGCTTAAAGTAAATGGTACATAAAGTATAAAAAATAAAAGCATAAAGTAAAAAACAATTTAATAATTAGTGGTTAGTTGGATGACCATCTTGAAACTTGAATTTGGAACTCATTAGAGGATTGGTAGAACCAAAGCCTCCACACAACAAGTTGCATTTGCTTTTTTGTCAAGTATATCATCCATTTGGAATCCTCAAAAGTACCAATTAATGATGAACGATGTTTAAGTGATCCGCGTTGACCAAAAATGTTGTAGATCCATTAGAGGATTGGTAGAACCAAAGCCTCCACACAATGAATCTCAAGGTTATTGGATCAAAGAGATCAAATTAACATACTTGGGTTTGCAAACATAGGTTTGGGCCAGAAATGATCATTTATTTGAATCGGGACAAAGTTTAGCGCTATGTTAAGCAATAGTAAGTGGACTTATGTAGAAGTCGCACCTATTTTGAGGTCGGTCAATAGAAATCTATGCACCATTTGTTTTGAGACATGATATAGAGATCATGCTCCAATAACACTTAGTGCAATAAGAAAGGGATAAGATGAAGAAGGATGGGAAAGAATATACAAACCACATTTGAATTAAAATTTAATCAAACTATTATTAAAATCATTCATCCATTTTTTGTGGAGTTAAACTCAACACCATAGATCTAATGATGTTAATAAATTTCATGATCAAAAATTCAACCCAAGATCCGCCAGAAAATATACAAAAATTAAATTGTATTTTAAAATAAAAGAATTAGGGTTTAAAAATGATTAAAAAATGAAAATAATAGAGAAAAAAGGAAACTATGTTCAAATTAATCAAGAAATATTAAGTAAGACCATAGAAAAATCAGAAATGAAATCAAATATTTTTATAAAAAATTTGGTAATTTTTTTAAAGTCAGAAACTATTTTTAAAATTAAAAGAAATGGGGAAAATAAACCAAAAATGATTAAAAAAAATAACAAAGTCAGAAATAAAAAATAAATGAGGTCACCAATATTTGTCACAATATCATTGGATCATTCCATAACTTTTTCAGAATTTAAAAATGCATAAAAGTATTTTTAAACATTTCAAATAAAGTGAAAATTTATAAAAAAAATATCAAAACACAATAAAAATTGTGAAAAAATAAAAATCAGAAAGAGAAAAATCATAAATATTTTTCATAATTTTTTCAGATTTTTTGGACTAAAAATAAATTTTCTGTGATTTTTTGAAATTTAAAACAATTAAATATAAAAATCAGAAAAGGCAAAACAAAGATTTCAAAATCTGACTTGTGATAAAACTTCAGTTTCAAGCTACCAATTTCAAAACACTGGCATTTTCAACTCAATGGGTCTTAGGGCATGATTCTTGATGCTTTAGAAAGATGAGGTTACAAGCTTTGCAATGGAAAAAGAATGGAATCAAATGGATGCTTGAGCTTAGAGTTGCATTGAGTCAAAGTTGGAGAAAAAGGGTTGACTTTCCATACTTAGAAATATTTCAAATTTTTCTTCAAAAGTGACCTATAATGTTTTGCATCCAAACATGGCCTTCCACTTGGAATTTGCTCATGACCAAAAAAGATGGCATGAAATAGACCTCTTGAATGACATTTTTAAACTTGAACCATTCAAAATCTCCAAAAATTGAGAGAATTATGAATTGTTGAATTTGGCAAAAAATCATGGAATGACCTATAATCTTTTGTATCCTTAGGGCATCTTCCATTCATTTTCTCACTTTGCACATAAAAGAAGGAATAAAGTTCACATCCTCAAGATTATTATGGAAAAAGAGTGGGATAAAGGTGATAAAAATTGACCAAGTTATGATCATTTGAAGTCACACATGAGAAAAAGAGGGTTCATCTGGAGGACTTGTAATCTTTCTTCATCATCAAGTTTTTTCCACATGAAAACTCCTTGAAACTTTTGAAGTTATTTTCTAATAACCCTTTGAAGAGAAGTATGTCTTTGGAATCACTCAAAAATACCAAAATATGAGCGAGATATACTTCTTTGAAGTTCAAAACCCTAGCTCCTAGATCAAGAAATACTTTGAGGAACTTTGAAAATTTTGAACAACCTTCTTGTACCAACACTCTTGCCTTGTAAATAGAAGTTGTTGAGGATGAAAATGAGGACTCATGGAAACAAAAACCACTTCCATATCTTGAGAATTGATATAAATATGCACTTGTGACCAATAGGAACAAGACCTTGTCCAACCATGACAATTTCTTCAATCAACCCCTTGTACTTTTGAATCAATTTGATAATTTGGAAATGTAGTGAACCAAAATAAACCTTGCCATGACATCCCTTCCAAAACAACTTCAATGGTGAGGTTTTAATTTCTCAAGCTTTATTGACTAGGGCATGGAAATAAATGCATGAACCCATGGATCAACTTGCTAAGCCACATTGCCTTTACCTAGATTATCAACAAGTAAGACAAACCAACATTGCATTTTATTAATTATAAGGAAAATCAAGGCAAAATAGTCATGATCACAAAAGAAAACAAGTCAAGGTGCTTGGTGATTCCTCAAAGAGCAAAGCTAAAGATAGGGAGAAGAACCACAAGCCCTAATGTGATCTTGTTGTGATTGAATCAAAATGGTATTATGAAGGGATCTTAGGGGGGGAAATTGGGGTACAACACCCTTCGGTTCAAAAGATCATAAGTCCCTCGATGACCCTCTCGATGTTTCCTCGGTAAAAATATGATCTTAGAACTCTAGGGTAGTTACTAAAACTTCTTGCCCAGTTGCCTTTGTGACTATAAATCTTCCCTTGGAATATCCTCATACATCCAACGATAGGGCTACCTACTCACTAATAGTAGGATAGCGCTGTCTAAAGGATAGGAGGAAAAGAACAAACCTTTCGAGTATAAGTAGATAGTTCTTAGATGCTTGCTCAAAAACAAACTTTTACACTTACACAAAACTTTTCAAAAACATTTTCAAACGCTTTATCAACACTCTTGAGGACTGATACAAGAGTTACCATAAAGTGAATCGCTGCACTAAGGCATTTTCAAAATACTTCTCAAAAACACACAAAAAGCACAAGGTATTTTTTCAAATGAGCCAAGCATCTAAGAGCCCGTAGAAAACTACGAATGGAAAGGGTGCTAACACCTTCCCTTTTCATAATCTACCCCCCTTACTCAGAAATAATCTCAAAAGATATTTTCTGTTCTTTTCACCCTTTCCTTTGTTGGATAAAATAAAAGTTGGTGGCGACTCTTGCTTAACACAACATTTTGCAAACACAAACACAAAACCAGTATAACAGTCTGTTCTGCCACCGTATCACACCTATCAAGTACATCTTTGAGAAACCAGCTCTCTCCAGATGAATAGCTAGAAGGAAAATGATCTTGACTAAATATGACATCCAATACACTACACAAAAGTAAATCAAGGGAAGTGTGTTGGCGGATCATTTGGCACATCAAGTTGTTGATGTCTACTAGTCCATGAACTTCGAATTCCCAAACGAGAATATCATGCTGATAATTCATTGTGAAGAGCCTGGACTATATGAAGGACCTGAACAAGGATCCAAATGGACTATGTTTTTTGATGGAGTTTCCAAACTCTTTAGGTAACGGAATCGGTGTTGTGATCATTTCTCCCGAAGGTTGTCATACACCTCTCACTGCTATATTATGCTTCGACTGTATAAACAACATGGTTGAGTATGAAGCGTGCATCCTGGGTCTAAAGGCTGCCATTGACCTAAGAGTCAAATTTTTAAGTGTATATGGAGATTCAGCCCTAATAATCAGTCAAGTTAAAGGAGAGTGGGATACAAAACATCTAAACTTAATCCCTTACAAAGAGCTTGTGCTAACCTTGATCCCATACTTCGACGAGGTCACCTTTGAAAACTTTCCAAGGGAAGAAAATCAGTTGGCAGATGCCTTAGAAACTATGTCGTTTATGTTCAAGGTCAATTGGGACAACGAAGCTCCCATAATTACTATCGAAAGATTTAACGAACCTGTACACTGTTATGAAATTGATATTGATGAAGAGAAGCCCTGGTATCATGAAGTGAGGAGGTACCTTGAAGCACAAGAATATCCTGAGGGAGCCTCAATCAACGACAAGAAATTCTTGCGAAGGTTCTCAGTCAAATTCTTCCTAAGCAATGGGATTTTGTACAAGTGCAACCATGATTCTACTCTGCTCCGTTGTATGGACAAGAAGAAGGCAGAGAAAATT
This sequence comes from Vicia faba, assembly GCA_948472305.1. Lineage (NCBI taxonomy): Eukaryota > Viridiplantae > Streptophyta > Magnoliopsida > Fabales > Fabaceae > Vicia > Vicia faba. Next base: position 1,591,771,426 of record OX451739.1, on the reverse strand, counting down.
AAGGAAGGCATGCATGAAGGTATCTTTGGAACTCACTCTAGCGGGTACACTATGGCCAAGAAGATTATGAGGTTTGGTTATTGTTGGTTGACTATGGAAACTGATTATCACTACCATTCGAGTACTTTCCATAAGTGTCAAATTTATGCCGACAAGGTTCGTGTGCCTCCAGTTCCTTTGAATGTCATGATTGCTCCGTCGCCATTAGCAATGTAGGTGTTGTACCCCAAAATTTGCCCTCCCATATTCTTCAAGATTTGGCAAGATAATGGTTCAAAATCTCTCAAGGGTTGCACAGTCCAATTGCCTCCTAACACAGTCAAAATTAGGGTTTTGGTTCTGGCAAAGAAATTGAGATTTTCAAGGGTCCAATCAAGTCCCACATGCCTAAATACATTGTCAAGCATCCATATGTCAAGTTTCAAGACTCACAGCATCAAGTTGCACAGTCAAAAAACCCTAATTGCTCCACAGTCAACTGCAAGGGCAAAATGGTCATTTGACAGTCAAAAGTCAAAATTTTTGGTCAACATCTTATTTTGAAGCCACAATCATCATTTGATCAAGTCTTGATCATGATTCCACAAGCATGGCTCAAAAAGTCTCAAGATGCAAAAGTTTCTATTTTTGGACAGTTGAAAAGTCAACTGCAAATTGACCAGGGCATAACTCCCTCATGGTTTATCATAAAAATCCCATCCAAAGCTCATTTTGAAGGGGATGACATTTCCTACAACTCATCTTCACACTTCAAGTCCAAAAAATGCTCTCACAAAAAGTTATCAATTTCAACATTATAGGTCATTTTCAAAGTCAACAAAAAGGCACTTTAAGTCAAAGACCATAACTTGAGATTGGTAAATCAAAATGACATGGGACCAAAGGCATTGGTTAGAGGACTTCAAGACCTTTCCAAAATGTCCAAGAATATGTTCATATCTTCAAAATTGAGCAAGATATGCATTGGAGAAGTTGGGAAATTTTTGGGAACTTTCAAAAGTCAACTTTGCCTAAAACACTTCAAATTTGCTAATGGGCCTCAAATTCTTCCTTGAATCATTACCCAAATCCTATGCACGACCCATTGAGCTCAAAATAATTTATTTTCTTATTTTTAATTAATTAATTGGATTTATATTTATAGTAATTCATTTAATTGGTTTTAAATATAAGAAAATTCAAAGATATGCTTTTTAAGATCTTTTTGTGCAGCAAATGTGACTAGGGCAAGCTGGCAAGTCGTTTCTCATTCAAAAAAGGAAGATCTTCCATAATTGGCAAGGGTTTCAATGAAAAAAGATTGGAAATACATAATTGAAAATCAAAGATATGAAACATTATTGCAATGGATTCATGGGCTTTATTTTGACCTAATTTGCATCACATACATATGCAAGACCTAACCCCATTGAGGAACACACGTGAAAACTGCTCAGAGGCCATAACCAATTTTCAAAAAAATCAAGAAAGTTGTGAAACTGAAACCATACTTGCAGTGCCTTTCCACGCCTAAAAAGAATTCCATCATCTTGCCTGAGTTACCAGGAAGCTATTGCACCCAAGAACAGGCTCTCATACTCAAAGAAACGGTAGAACAGAGTCATGTTTGTCACAAATATTTCCATAATCGAATTCTAATTTCTATGCATCATTCATGTGTTTTGATTATTGATTTATGCTACTAACATCTCCCTGAAGCTTTTGGTAACGTTTAATTGTGCTAAAACTGCTTGCATCAAAATCTGCCATGAACAAACGTTAGGGTTTCTGAAGCTCCAAATTAGGGCTTTCTTGTTGAGGAAAAATTAAACCTTGAGACCTATGCAGTTGAATTCAGGAGCTCCATACGAATTGAATTGCAACCTCGTGCTCAATTTATATTAACGCCTCTTCTATTCGCTATTTTTCTTGGCTATGGTTAGTGGGGATTTAAAACCCCCGCTATATCATTCATATTGCAGGTGAAAACGAACAGGTCCCCCCATATACTTAATGATTTTTGTTTTAACACGTTCACATGCAGCGCTTCTCCAACGTCTCACCTTACAGCCTCACGCATAGCTTGCCAAGTGGCCTTGATGAGCAATCTGAAGGCCACAGAATGAGATCCAGGGTACACTCCAGTCAATGAGCGTGTACACAATTCTGAAAGTCAAACGTGACTTTGCTTCAATGGGCCATAATTCTGCAATCAAAACCTCCCCTTGGGCCTGATACCCCCCCTTGGTTTGCATATTTGTTTTCTTTTCTTTTCTAATTATAATTCTTTTCAATTGTTTTTTTAATTGTTTTTATTAATTCACCATTAATTAATTTTCATAATAAAAAATCAGAAACTAAAAAAATGTTTTATATTTAATTATTATTAATTTCATCACTAACCTATTTTTTGCAAATAAATAACTAACAATTAATCTAGTTTAAATTAGGTTTTAATTTTGACACTTTTTCTTAATAAATAAAAATTACATAGAATTAGGTTTTTGACACTTTTTTTTCTTAATTAATTATTTGCATCATTATTCATTATTACTATTTATTAACCATTATTTTTGTACATAAATATGTAAATTAACTAATTAGTTTAAATTAGGTCAACTTTGACGTTTCATTAATAATTAAAATAATTTAGAATTAGGGTTTCCTTTTAATTTTAATTTTCTTTATTTTCATAAATACAAAAAAACACAAAAACACTTTCTTTTCTTTAATTAAATAATTAATTAGGCTTTAATTTAATTTCTCAAAAGGGTCCAACACCCTCGGACGTTCAATTTATTCTTTTTGCACACTTTTTCTTATTGATTATTATGTAACTGTTCAAGGAATGTAATAGTAATTAGGTTTACCGCATTTTTTACTTTCCGCATCTTTTATCAAAAATGGGTCTTTGTATTTTGGCGATGTATAGACCCGCGCCTTGTAATAGCGTAGCTTTTATCTTTCCGTCTTTTAATTTTCCGCACTCCTAAATTCTAAATTGCATGAAAGAATGTATGTTAACTAAAAACAACGCGTAGCTCACAATGCCATGATCAAAGATAACTGTTAAACTGAAAACAACACACAAATACACACACCACTCCTAGGGTACGCCTCACCCGTTGCCTTCGAAACGTGGTCGTCAAGTATAGGACGTCTTAGCGGTCCTTATGTCCATGATCCAGTTGCCTCAAAACAGTTGCCTCGAAATAGTTGCCTCGAAACGGTTGCCTCGGATTAAAAAAGGATCAAGGACATAAGGGTAGCTTCTAAGGTGTCCTACTGTTGCTTCAGTGACCACACTGTCCCTACAATTGAATTGACCCGAACACCTCCAACGGTGGTGCTACCTACCTCTCAATGGTGGGATGGAACTACCTTAAGGACTTATACACAGCCTAATTCCTTAGGGTAGGTAGATGACTCATGGATACTTGCTCTCTAAAAAACAAAACAAAAACCTTTTCACACCGACACTTTCAAAAAGCTTTCAAAATAATTTTTCAAACATTCTTGAGGACAGATACAAGAGTTATTCAGAAATCTTTCAATGAAACTTTTTTCAAACCCACTAACATTCTGAAAAGCAAACATTTTGAAAACATAAGAGCAAGTATCTAAGAGTCCATGGATAACCATGGATAGAAAGGGTGCTAACACCTTCCCTTTCTATAAATCTACCTCCCGAACCGAGAAACATTCTCATAAGGAATTTTGTTGTGCTTTTGTCATGTCCATGTTGGAGAAAATAAAAGACGGTGGCGACTCTTGCTTCCGCGACATACGCGATCCAGCGTTAAACAGTCAGTTCTAAATCCACCGATCACAGAACTGGCGACTCTGCTGGGGACACTTAAAGTGAGGTGTACCTTAGGATAGCTCATACTTGTGTTTTCAATTGCTGTGTTTTATTTGCTTTATTATTGTGGGCACTGTCTTGGGAGTTCTATAGATCCTAACCCGGATCTGGGGGATACCTTCTTAGAAAGTAGCAACAAGACTGTGAGGGAACTGTGCGGGGTATACCGACACGGTTGAAGCAGTCTGCTACGTTGATGTGGCACTTTGGTGAGTACCGGTAACCCTTGAGTCAAGTCAAGGAGAGTACGGGGCCGCCGCGTGGTGTCGTGAAGCATCAACTGACCTTAGGAACCTTAATTGAACCATCCCGGCCTCTTTAGGGTAGTGAGATAACTGACTTTGGTGCAGTCCGAAGTTGGCTGATACTCGATACTACACTCAGTTGAGGGTTGTTTTCTTGGAATATTTTGATCGCCAGTCCAGTGGCTAAATCGAAACGATGAACACAGAAAACAATCCAATGATATTGAGATCCTTAGAACCCGGTTACTTCTGATAGGACAGGTTTTGAGCCCACCAACTTCAAGAGGGTAATACCTAGACCCCATGCTGGCCTAAACTCTAAGGGTTGTCTTGTGTGACTTGTGTGCCTTACCATGTTTGCTTTTTGTGGATACTTGTGGTGTGTTTTTATCCTAGCATCATAACATCATACAGCATCACATGCATCCACTAACCATTTCAGGGGCTAAAATCTTCATCTTTGTTCTTGTTTTGTAGGACATGGAAACTATTCGCAGAAAGACAATTCAGGTCAACCTTGTAAGGGTCCCTCTTCAGCTTAAGGAACTTATATCCAGGATTCCCGAGAGCTCTTCTTTCAGTGAGAAACATGGAAGACTCATCAGTTTGGTTAACACCAACATTGAGGAAGATATGATAAAGGTCCTCTTCCAGTTCTTTGACCCTCTACACCACTGTTTTACTTTCCTGGATTATCAACTGGTGCCTACATTGGAAGAGTTCTCCCGGCTTCTGAAGATCCCTATCCTTAATCAACTACCCTACAACGGTACGGAAAGGGAACCCAAACTTGAAGAGATTGCTAAAGCACTACGCCTACAACCATCTTACATCAAGGGACATTGGGAAGTTAGAAGTGGTATCAAAGGGTTCTTGGCCAGGTTTCTGTTTGAGAAGGCCCAAGAATGTTGGAATTCCCTTGACCTACAAGCCTTTGAAGAAGTTGTGGCTCTCCTTGTCTATGGGTTGGTGTTGTTCCCTAATCCAGATCAGCTCATAGACATCAATGCTGTCAAGATCTTCATGTCCAGGAATCCTATACCTACATTGCTCGGGGACATCCTTCACTCATGTTACACTCGAACCATGAGAAAAAGAGGTGTTCTTATGTGCTGCACTCCTCTCCTGGGAAGGTGGTTTATTTCGCACCTTCCACAATCGGTTTTGAAGAATGAGCGGGGTTTGAGATGGTCACAACGATTGATGACTCTTACACATGCTGATATACATTGGTGTTCTCGGTCCAGAGAAGACGTCACTATCATTGATCGTTGCGGGGAGTTTCCTAATGTTCCTTTACTTGGAATCAGAGGAGGTATTACTTACAACCCGTGTCTGGCTTGGAGACAGTTTGGTTATGCTCGGAGGGACGGCCTTCATGACATATTAATTCCTGACATAGTTTTTGACTTCGACAATGATGCACAAGGACTTCACCAGAGATTTATCAGAGCTTGGAGGATGCCCAACAAGGTAGACAACAAGACATTGGGGCACAGGAACTCCATCCTGTTGGAGCCTTATCTCAAGTGGGTACGAGCCCGCTCCCAGAAGTTAGTGATGTCATATCCTCATGTTCTCCCTGTGATCAAAGAGCCAGTGTTGGAAGGAGAGGTGCCCTACACCATTCAACATCCTGACATGCCTACATCCTGGGAAGAAATGCAGAAGAGCTGGATCCAGCTTAAGGAAGAACGAAATTCTCTTAAAGCCAGTCTACATGCTAGTGAGAAGAAGGTCTTGGAGCTCACCCGCCTACTGCACGAGGAAAAGACTCTCAACACTTACATTGCTCCAAAGAGGATGCGCAGTGTCTTTTGGGATTAATTTACTTTGTAATGTTTTGCCCATGAGGCCTTGATGTACTGAACAATTATTTCTTAATGATAACGTGTGTTCCTTTTTGTCTACAACAAATTTGAACTTTCGAACCCTTGAATGCATTGCATAAACAGCATATCATGCATCATGTACATAGCAGGTACTCTTTTTTACAGGTGGTTTAATCTTCTTCGCTGTTTATTTCAGCTCGCCATCATGAATCCTGAATCATCTACTGAGCAATCCATCAAGGCCCTCCAGGCTCAGAACGCCCAGTTCCAAGAGCTGATCATGAGTTTAGCCCAAGGTCAAGAGGAATTGAAGGCTCTGCTGGTCAAGAAGAAGAAGAAGAGAACTGTACTATTCAACACTGGCCGGAGGTTTGGTAACACACTGCAAAATGAGGTTGATCAAGCTGGTTCGTCTGTGGGAAAAGGCAGTCCCCAAGAGGGAAGGGTTCCTAGTCCGGTGGTCTCTGACAACGAGACTGATTTTAATGAGGAGCAGTATCCTCCAGCTGAAGACAAGTACAAGCAGTTAGAGGATCGTCTGAATGCCATGGAAATTCAACAAGTGCCTGGGTTAGATTTTGGAGACTTAGGTCTATCTTCTGGTGTGGTGATCCCACACAAGTTCAAAGCACCATCTTTCGCAAAGTATGACGGGGCGTCCTTCCCTAAGCTACATCTCAGATCTTATGTGCGGAAGATCCAGCCGTATACTGTGGACAAGAACCTGTGGATCCATTTCTTCCAGGAGAGTCTTTCAGGGACTCATCTCGAATGGTTCTATCAGCTGGATGGAACCAAGGTTCGTAACTGGGAGGACTTGGCTACTGCTTTTTACAAGCAGTATCAGTATAATGCCGACCTCGCTCCTACACGTACCCAACTCCAGGGTATGTCGCTAGGATCGGGAGAAGGTTTTAAAGAGTATGCGTAGAAGTGGAGGGACCTGGCTGGCAGGGTGCAGCCACCGTTAACCGACCGTGAACTAGTGGACATGTTCTTGGGGACCCTATCTGGTCCATTCTTCAATCATCTCATTGGCAATTCGTCTGCAGGGTTTACAGATCTCATTCTGACTGGTGAAAGGATAGAAGCTGGGATGAAATCAGGGAAGATACAAAAAGGTGCGTCCTCAAGTTCTGAGAAGAAGCCTTTCAAGAAGGAAGCCAGTGCTGTGTATGGGCCTAGAAGGAAAAATAAACCAGAACGCCGCCAAGCTGTCAACGCGGTGGTAATCACAAAGCCTGTTGCCGCTCCTCGGCAACCTAACCAACCAAGGGGTGAGAGACCCAGAAGAGAATATAGTCGGCTTAGTATGACCTTGTCGCAGATCTTTCCGCAACTACTATCGACCAACTTGGTAACCGTCAGAGAAGCTCCGAAGGTGGTAAACACAACCTCTCCAAAGTACAATCCCAATGCCCGATGTGCTTATCACTCTGATAGCCCGGGGCATTCTACTGATGATTGCTAGGCCCTGAGAAATAAGGTTCAGGACCTTATCGATGCCAAGGAAATACAATTTGAGGCGCCCGAAAGGCCCAACGTTGTGACTGCTCCTATGCCCCAGCATGGAGTAAATGCTATTGAGGAAGACCTGTATGCAGTTTCTGTGGATGATGTGGCTACCCCTTTATTGACTGTCAAGAGGAACCTGTTGCTAGCCGGTTTATTTCCGGGTTGTAGCAAGGGTTGCCTTCTGTGTGCTGTTTCCCATGCTGGTTGTCCGTTGCTGAAATCAGGCGTCCAAAACCTGATGGATAGCAAAGAAATCTTGTTCAAGAAAACCGTTGTTCCTTTTGTTCCTACTGAAGAAGTATCTGTTGTCACCATCTTCAACAATCCTACCAAGGCTCCCCCGAGGAAGCCAGTCAAAATCATGTCTGTTGCACCTATTATCATTACTGTTCCGGGGCCCCTCCCCTATAAATCTGACAAGGTTGTCCCATGGCACTATGGGGCAGATGTGTATGTACTTGGAGTAAAGCAGGAGTTCAACACTAGTACCGGTATCAGTAACATCACCGGTCCCGCTAAAGTTACTCGCAGTGGCAGGATCTTCTCGCCTGACATTGCGCCACCAGTTATACGAAGACCTCTTATAATCACGCCTATAAGTGCGCCTGTTTCCCCTACTGATCAAGTTTCTACCCCTGTTGCCGAGTCATCTGACACTCGGGGTAAAGGGATTGCTGATGTGCCTACCCGGATGGAGGCACCGAAGACTGTCAATGTTGAAGCCTCCCAGCAAGAGATGGAGGAAATCCTTAAGATCATCAAGAAAAGCGATTTCAACGTTGTTGAGCAGCTGGGGTATACCCCCTCCAAGATCTCTATGCTATCATTGTTGTTGTGCTCAGAGGCCCATGCCAAGGCCCTGATTTCATTTCTGAAGACGGCTCATGTGCCACAAGAGACGTCTGCTGATCAATTCACTGACTGTGTGGCCAATTTGACCGCTGACAATGGTTTGGGTTTCTCGGATGCTGATCTGACCGCTAAGGGAAAGAACCACAATAATGCCCTGCATGTCTCCATAGAATGCAGGGGAACTACTCTCGCACACGTGTTGGTGGACACCGGTTCTTCGCTGAATGTATTGCCCAAGAAGGCCTTAGACAGGTTGGATTGTGAGGTCCTGGAGTTGAAGCCTAGTAACATCGTGGTCCGAGCCTTTGACGGGTCGAAGAGGATGGTACATGGTGAAGTGGATATTCCGATTCGTGTTGGTTCTCAAGTCTTTGATTCAACGTTCTATGTGATGGACATTCGTCCATCTTATTCCTGTTTGCTGGGTCGTCCTTGGATTCACAAGGCTAGGGTTGTGACCTCCACTCTACACCAGAAGCTCAAGTACCCTATCAGAGGGAAGATTGTTACAGTGCAGGGGGAGGAAGAATACATGGTTAGTCATCTGAACTCGTTCCGGTATATAGAGATGGACGGGGAGTTTATTGAAACCCCCTTTCAACATTTTGAAGAGGTGCCCCCAACATTGGCGTCAGTAGAGACAGTGATTGAAGAAGACTTTCCTTTGAAGATGGCCTCCTTAAAGGACGCCCGGGCTGTAATTGAAAAAGGTGAATGTGCAAACTGGGGCAGGCTCCCTGATTTTACTCCTAAAACTAACAAGTTTGGGCTAGGTTTCACTGCAGAGGCTCAGAGGGCTGTACGCAAAGCAAGGATCGGAAGACCTCTCGTGTTCATCACCAACCCGGGAGTGAATGCTATTGAAGGCGATGCAGAGGAATCTGAGTTTGATAGCTGGATCTACCCGACGACCGACGGCGGACTGAACAATTGGACTGCAAAAGACCACATACCTGTTACTTTTGTTACGCAGTAATGAATTCCCTTGTTTTTTAATTTGTAATGAACAATAAATTGAAACTTTATGGCCCGGTGTCTTACCCGGGGCACCGTGGCTTCATTTGTAAGGGCTTATTACTTGTCATTTCCATATATCATGAATAAAAACATTGGACGTTTTTCGCATTTCAAATCTTGTGCTCCCTTTCTTTCTTTCTTTATATATTGCAAAACAGCTATATTTACACACACTCACCTATACAGGTTTCAATCCACTCTGGATCTCACTGGTAACGACTCTGCTACTGCCAGTTATGACTTCGAAAATCCGATCAACTTAGCCGAAGACGAAGGTGAAAATGAATGTGAAGTGCCTGGTGAGCTTGCAAGACTGCTACTCCAGGAAGAGAGGGCCATTCAGCCACATGAAGAGCCAGTGGAAACGGTAAATCTGGATACTGAGACAGATAAAAAGGAAGTTAAGATTGGTGTTAATCTAGAGCTCAGTGTGAAACAACGGTTGATCCAGATGCTGCATGACTATGTGGAAATCTTTGCCTGGTCCTACGAATACATGCCTGGGTTGGATACTGACATTGTGGTCCATCACTTGCCTACCAAAGAAGACTGCCCTCCGGTAAAGTAAAAGGTCTGTCGTATGCGTCTAGAGATGTCCGAGAAGATCAAAGCTGAGGTTATGAAACAATTTGATGCCGGTTTTCTAACAGTGACTTCTTACCCTCAATGGGTTACCAACGTGGTTCCGGTGCCAAAGAAGGATGGCAAGGTCCGAATGTGTGTTGATTACAGGGATTTGAACAGGGCCAGCCCTAAGGATGATTTCCCTCTGCCTCACATTGACGTTCTGGTTGACAATACTGCTCAGCACAAGGTGTTCTCCTTCATGGACGGCTTTTCAGGTTATAATCAGATCAAAATGGCTCCTGAAGACATGGATAAGACTACCTTTGTTACTCAGTGGGGCACCTTCTGCTACAAGGTCATGCCTTTTGGGTTGAAAAATGCGGGGGCAATCTACCAACGTGCCATGGTTGCTTTATTTCATGACATGATCCATCATGAGATTGAAGTATACGTCGATGATATGATTGTAAGGTCTCAAACTGAGGAGGAACACCTTGACCATCTGCAAAAGCTGTTTGACCGGTTAAAGTTGTACAAGCTGAGGTTGAACCCAAACAAGTGCACATTTGGGGTAAGATCTGGAAAGTTGCTAGGCTTCGTCGTGAGCGATAAAGGTATTCAAGTGGACCCTGCCAAGGTTAAAGCCATACAAGAGATGCCAATTCCCAAGACAGAGAAAGAAGTCAGAGGCTTTCTAGGACGCCTGAATTACATTGCTCGATTCATCTCTCATATAACTGCTACCTGTGAATCAATCTTCAAGCTGCTGAAGAAAGACCAAGTATTACGTTGGAATGATGAATGTCAGGCTGCTTTCGACAGAGTCAAAGAGTATCTCCAAGAACCACCCATTCTTATGCCACCGGTTGAAGGGAGACCTCTAATACTATACTTGACGGTACTTGACAACTCAATGGGGTGTGTGCTGGGGCAGCATGACGAGTCTGGCCGAAAAGAGCACACCATTTATTACCTTAGCAAAAAGTTTACCGACTGTGAGACCCGATACTCACTGCTCGAGAAAACTTGTTGCGCTTTGGTATGGGCTGCTCGCCGGCTGAGACAGTATATGCTGACTCACACTACTCTGTTGATTTCAAAAATGGATCCGATCAAGTACATATTCGAAAAGCCTGCTCTGTCTGGAAGAATAGCAAGATGGCAGATGATCTTGACAGAATACGACATCCAGTACACGACTCAGAAAGCAATCAAGGGAAGTGTAGTGGCAGACCATTTGGCACACCAGGCAGTAGACGACTACCAATCAATGAACTTTGAGTTTCCTGACGAGAGCATCATGGTAGTGACTGATTGTGAAGTACCTGGACCGGATGAAGTACCTGAGGAAGGATCTCGATGGTCTATGCACTTTGATGGAGCCTCCAAC